>WBMV01000462.1:155151-202739 GCA_013396655.1 Campylorhamphus procurvoides
GGTGGTGGTGGTGGTGAAGCCGCGGGTTCGAGTCCCCAATGGGGCCAGTGCGGGATCGAGTCTCGAGTGGGGCCATTGTGGGATCGAGGGCCGTGGGTTCGAGTCCTGCGTGGGGGATCGAGGGCTGCGGGATCGAGTCCTGAGTGGGGGATCGAGGGATGCGGGATCCAGTCCCGGGGTAGGGGGATCGAGGGATGCGGGATACAGTCCCGGGTGGGGCTAGTGCGGGTTCTAGGGCCGCAGGTTCGAGTCCTGAGTAGGGGATCGAGGAACGCGGGTTCGAGTCCCGGCCGGGGCCACCGGTGGTTCTGGGCCACGAGTTCGAATCCCAGCTCGGCGCCTCCTGCGCGTCCGGGGCTGGGTGGGGGGTGGTGCCAGGAGTGTCCCGGGTGGGTCCCGGGGATGTCCCGTGTGCCCCCCGTGCGGGTCGCGGTCCCCCCGCTCCCCCCCGGCCGCTGCAGCCCCGCGGCCGCCGCCAGGGGGCGACAGAGCCCCGCGGGTGTGTAAGCCGGGCCGGCCCTCGGGGGGCTAATTAGCCACGGGGTGTTAATTGGGGGAGGCCGCGGTGCACAGGTCCAAAAGCAGCAGAATCACTGACTCCCAGCATGCTGGGGGATGGAAAAGCCCTCTGAGACCAGCGAGTCCAGCTGTGCTCACTGCTAAGTCATGTCCCCAAAGTGCCACTTTCACAGCCTTTTGGGGTCTTCCAGGGACGGTGATTCCACCCCCTTCCAGGGCTTGACCCCCCTTCTGCAATGGGATTTCCCCTGGTGTCCAACCTGAACCTCCCCTGGAGCAGCTTAAGTTCCCTCTCCTCCTGCCCCTTGTTCCCTGGAGCAGAGCCCCATCCCCACCGGCTCCAACTCCAGGGAATTGCAGAGAGAATCATGGAATAATAGAATAATAGAATCACGGAATCAGTTGGGTTGGAAGAGACCCCCGAGATCATCAAGTCCAACCCTTGGTCCAACACCACTGTGATGACCAGGCCACGGCACTGATGCCACATCCAATCTCACCTTAAAAACCTCCAGGGACAGCAAATCCACCACCTCCCTGGGCAGGCCATTCCAATTCCTGATTCCTCTCTCTGTAAAAGATTTCTTCCTAATATCCAACCTAAACGTCCCCTGGCAGAGCTCAAACCCGTGCCCTCTTGTTCTATTCTGATTGCCTGGGAGAAGAGACCAGGCAAACTGGTCTTCTGGCTACAAACTCCTTTCAGGTAGTTGTAGAGAGTGATGAGGTCCCACCTGAGCTCCTTTTCTCCAGTCTGACCCCCTCAGTCCCTCCTGCTGCTCCAGACCCTTCCCCAGCTTCATGGCCCTTTTGCACATTTATATACATATATCTATACATGTGTCTACAAGATCATAATATAATGTCAGAGTTTAAAGATTTCCCTCCCCTCTCTCTCTTAGCTCTGTGTTACAGGTCTGTTTTACACAAAGTTTCTGAGTGGGGACACCCCCGTTCCAGCACCAGAAGGATGTATCTGATTCCCCAGTGATGCCCACACTGTCACGCTGTGCACCCAACAACCAGCCTGGGAGGGGAAAATACAACGACCTAAACAAATATCTTAATCAAGGGTCATTATCAGTGCCAGAGCTGTTTCTGCAGTTTGATCATTAAAGCAGGGGAATATCCTCAAAGCCTGGGCCAGGCAGAGGAAGCAGCACTTTGATGCTGGTGTGGGAACCAGAGGCAGCGCTGTGATTTTTAAGGGCCTTTCATCTCCCTCTTTTATAGGAACATTCTTATAAACCAGCTTGTCAAATACAACTTCCCTACACAGGCATGAGTTGCAGATAAAGCCCTGGTTCTCCCTTGATACTTCCCCCAACAGGTGTAATCTGAGGAAACATGATTTTAATTAGCCTGATTGGCTTTTTGAAAATACAGATGTGCTCTAAATACCATCAATAGCTCACATCTGTGTCTGTAGTCAGAGATTTACATTACATATCTAACCCTCTTCTTATATATGGATACACAATGCAAACATTAACGATGGGATCTCACCTTTGTTGTTCTCCTGGTGTGTGATCATAACAAATTGTCACATTAAAATGTTTGATCCCTTTTTACCCTGAAGTTTTTTAATTAATTTGCTGTACTTAATAAATAATACAGTCCTGGACTTGCTTGACCCATTATGAATAAAAAGCCTTGCTGGTGGGAAGAAGACAGCACACAACCATAAACACAGCTCTGCCTCAAGACCTTGCTAGGAAAAGGATCATTCTCTGAGTTTAGAAACAGGGAAAATGGTTAAAGGAGAGTATCTGTATCCCTTACCTGTATTCTGCATGGTGGGCCAAGGGGACAAACTGAGTTTTATTTATTTACTCCTTTAGTTGCTGTGATTATTCACACTACTCCAGCCACATTAACCCGTGTGTAATTCGAGGGAGGCTGAACCCGAGGTGAATTTGGCTCCTTTTGAACATTCTTCAGGGGGTGATTTGGGCTGCAGCAGCAAATCATCAATCAGGGTTGGAGCAGCTGTGAGCAACTTTCTGAGCAAACACCAACAGCCTGGAGGGACGAGCAATACAGAGTAGCAACTGCTCAATGTCCCATCTAATTGAGCAGGAATAATTAAAACAAAGAATGAAAAAAATAAGCCCTCCAGCATGTAAACAAATAGTTCAGGTGCACCAATTCCTCACAGCACCAACATACCTGCCGTGGCAATAGCTGGTGTTAATCTTGTTTTATGCAAGCACTTCTGAACCCTTCCTTTGGCGTGGGATATAATTTTAATGCTTCTCAGCCTTTTCCACCTGGAATGCTAAAACAAACACACTCACCATGATCCATTCATTCCTCACCATCTTCTGGTGACAGGAGAGCTTGAAATTCAGCTCCCAGCATCTTAACTGACATGAAGTGAAGATGAGTTTGTGGTGGGACAATGTGGGTTGGTTGGAAGGGACTGAGGGAATGGCAGATCCTTCTGGGGAGCTGGTGGGAAAGTCCTAAGTGTGGAGGGAGAGTTTGAAACAAGGCCATTTCTTTTGTTTCTGGTTTAACTTTGTCTCAATTCCAGCTGGGATCTGTGACCCCACGATCACCTCACATACCCACTCAGGAAAGCAGGAACAAGGGACTGGCAGCTGTTTGTGGGTTACCACACACCTTTAAAAATATTAGAGTCATTGGGAGCTAAATGTTTAAAAACCTACATTTTGCATCCTTATTTCTTTACTGCTTGGAAAACCTTTTCTGACTTCTAGTTTGAATTACCTTGTGGCCAATTTTTTGGTGTCATTTGCCTCTTTCCCTGGTATTTAGGCCCCTCTTTGTTCTGTCCCTCTGACCATTCCTTATGGAAAATTACATGCTTTGCAGCCCCTCTTCTTAAATGAGCCACATGTGTTTAGTTGCCTCTTGCAATGTCACATTGTTTACTTGTCCTCAGGAACCCTTTTTTAACCTATTCCAGTCTGAATTTCTGCCTTGCTCGGGCTGTTGTACCTAGAGTAGATAGGAGAGGGTCTTACTGATGCCTCCTCACATTGGCATGAGGCTCTGCCAGCCTCACTTTCAGCCAGCCATGGGCACGAGTGCTGGGATGGGAATGTGTGGGAGAAGCCTGGAAGGATGAGCATGGCTGGATTCAAGAACACCTGCAAGTCACAGTGAAGGCAGACACACTTCATTTAGCATATTCCAGATGGGATGCAGTGAGACACAACGGTGGGGAAAAGCCTGTCTTGGGAAGCCCATCTCTCCTTGGGGTTAATGACATCCTCACTGGTGAACCACATTTTGCACGGGGCAAAGGGGTTTGTCCTCTGTTAAAATACCCTTTCCATGGAGGTTTTTGGGAATGCACCCCGAAACTTCACCTCCCTGACCTGCGAATGTGCTGTGTTTCATTGCTGGCTGGCACATAAAATATTACAGCACCAGCTGCTGATGGGTTGTGCAGCAAATATCTGGTGGCCCCAGATCCTTCTGGGGCTGGAGATCAGGTACATGTACACACATGCCCCACTCCCTCCCAGGCCATGGAGTGGAAAATACCAGCATTCCAGGCTTATGTGATTTGGGAGGAGGTCAATGGCTCTGCTATTTATATCCAGTTATTTGGGGACTTTGCAGCTGCATTTGGACTAGAGACTCCCTGTGGGGGAGAGAAAGAATTAAGTTAAATTACCTTAAAAATGCAGCAAGGACAGCAAACGTTTCTGGGTGGTGTTTGTGCCCAGAATGACACAAAAACTGTCCCTCTGGTGCTGCTGTTCCTCATCCCATGGCTTTCCAGTTCCAGTCTGCCCAGCCACCACATCCAAGAGCCCAGGCACAGGCTCAGCATCATTGCCCTGTGAAGTAGGAAGTATTACAGGTAACTCTAACACCACACTGTTCCCACAGTCTCTGTGGAACTGAAAGCATGTTACCCTTCACCACCTCATCAGCCAGAAAATGCTCCTAAAAAACTGATCAGAAAACAAAGTTTTACAGTACTTTTAACATGAGTGAGGGACATGCTTTAAAACAACTTTTCCATGTTTCCCTTTTAGATCCTGAGCTGATGACAGGACCTGAGGACATCAGAGGCACAGGTAAAAGGCCACCTGGGCAGAGCCCCTCCTGCCTTGCTCAAAACAGGTCTCTCAAGTTGCTGAGAGTTTTGCACAAGTTAAGGAGAAGTTTTCACTGTCCAAAGCCCAGCTCTGAGCTTTTCCACGGAGAACAAGATGTTAGGGAAGCTGCAGTACTCTGTGCCAAAAGGCAGCCCTGCAGGATTGAAAACCAGCAGGTATCAAGCCCAGGTTTCACCCAATCCATAACAAAAACACTAAGTTCCAGTTTTAGTAAAATCTAGATGCCCAGAAGCATCATTTATTGCAAATCAGTTAACCAAAAAAAATACATCATTTTTGCAAACTACAACTTTGCATGTAGATAACTTTATTACAGAAGATATCTTTTCTTAAACTACACTCTAGTTTATAAAACATAGGAAGATCCAACACCACGTGATGTTTTTATCACTCATATTAGGCGTGTCACAATAACAATGGTCTGAAATGTTAACTAAGATGAGTGCTCAGCAAGGCGCTGGGCCTTGAGAAATATCCATTTTATTTGGTGTTCTAATAAAAAGGAATGAGGAAAAGGAACCCTTTTCTTAGGTTTTCTTGATTAACTGCTCTCTATTTGCCTGTCCCATACACATATCTAGTCTTAGGGTGTCTGCTTGCCTTTGCACCCGAGTGAGTGATATTCCAACACCTCTATAAGGTGATATATTTATGATATATTTAAGACTCGTTCATTTAGATTTTTGAAACAAAATCCACCTTTTCTTTTAAAAAACAAAAAAAAGATATTTACAAACATTAAATCTGCCACAGGCTTATACTATATTTTACATGATACACAGAAAGAGTGTACACCAATATAAAAAAAGATGCATCACTCCAGGCTAACGTTACAGAACAAAATGTTACCATTCCACAGCACAGGAACTGTGCTGTCCTTCGCCCTCCAGTTCAGCCAGTCCAGCATCCCAGTAAAACCAGCAGCAGTGGCACTGCCAGAGGAGCTGGAGCCGGGCGAGCACGTGGTGGTGGCAGTGTTAAAATGCTTTGTAATTTCACTCAGGGTGTCTGCATTAAGAGACACGCCTTCTTTAAAATAGGCAGGCCATCCTTAAAATAAGGATGTGGTTTACAAAGTTTATATTGGCATTTATTTCTTAAACAGTTACTCAAAGGCAAACACGAAAACAAAACAAACAAAAAAAAACAAACCAGTAAAGATATTCAAAGTAAAATTAAGTCTCCTTTGTGTATATACTCCGCAGTTATGGGCTTGCTCTCTTGGAAGTTTGGCAAATACACTTCTTTTTGATGGGGGACAGTATTCATGTTTTGTAGTTGTTTTGTTGGTTTTGTTGTTTTTTTTAGCTTAGAACCTGTTCTTACAGGTCTATAATCCTGATTTTTTTTTAGATCATAAAAATCATTTAAATATATATATTTTTATATATATAAAAACAAGAGAGAACAAAAATTTCTATTATCAAGGCAAATGTACAACTATATAATACTGAAATTTAAACAAAGATTCATGACTGGTACCATAAAATGTCCTCTCATATAATAACAAAGGAAACATTTTAAAGTACATTTAAAAAAATTTGTCGATATTTAATTTTTTCCCCCCTAAGGAGTGGTACTTTTAGTCAATTTTTTTCTTCCCCTTTTCTTTCTCACCTCTCTTTCTGAGTTGAAAGAGAAAAAAAATAAATTAATGGCATTTCAGAATCACAAATGGCTGCTTATAGCTTTACATAAACATTTCCTCTCAAATTGAACACAATGAACCCCTCCAAACAAAAGAGAACGTCCTATAAAAACCTAATTTGTCGATTTCTTCAAACACAACTGGTCTCCCACATTGAGTTCTTAACAATAGAACATATAAATAAAAAAGGCAGTGTTTTCATGTAAAATAAAAAGTACATAAATAAATACTAAAAAAAAAAAAAAAGGAATCGTCTTTTTCTTTTTTTTTCCTTTTTTTTTTTATAAAAACATATTTAAAAAGGATCCTTTAATAAAAGCATCCAACGTCCTTTTAAAAAAAGATCTCCCTCGAGCTTCTGCCTCTCACTGAGCACCAGCGTCTCTGAAACACTGTCCTTTACTTGAAGGCTTCGGGGATGTGTCCCATCTGTGACTGCATACTCGTGGGAGGGCTGGAGATGCCCTCGGACCAGTCGGACACGTTGGAATGAGGAGATGAGCTGGACCACTGGTCCGGCGACTCCGGAGACGGCGTTAGGAAAGGGTGGTCGGGCACCTGGAGCTGGTGGCTGGGGGTGTTGTCCAAGGGGGAGGAATAACTGTGCTGGGAAGGCGGAGTTAGGAACTGCGTGGTGGTCATGGGCTGGGCGAGGGAGGATGGCAGGGATGTGGGCAGCATCTGGGAATCTTGGGGCAGGATGGTGTGGACTGCCATGCTGCTGCTGCTCACTGGCTGCATGTCGGGCTGGCTCAGCTCCGTACCGAGGAAATTCTGGCCCATGTGGCCGCTCCCATTGGAGCCGGGGTTGTGGTGCTGCTGGGGCTGCTGCTGGGGCTGCTGAGGCTGCTGCTGCGGCTGCTGCTGCTGCTGCTGCATCTGCTGGAGCTGCTGGCTCTGCATCAGGTGGGGCTGGGAAGCCAGCCGGGCGTTGGGCATGGCCTGGTAGCTCATCATCTGCGACAAGCTGGTGGTGGGCAGCCCATTGTGCAGGGAGGTCATCATGCCGTGCTGGAGGTTCTGGGGCTGCTGGTGTGCCCCGGGTTGGATGTTGCCTCTCAGGGGGTTGTACTGGCTCTGGACCATCCCGTTCTGCAGCCTGGTGAGCCAGTCACACTGCCCGTTCAGCCCGGCCGCTCCGCCGACAGAGAAGCTCATCGGGGCGTTGGTCATCACCGTGCTGGGGCTGGAGACAGGCAGGTGGGAGAGACGTGGTGGCACCGAGTCGAAGGCCATCCTGCTGGAGTTTCCCATGGCCATGTCCTGCTTCCCTGCCATGTTGAGGTGGTTGATGCTCATGTGGGCATCCGGCATGCCCGGCAGATGATTCAGAGGCATGGAAGGGGACTGCTGAAACGGAGAGGTCATCAGCGGAGGGGAGGCCACATCTGAGAGGTACCCATGGGGCGACTCCAGGGAGTCCACTGGGGACAACACACTGGAGTTGTCAAGCAGACATCCTTTTCCATCTTGGGACTTTTTCCTCCGGGCCTTGAGGTCTTTGGCATCCTTGCCATTGCAGCTCAGGCCCTTGGTACTCGGCTTCCTGGCTTTCTTGCCCTGGACAGCAGGTTTGAGGTTGCCGATGTAGCTGTTGGGGGAGCAGAGTGGGGGGGACAGGGTGGGTGCTCCCAGGGGGCCGTTGTGCAGCGGAGGGCTCCTCACCAGGTTGTACTCATCCAGCAGCCTCACGATGTCGTGGTGCATGCGCTCCTGGGCGATGTCCCGCGGGAGACGATCCATGTGGTCCGTGATGTCGCGGTTGGCAAAATGGTCCAGCAGGACCTTGGCGGTTTCGTAGCTGCCTTCTCTGGCTGCGAGGAACAGTGGGGTCTCCTCCTGGAAACCCAGCAAAAAGATGGTGAGGGTTGAGTTCACAGATCCTCCTGGCTAACACTGCCCTGAGCATCACACCCAACCCCACATCATTGGGTGGAAGAGACAGGAATTGTTGCCCTGGTGAGATTTTGGTGATGCTTCTTCCTACCCTCCTGAGCCTGTCCCTACACTGATATCAAATTGGGAGCTCTATGAGTGACCCTGAGCATGCTGGAGATGGCCACAAAAACACTGTGCCAAACTGCCCATCAAGCACTGCACAGCCCTTTATCACCCATGCAACCAAATCCCACAGTGCTCCTTTGAGCTAAATCCAACAACTTCATTCACAGCACAACAATCAAATCAGAGTCTCAGTGCCAGACATTTGTCTGGCAAAAATTACTCTTTAACAGACTCCCCAGATGGTTCTTTCCTTGCATATGTCAGCCTAAGAGACATTACCTTATTGTTCTGCATGTCCTTATTGGCACCATTCTTCAGAAGGACCACTGCAGCTTCAACGTTATTCACAGCAGCTGCCCAGTGCAGGGCTGACTTGCCTGGAGAGAAAGACCATGAAATACAACACACATTAGTGAGTGATAAGAGTCACAGCAACAGCAAACAGCCCTTTCCTGCCACTCCTGAGGGAGCCCTGTTTTAGTTGCCTCAGTACCTAGGTCATCCACAGCATTGACATCTGCGTGGCAGTTGATGAGGTCGTCCAGCATTCCCTCCACAGCCAGGCGAGCAGCCAGGATCAGAGGGGTGGTCCCGTCGTGCATTCGGGCATCGAGGTCTGTTGCCCTGTTCCTAATCAGGATCTGCCACAACAAGGGGCAAAGGGCAAGAAACATAAATGTTAGGAGGCACAGACAGCAGGCACTCCAGGCATCCAGGTCTCAGGATCTGCAATGCCCTTTCCAGAGGCTGGCACCTCCAGTCCCCACTCCCAGTGCAGTGATGCTGCTGGGGGGTTGCTGCTTTGCTGTGCCCCAAGACAAGAGGGACTTTAGTTTTTAGGCCTTTCACCCCTTGCCCAGGCAAGCTGGAGATCCTGTGGGAAGCTCAGCTGTGTGACTGCCTCGCTACACAGCACCAATCCCTCCCCCCGAAAACCCCGAGACCGGTGGCCAGAAGATCCATCACCTGGAAGACTCCTTGGGCATCGGCAGAGACGGCGGCGTGGAGGGGCGTGCGGCCCATGTTGTCCTGGATGTTTGCATCGGCGCTGGCCTCGAGCAGGCGCTTGGCAGCGTCGGAGCGGGAGTACCTGGCGGCCAAGTGCAGCGCCGTCTCGCCCGTGCGGTCAGTCTGGTTGTGCAGGCTGGCGCCTTGGTAAATGAAATCCGAGATGACAGCGGGAGCATCGTCTTCCTCCTCGCTGTTGCCAGTCTCCAACCCTCCTCCGCTGCACGAGGCGATCATGAGCGGGGTGAAGCCATCTGAAAGCACAGGGGGACCCCTTGAGAAAAGGCTTTTTACCCTTCTGTAAAGCAGGCGGCTCAGCAAGATGCTCTGTCTGTGACAGATGCTTATTCTCGTGGGTGCAGCAAGACTGTGTTCCTGACTGGTTCTAAACATCAAACACGAATATCCTTCCTCTGATATGGATCTGAAATTCCTTAGTGGTATCTCATCACTCACTGCTTTTCCTATTTCATCTGCTGGCTTGCACACTCTATCATGGAAGGTGCACTTTATAAAGAAGGCTGCTCAAAGCAAATTGAGTACGCTAAGTATATCCATTCTTTCAGAGGACCATTTCACAGATGTGGGAAGACCAAATGTTTGTAAGAATTTAAAAGCCTATTAACTATTGATATAGCTAAAAACCTGAAAAGAAGACTGTGAAATGTTTGGTGGGAGGGGAGGAATCTACAAGTGGCAGAGATATAACCTGGGTGATTTAATAGGTGCTTCCTCTGTACTCTCTGATTTCCACCTCAGTGATTAAAAAAAAGAGCTCTCACAGAAAGCAAAATGTGACAAGGTCTATCTCTAAATAACACACAACATCAGCTGTGTGATGCAGAACATGTAGGAGTGACTGCACACTGGCAAGAAACAGGCAGGGCTGTCTGGGACTGCTCCTCTGCAAGGAGTGAGGGAAGTTTTGAGTGCAGAAGTGAAAGGGGTCCACCTTACCCGGCCCTCTGACGTTGACATCCATGCAGTCGGCATCGATTTCCCCCTGGGGAGGAGTGGGGGCCATGGAGGAGATGCGCAGGTCGGCAGCATCCAGGTGCTGCTGGGTCCACTGCCTGTGATCCGTCTGGTCATCCGTGTCCGGCAGCATCGCCTGCTCCTCGAACTGAGGAACGACAGCAGGGAATCAGCACCCAGCAAAGCACAGCCAGGCTGAGCTCCAGCCTGGGGAGTTCTGTGAGTCTCCAAGGTGTGTTTGTCACAGGCAAAGGAGCTGAGAGCAGCAATGCACAGCACAAACAGGCCCCTGAGGGTCCCTCTGCTCCCCTGTTTCCCTCAACGCTCTGCTCCTTCTGTGACAAACCCAGCCAGCGACTGCCTGCAGCACAGAAAGGGAGCGTGGCAGACGGGGGGCTTACCCTGAACTTCTTGGTGTCCAAGGTCTCCTCATCACCCCACTCATTTTGGTTGTCATCCATCAGCGTGCCGTCCGAAGCATTTTTGAGGGGTCTTTAAAAAATAAAAAACATGCAAAAAGTTATTTTCTCTGCAAGAACTGTCCATGATGGACCATGTACACGTACATGCACAAATTGAAAGAAGAATCAACCAGGCAATTTCCAGGAGGTTCCTCTCAGATTGCCTTTCATTTTTTACCAAGTGCAAACAGATCACGAAGCATTTAAAACCCTCCTCCATATGAAATGCTGTTTTCCCCATGCAGAACCTTAAGAACCCTGGTTTTTCTCCTCCCTGCTACACCAACACGATGACCCAGAGAACAAAACTCCCCTGGGCTCTTTCAGAGAGCCCCAAGCAGCCCCACTGTGCCGTGTTTAATGTGTCAGCAAGCACATTACTCACTTCAGTCCAACAGAATCCTCCCCCAGTGGTTCTCGCCGCTTCTTCTTGCTCGACTCTGTCACTTTGAAGCCTTCTGGGAACCAAAGCTGCCCATGCTCCCTGCGCCGCTTACGAGACACCAGTACTCCCAGTCCAATGAAGGCAAGCAAGACCAGTGCAGCCACCACCACGTACATAGGATACAGCTGGGAGTTCGTCGCGGGCTCAGCTGTTTCACCTGCAAAACAGTGGGGCACAAAGAGATGCTGAGACATTAAGCTGCATAGCAAACCAGGGACAGAGTGGAAATGAAGGAAAATTAGTTAATAGAGGTACCTAAGTCTGATCTAAATCAGCCCCCCCCCTCCCCAAAATAAGGTCATTTTATACGCTATTAATCAGAATTGCAAACTATCGGCAAATTCTCGGCTGCACAAGCCAGGCTGCACCAGGAGACAGCTTCACTTTTTTCTCCTTTAAGGAAAAGGATTAGCAAACTTCAAATCATTGCGCTTGCATTGAGCTGTTAAGACAAAAGGATTTAGGGGGGATTTTCAAGATACAAACTTCAACTCCTTGCATGTCACTGATTGATTGGAGCTGCTTGGGTTTTCTTTTTCTTTTCTTTATTTTTTTATAATAACTTTTAGAGTGATAATGATTTTGGAATAAAACCTGGAATACGAAAAAATAATAAACTGGGGTTGCATTTTTTTTTAAAGAAAAGACTTACAGAAAAAAAAGATGTGAGGTTGTTAAAACCATACTCTGTTCAAATGCAGCCAGTTGACAAACAACTAAACCTGGGCAAGGCTGGCAAGTTTTGGTTGTTTCTCCTCCCCAGCAGACATGCTGTACTTACTTTTAACAGCCTCTATTTTGTAGGGTATGTTCAGGTTGCCTAGGGAGGCCAAGGCCCCCAGGAATGCTGCCACATCAGTTGCACTCTGGAAGCACTGGGAAGAGGACTGGATGCACTGGCGGTTATCAATTTCCAAGTAGACGATGGATCTGTGTGAGAGAAGAGTCAATAAGGAACAGGGAGCAATGACCACACTGACAAGACACAAGAGCCCCATCTTTCTTCCCTCTTTAACCCCCCCATCAGTGGGAATTAGAAGGTGGGAACCCATGTCCTTGCTTCCCTGTGGCTCAAACCCTGCATCTCACACTCATGGTCTACTGGATTTGCCTCAATGAATACTGTGAAATCCAACTCTTTACCTACAAAAATGGAGGGGAGTCTCCATTTTGCAATGTTTTAAAATTACCCAGACACTACAGTATCTTAAATAATGCTGTCTGGAAGCCTTCAGATGTTCTCACATCAGTTGCACTGCCCTAACTCCCTTGCTTTCAGTGCTTTTTGATTAAGCCCATGGAGAGGGAGCAGGTTAGATCTATATGTTTACACCAAAGATCTCCAAACACAGTTTGCAGTAATTGAGTTTTACAACAAAGCTCTAGAAAGCATTTCCCAGGGAGAAACTGAGGCTTAACTTAATGACTTCCTGAAGTCAGACAGTCGGTCAGGCCAACCTCTGCTTCCAGGTCCCACCCAGCCCAGCCCCAGCTCCCAACAATGCACAGGACTCCTTCAATCGTGAGAGTCAGTGCAGCATTGTATCAGGGACTCCTGAATGATCCCTCGATTTTCCCACATGAGAGCAAAATCCGGTTTCTGTTCACACAGAAAGCAACTTCTAAATACAATTATCTGGCCTACATCCTTCCCCTTAGAGCGTGTTACTATTATGAACACAGAAAACCAGCCCCGCTCAGTGCAAAGGGATCCCACTGGTCCCCCTTACCCTCTGATGTCCATCTGATCGAGCTCCCTCTTCTGCCTCCTGCCAGCCCTGGAGTAGAGGCTGCTCTTCACTTTGTTGATGACAGCACTGGACATATCTGACCAGTCCTCTGTGGACCTCTTGATGTAATGCTTTTTCAGCTCCTCCTCATTGCCATAGTATGGGAAGATCATATATTCTCCCTTGGGGTTCTTCTTGAAGACCACATTGGTGTGGAGCACTCGGCTGAGCTCCCGCAGGAAGTTGAAAGAGTTGTTCTTCAGGTTCTCTGGGGTGATGAGAACCACCACCACCAGTGTGCCATCTGCCAGCTTCTCTGGCATGTTGTTTGCACAGTCCAGACCATCCCATTCACACTCAAAGTTATTGCAGCCCTGGTCACAGTGGCCATCTGAGAAGTGATCTTTGCAGTACTGGTCATACAGAGGGCTGGGAGGAAGAAGAAAGGCAGGAGAATGAATTAGACCAAGCACTGCAAATATTACCCATTTGCTGAGAAAAGCAGTGGTGGTCCACAAGGACCTCTCTTTTGTTTAAATATTCTTCACCCTGAGAGACACTAAACCAGTTTACATAGAAAGCAGTTGTTTCATGCAAAGCATTGAGGTGAAAGATGACAGCTGTTAAATTAAAAATTGCAACTTAGATGCCAGAAAAAAGGAAAAATTATTGTGATTCAGAGAAGACATGGGGATACAGAATAGTTTACCCAGACCACAGCTAGTCCAGGAATCTGGGATTAAGTTCATGCTGTTGCCAAAGGCAATGTTTGGGAAATGCTTGGATGTTAACATCATCACGTTTCCTGGCTGCTCTTCCATCTGGGGTCTCCCTGCCCTGAAACTCACTGTGTTACTGCTGTGAGTTGGAGAATTCACTTCTACAGAGTGATACAGGCAAGGACAGGGAAGCCATCAAATGAGCCAAACCCAGAGAGTTTCCAAGTGGATATAAATTCAGAGAGACCACAGGGAAGCATGGTTCCTTGCTCACAGGCAGCAGAACAGAATGCAGAGAATGAACACAGGTCTGCATCTAGAAGCTTTGGCAGATGCAACCAGAAAATACCCCCAGATGATCAGCACAGGGGTCTATGAAACAAGAGGGTCAGTGAGCAAGTCACTTACTTGCACTGCCCCTCGTATTTCTGGCAGTCAAATCCATCGTAGAGGCAGCCAGCATTATTGCACTGGGAATCACATTTGCCATCATTGAAATACTTCCAGCACTGCAGGGACTGGGAGCAGTTCTTCCAGGGATCATTGAAATTGAGGGAGCAGTCACCGCCGTCCCAGCCACAGGCATGGTTGTTGCACTTCCCATCACAGATCTTGTTGCCGGCGTAGCCCGCGCACACCGCGATCTCACACTTCTCCTCGATTTTGGGTGGGATGATGTCCTGCCCGATCCCACCCTGGAAGTCGAAGTCGAGGATGTGGCAGTTGAGGCCGTTGAAGTTGGCGGGGCAGTTGCAGCGGTAATAGGGGGAGGCATCGCTGAAGAACTCGCAGGTGCCCCCGTTGTAGCAGGGGTTGGATGTGCAGGGGCTGCTGGCCGGGTACTGGCACTCGGGGCCCGTGAAGGCCGGCGTGCACATGCACTTGGAGCTCTTGTGGATGGAGATGCAGGTGCCACCATTCAGGCAGTGCAGGTTCCCACAGGTGCGGGAGTCGTTCTCGCAGGTGGCACCCACGAATCCCTGGGGAGGTGACAGCAAGGAGGGGGTCAGAATCACTGATGCTGTCCTATGAGCAGCCTAACACGTGTGTGTTCTGGGAAACTCAGCACAAACCCAGGGAATTGGGGTACAGCTCTGGTGCATCCTCTAAAACTAGTAATGAGTAAGAATAACCTGGAATGTAAACCCTGGTAGAGCATCTCCTCAAAATGAAGGAAGATATTCTCCACAGCTCTCTGCTCCACCTTTACATGGTGCAAATAATGTCAACCAAGCAAGAGCCATCCTAGAGAACTGTGTGTGGCACCTGAAGGCCTCAGCCACTTCACCCTGACCCTATCCCAGTGTCCTTGCAAGTACACAGGGTGTGCAAATACAGATACACCTGCTGCCAGTGAGCACCCACAGCAAAGCACCCTCCCCACCACTCTTATCGCTGGCTATCCCAGCTGGTGAAGCCTCAGGGACTAAACTGGCCCCCTGACCACCCCTGGCCTGTACAAGGCTCCATGCTCAAAGCTGGAGAGGAGTAGGTACCCACCGGGGGGCATTTGCAGATGAAGCCACGGCCAGTGTTGCTGGCAACAGCACACGTCCCACCATTCCTGCAGGGTTTGCCTTTACACCCGTCCACCACGGTGTCACAGCGACGGCCTGCGAGGGAGAGGAGTGTGTGAGGAGCAGAGGAAGGCGTGGGGATGCCTGGGAGGGGCTGGGAGCAGGGGGACACGGTGCTCACCTGCATAGCCAGGTCGGCACTCGCATTTGTAGTCGTTGACCCGCTGCACGCAGTTCTGGGTGCCGCGGGCGTCGCAGGGGTTGGACAGGCACTCGTTGACATCTCCCTCGCAGCGCTCCCCTACAAAGCCAGGGGGGCAGATGCAGCTGTAGCCCCCTACCCGATCCTTGCACTTGCCATTGTTAAAGCACTTGGGCCCCAGGGTGACAGGATCAAAGAAAGGGCTGCAGTCATCCACATTGATCTCACAGTGCACCCCTAGAGAGACGGGGGAACAACCCACACAGCTCATCAAACAGTATCGGGGTGCCCGCTGGTCCCGTGTGTGTGCCCCCGCTGCGGAGGGGCTGAGCTTGACCACAGCAGTGGCAGCCTGAGCCCCAGCTCGGGCAGGACGGGCACAGTACCACACGGCCAAGGCCAAGGCTGCATGGCCTTGATGGCTAAGCCCGCGAGCAAACACCAACCTCGACCGCTGCGCTTGCTGCTGCTAACCCGAGCAGCTAATGAGCAGAATCCAAGGATATCTGCACTCAGCCCACTAATGCCCCAGCCTGGGGAATTAATTTACCTTGCGTTCCTCTGGGGCAGGAGCATTTGTAGGTATTGATGAGATCGATGCAGGTTCCTCCGTTCTGGCATGGGTGGGACAAGCACTCATTGATCTCCTCTGAGCAGTTAACTCCATGATAACCAGCCACACACTGCAAGGAGGGAAGAGGGGAACTATCAGAGAGGTTCCCTCGATCCCCACATGGCTGCAGGAGCACAGCCAGCACCCTGGCCTACAATTTGGTGAAGGAGCACTGTGCCAGTCTAAAGCCAGGGCAGCTCCTTGGGCAGCAAAGGTGGTAATTAGGGCTTTTTCCCTTGGCATCTCTGCCCCCCAGGGCACCCACCTCGCAGGAGTAGCCTCCCAGGTA
Organism: Campylorhamphus procurvoides; assembly: GCA_013396655.1. NCBI lineage: Eukaryota > Metazoa > Chordata > Aves > Passeriformes > Dendrocolaptidae > Campylorhamphus > Campylorhamphus procurvoides. Next base: position 171,382 of record WBMV01000462.1, read on the forward strand.
GTCTGTGCAGGTGGCTCCATTCTGGCAGGGGTTGGGGGAACACTCATCCACCTGCTCCTCGCAGTAGCTGCCGGTGTAGCCGGCCTGGCAGCGGCAGAAATGAGTGTTGCCGGTGTCTACACAGAGCCCCGAATTCCTGCAGAGATGTGCTACGTCGATACCTGCCAGGGAGAGCAGAGTGAGATGTAGGGACCTTGGTGACACCCATGCATCCATTCTGGCCACCATGCATCCCACCACGAATCACAGACAGGATTGCAGCCTCAGGGGTGCACGTTACAGCAACCCTGGAGATCACTTTGGTTATGCCAAAGATCTGCACCAAGAGAACTGAGCACATTCTTGTGTGGGGGACACCGGGGGACCCCAGCCTGGCCCAGTGAGTCCATACACATGGCAGGGACTTACCTTGCTGCTTGGCAGCCACCTCGCAGGAGACGCTGGGGACGTCGCAGTAGAGCCCTGTCCACCCACTGTTGCACTCACAGCGGTACAGGTTGTTGGTCTGCCAGCACTTGCCTCCATTTTTGCAGGGAGAGGAGTCACACCAGCGCACCAGGTTCTGGGGGAGCAGAGCACGAGATGAGGTCAGGACCCAGCAGGGCTTCTGCACGAGTGGCGACTGCAGTGTCCCCCAAATCCCCACAGCAGCATGCACGGATGGGCACTGCCCAAGGTTCCTTTACCTGGCAGTTGAGCCCGGTGTATCCCTGGGGACAAGTACACTTGTATGTCCCATAGCTGTCCTGACACGTGCCCCCGTTCAGGCATGGCTTGGAGTCACACTCATTGATGTTGTGCTCACAGTAGCTGCCCGTGAAGCCGGGCAGGCAGACGCAGGTGAAGGTGTTGATGCCATCCACGCAGGTACCACCGTTGAAGCAGGAGCTGGGAACAGACATCACATCCCAGTGAGTCACCACTGGCTGTTCTCCACACCAAAGCTCCCACTGACCAACCCTGGGCTATGGGACAGCTCAGGGACCTCAGGCCCTTGCCCCAGCCATGGCAGGGCTGTACCTCTCTGTGCAGTCAGGTGTGTTGTTCTCGCAGTGGATGCCACTGAAGCCAGAGGGGCAGGTGCAGGTGTAGCTGTTGACACAGTCGGTGCAGTTGGCCCCGTTCTTGCAGGGGTTGCTGGCACACTCATTGATGTCCTCCTCACACTTGGGCCCACGGAAACCAGCCAGGCACTCACAGAAGAACGTGCCAATGCCATCAGAGCAGGAGCCACCATTGTGGCATGGGTCTGGAGAGGAGGGATGTGCACATGAAGATGAGATGGGTTCAGCCATGGTGCAGCAGTCCAGCCCGAGAACTGCCCCACAGCACTGTCCCCACACATATTCCCTGGCTGCATGGAGGGACGGGACTGAGCCCATGGACTGGGCCAAAGCTACACCAGCCCCACCAGGACACTGGGCACAAGGAGGGCATATGGGACACATTATCCCCCAGTCTCCCTCCTCCTGCTCCCATCTGGCCCTAGACTGACACAGCTCAACCTGGATGTGCTTGAGGTGGCCCAAAAGCTCGAGCAGCGCTCAGAGCACAGCCCAGGCCACAGTGGCAGCCACAGCTGGCCCAGGCACAGGGAGGAAAACCCTAACCCCAGGAAGGATGATGAAGCTGATGGCTCAGGGCTGGGCTGAGCACGGCCTATGGGGCAGCCCCTGCTCTTACTGGGCTTGCAGTCGTCGATGTCGGTGTCGCAGTTGCGGCCGGAGAAGCCAGTCCTGCAGACACAGCGGTAGCTCCCGTTGGTGTTCTGGCATGTGGCCCCGTTCCGGCAGGGGCTCTTCACACACTCATTGATGTCGATCTCGCAGGTCTGACCTGGGTACAGAGCAGGACAAGGGCCTTGTGGGCTGGAGGTGCTGGTGAAAGCCCCAGGGACAGCAATGATGTCTTGGGCACCCATCAAGCCAGGGCAGGAGCCCTCACAGCAAACCACCCTCGCCAAGGGGTGCAGGCTGAGCCATGGGGCAGGCCAGGACCTTCCTCGAGGCCTGGCATTGTGCAGGGCTGCTCCTGCAGGCAACCCCTGCCTGCTGCTCCCTGCCCACACTCCCTCCCCTCTGCCTTTCCCTCCCTCAGAGGAGCAGGGTGTGCTGAAACCCCAAACAGGCCATGCCATACCTTGCCAGCCAGGAGGGCAGCTGCAGGAGAAGCTCTTGTAGTCTTCTGACTCCTGGCACTCGCCACCATTCTTGCAGGGGCTGCCAGCACAGGGGGCCAGCACATCCTCACAGGTGGCTCCTGCACAGGCACAAGCACATGCTGAAACCCCCTCCAAAACAACAGGTGGCCCAAGACCCCACTACTCCTGTCCTCTGGGCTTCCCCACCAACCCAGGGCAGCCCAGCTGGAGCTGCCTCCTCCATCCCTGGTCCTCCATGACCCCAGGTTCCCCACGAACCCTTTAAACCCTGGCAATCTGGGCTGCATTAAAGCCCTGCACACTTCCTCTGGCAGGGAAGTGCTGCTCGGGGTGTCTTTTCCCCCTTGCTCTCCCTCCCCCGGTCCCTCTCTGCTGCTTTTCCTGTTTACGTCCAGCCAGGGGACACGTTCCCTCCAAACCCTTATCTTCCCTGTCAGCCAGTATCTCCTGAACTGGCCTTTGCTATTTTCCAGAGCCTTCCCCTCCCTGCCTGCCCAGTCCCCGTCCCCCCCAGGGGTTTCTATGGCCACTGCCGAGGGCAGGAAACTGCTCACGGCTTCCTGCAATTGTGCACCGGCTGCCGCTCTGCGCGAGAGGAAGAGGGAGGCCAGCAAACAGGAATTGGCTCAGCAGAATCCCCCGGCCCCTCGGCCTCAGCTCGCTTTTTCCAGCACGAGCATCATGGCTGGTGAATGGGGCCACCAGCATCGCTGACACCCCTGGCTTGTGGGGTGTGAGTAGGACGGCCGCTGGGTGCTGCTGGACCTGAGACACCACCCTGGTGCCCTCCAGGAGGAGGAGGAGGATAAGGAGGGAGGAAGCTGTGTTCTGGCAGCTTCCCAAAGCTCCTGCAAATTTCCTCCAGATGCACTATGGAGAGGGGAGGTGGAGCCATGGCCATGGGCAGCCCCATCGCAGGGCAGCACAAGGGAAGCCTCTGTGCTTGGTGCTGGCTTGTTCCACGTTCAGAGGGGCCAGTGTGGTGTTACACGTGAAGCAGAAGCCCCCCAGAGCCGTGGTGGGGCACGGGGTGCTCCCCTCACCTGTGTAGGGCAGGAGGCAGTTGCAGGTGTAGCCAGCGACATCATCGATGCACGTGCCCTGGTTCAGGCACGGGTTGGAAGCACATTCGTTGATATTGGTCTGGCAGTTGGGGCCTGTGTTAAGAAAAATAGATAAAACCAGCTGTGATGGAGGAGCATGTCCTAGTGGGAGGGGGCTGAGGGTACAGTGGGGATGGTGACAATGGCAACAGCCCACCCACTGTGCTGGAAAAGTCTCCTGTGCTCAGCTCCAGTCAGGAGTGCCCAAACTCCATGGAAGGTCCCTCGGCTGGCTGCATTGCCACAGCTCCCAGACAGACCTGGGGCTTCACCATCCCCACAGTGAAGCCTCCAGCCTACCCAGCATTATGGGAATGCCTACCCACAGCTCCCACCCAAGCACCGGTGTGGGGGGGAATGCGGCAGCATCCCTGGCTGCACCCTTAGAATCATGGAATCACTGAATTGTTAAGGCTGGAAAAGCCCTCTAAAGGTCATTGAGTCCAACCAGCACCACCACATTCACCACTAAACCATGTCCCCAAGTGCCACATTCACATGCCTTTTGAACAGTTCTAGGCATGGTGACTCCACCACTTCCCTGGGCAGCCTGTTCCAGTGCCTGATCACCATTTCCAAGGAAGAACTTTTTCCAAATACCCAATCTAATCCCCCTTACCGCTGAAGCCCTCCCTGCAGGTGCAGATGTAGCCACTGGTCATGTCCTTGCAGGTGCCACCATTCATGCAGGGATTGGATTCACACTCATTATTGTTAATGTCGCAGTTGGTCCCACTCCAGCCTGGGTCACAGTCACACTTGTAGCTTTGGGGAAAAATTGGGGCATAAAGATCTGGTCTAGCCTGGCTCTCCAAGCTACACCAGCCACCATTTCCCCAGCAAATCCTGACCCTTAATTGTGCCCCTGCAGGGGGCACATGTCCCACAGCATGGGTACAGAGCATGAACAAGCACTGACTTGGGGGACAGATGCTTGCCCTCCTCTAGCCCTGACTTAGCTGGGTGTCCCTTTTGTCCCCACAACCCTCCAGCAGCCCCCATGCCTTCTAACCTACCCATTCAATCCATCGTGGCACTTCCCATGGATGCAGGGGTTACTGTTGCACTCATTCACTTCAGACAGGCACTTGGGGTCATGGAAGCCCTCAGGACAGAGGCAGGTGAAGCCATTGATGCCATCCTTGCATGTGCCCCCGTTGTGGCAGGGGTTGCTGGCACACTCATCGATGTTGATGTTGCACATGCGCCCTGGGAAAGGGGAAGTGAGGGGAAAGTTACTCCATAGGATGCATGGCATGGCCTGGGGGATGCACATTGCCTCGTCTGGGATCTCGGATCTCTGGACACATGTGTGCCGGCCACAGAAGAGAGCACTGCCCTGCAGGCAGGCTGACTTCACACCCTGCATCGCCTGCCTGGCTTAATTAAATGTGAGTGGGAAGAGGCCGTGCCCTGGGCTCCTTTGGTCCAGGAGGGAATACCGAAGGGAGGCAGTTTCAGCCTGTAACCCTACCTGCCGTGGCTGACAAAGCCAGGCTTTATTTCGGCTCCCGGCGGGCCCGAGGACAAGGGGCCGTGCGAGCAGGGAGCGGCGGGGGCTGCTCCCATCAAAGCCCTCCACCATTTCCAGCAGCGATCAAACAAACCAGTCGGACAAGGCAGCAACCTGATACCCATGGGAGTGGGCGCAGCGGGAGTCGAATCTGCAGCACCAGACACCCCTTTGATTTCAGCCTGAGCCAGGGTCACCCTCCTGAACAAGCAGGAGCGCTGGAGGGTGCAAAACCTTCTGCAAGTGGGATGGCAGCATCCCCCCTCCTTATTGCACCCTCCCCCTGGTTACATGGGGCACCACTAGCTGCAGGTCCTGAGGGCGTGGCGGGGGCTACAATGCCCTGCTCTCACCTGTGTACCCCGGCTCGCAGGTGCACTCGTAGCCATTGATCTTGTCGATGCACTTGCCGGAATCACAGGGGTTGCTGGCACAGTCGTCCAGGTTGATCTCACAGTTGGGACCTGGGGAGGAGAGGGGTGTTGTTAGGGGGTCCTGGTCCCGCTGATGTAGCAGAATGAAGCCTGTTGGCCCCGACCACCTCCGTCGCTCCACAACAAAGCCATGAGCAGCTCCCCGGCTCCCAGCTGGGGTGCGGTTCCTGCCAGAGCCAGGCACCAAACCGGGAGAACTCGCCCTCACCCAGGACGCCCCGGGCCAGCCCTGGCACCAGGGTGGCTGCTGTCGGCGGCCCAGGGCCAACCTGCCTCAGGATGAGGATGGGACCGGGATGCTGCACTGGCACAGCCGACCCGCATGGAGCCCTGGGGGTTCCCTCCTGCTCACCCGTGGTCCCTTTGAGGCAGATGCAGTTGTAGGCGTTGTTCCTGTCCTGGCAGGTCCCTCCATTTTTGCAGGGCTGGCTCTGGCACTCGTTGATGTTGATGTCGCAGCGGTGGCCCGTGTAGCCAGGCTGGCAGAGGCAGGTGAAGGAGGCGATGCTGTCCTTGCAGGTCCCGTAGTGACACGGGTCGGGGTCACACTCATCAATGTCGATCTCGCAGTGAGCACCCGTGAAACCTGCCACAACAGGAGGGACACAGGGTGAGGATGGGGCACATGGGATGAGGATGAAGGACACTCCTTCCCACCCAGGCCACAGGTGAGGCAACGTACCTGAGTGGCTTCACCTGTCCTGCTATGAGCCCTGGGATCTCCAGGAGTGGGGTGCAGGTGGGGAGCACCCCAACATGCCAGTGGGACCCTGGCTTGGGGGCTTTGTCCCGGGGTGCACAATGACCTGCATTAAGGCTCCTCGGCTCAGGAGAGGGCCCCGCGCTCGCCCGCGGCTCATCCCGGAGCGCACGGGGGGGCCGGCCTCAAGCACCCCCGAATAATAACCCCTCCGGCAGATCCTATTCTCCTGGCCGGCTCCCTCCCCGCCGGGTTTGGGGGTGGAGAGCCGAGGACAAAGTACAGCTTTGACTAGACCCCGCCAAGCCCACATAGCAGCTTTTCATCGGGGCTTGGCATTAGCAAGACACTAATTAGAGGCCATTCAGCTGGAAGATTTCTGGCGGGAGCTGCTCCACAAAAGAGCCACTGTTTGCCACCAGGGCTCAAGTCATCATTTTGTGCAACTGCTCCTTGGGTTTCGGTCGGCGAGCCCCCACGGCCCTGCACCTTGTGTCCCCATAGAGGCAGCTTTATCCCTTCCTTCCTGCCTTCCCCCTCGCTGCCGCCCGCCGCCAAGGCCAGGAGCATGGCAGGACGGCTGCTGGAGGGCCACACCTAGCGAGTGCTGGGCTCTTACACCTGGCTCTGGCAGGCACTGGCACTCAACCTGCTCCACTGACACCTGGGACAGAGATCAGTCTTGATGTGGGAGTCATATCAGCAGGGACAGACCCCACTGATGGAAGCTTTGGGGACCATCCCCACAACAGGTGCCTGGAGAGGTGGGCACTTAATAACTCATCAGTGTGGTTTTATGGCACATCACAAGGAAGAAGGTGGCTTGTTCCTGCCCAGTGGGGCAGGACATCCACAGTCCCACAGCACATGGGATGCCCTCACCTTCAGTGCACTCGCAGCTGTAGGTGTTGGGACCATCCACGCACTTGGCACCGTTCTTGCAGGGGGTGCTGGCACACTCGTCGATGTCGAACTGGCACAGGTGCCCGTTGAAGCCTGGAATGGAGGGACAAGTCACGTCCCTGTGCAGTGGCCGGACCCGCCAGCCTCCCCCACCACCGGGCAGATCCCGCCGGGCCCCCCGCATCCCGTCCGGGGCGCCGGGTTTCTATGGGGACGGCTGCTGGGGGCCCTGAATGCGGGGCTGCGACCCACCATTGAGAGCATCTTATTTACATCTCTAGAGGAGCAAAGTCTCTGAACTTCAAAACCTCCTTTCACAGATTAACCGTCTCCCCATTCTCCGCTCCACCCCGTGACTTTGACACCGCATTCAAAGCTGCTGGTGCAGCCCCCCTGGCCCCCGGCCCTCCTTTCCAAAGAGGGGCCTTTTCAAGTGCAAAGCCGTGGGGTTTAATCCTCCTTCCCCTCTCCCATGGGCCTGAGCTGCAGCAGTGTTGCCTGCGTGGGGCTCAGCCCTTCACTGTAGTGGAGGAACCTCCCTCCAAGAGCACCAAGGGGTGCTTGTTACCCTCTCCCCATTTCAGAGGGCTCTGAAATTTAAGGAGCCCATATTTGTTCCCTTCTTGGCTCGAGCCAGGACGCATCCTGGCTTTGTTTCTGCCATGATGGCAGTGGGATTTATGTCACGTACCAGTGGGGCACTCGCAGTGGAACTCATTGATCTTGTCGAGGCAGTTGCCGTTGTGCAGGCAGGGGCTGCTGGCACACTCATCTGTGTTGATCTCACAGTAAACCCCCTCATAACCTGCCGAGAGACCCAGAACCATCAGCACCACAGCTTGGGGTGGGCACAACACGCAGGATGGGTGGGGTACACCTGGGCATGTCTGACTGCCCCATCTTTAAAAGGCAGCTCAGCAGCTGTTCTACAGGTGGTGGGATCTAAAGCACAAGCTGCTCCATGATTGTCCAGCCCAGATCTCCATGCCTTGGCTTGATCCAAGCCAGCAAGGTTGGCAAGAGCAGTCCAGTGAAGGGCTGATGGTGCCCAACTCTCACCTCCTGTCCCCCCACCACTGCGGGAGACCACACAATCTGTACCAAGCTCTTTCATTTTGGTGCTGTCCCCAGGGGATGCTCACCCAACCCAGCATCAAGCTGAAGCTCAGGGGCACCCAGAACCCTCCCACTGCCCACCCCCAGCACTGTGGCAGGGATCCTCAGAGCTGCCCACCCACCGGGCATGCAGATGCACTGGAACTCCCCGATCTGGTCCAGGCAGGTGGCATCGTTCTGGCAGGGGTTGGAGAGACACTCATTGACATCAATCTCACAGCGAGGGCCTGAGTAGCCCTGCAGACACTGGCACTGGAAGGACCCTTGGGTGTTGATGCACTTCCCTGCATGCTCACATGGGTTGGCTCCTGCAATACACAAGCACAGCTCACAGGACACGCTCCTGGCTGCACCAGCACCTTCCCCAGCCACTCCTCGTGAGCTCAGCACCAGCACTCACCCAGCGAGCACTCGTCCACATCCTGGTTGCAGGCTGGCCCCATGTACCCCGAGGGACACGTGCAGATGGCTTTGCCATTCACAGGGTTGGTGTCGCAGTTGGAGCCCTCGTTGCAGGGGTTGCTGATGCAGGCATCATCCAGGTGGCACAGCAAACCTGGGCAGCGAAAGGCAGATGCACGTCAAGGGTGTTGGGCACACAAGTCATTGTGAAGCAAAACCTCAGCAAGGAGCAGGGGACATTCAGGGAGCTGCCACCCTGCACTGTGGGCAGGGAACAAGGTGGGACAGGGCATCACCTGTGCGGCCGTGGGGGCACTCGCAGTAGAAGGAGGCCACCCGGTCGTGGCAGGTGGCCCCATGGAAGCAAGCAGCCATGGCACAGTCATCAATGTTCTCGCTGCAGTCCTCGCCCGTCCAGCCATTGACACAGACACAGTTGTAGCCACCATGGTTGTTGTGGCAGGTGCCACCGTTCTGGCAGGCGTTGGGCATCAGCTGGCACTCGTCCACGTCCTCAGTGCAGTACTGACCTGCCAGGGGACAGGGCACCTGCAGGAAGCTGGCACTGACCCGCTCCCACAGGCTCTGTAAACAGGACAGTTCTGCCCACCCAGTCCTTGGCATTGCCTGAGGCAGGATCTGTTCTCCCAGCCCAGCCCTGTGCCACCCTCACCTCCCTGGCTTACCTGTCCACTCAGGTGGGCACTGGCAGTTGTAGGTGTTGACACCATCCACACAGGTGCCCCCATTCTTGCAGTTGTTGCCTGGACAGTCATTGATGTTTTCTTCACAGTTCTGACCCGTGAACCCTGCACAGAGGAGATGTCTGCTGTGATGCCACCAACTGGCTGTGCAACCACCTCAGCCCTCCCCACCCCACCAATAGCAGGTTGTTCATTATTAGGTGCAGAGCATGTGCCAGGTGCTCCCAACCCAGCTTTGAAGGAGCTGCCTGGGTTCATCCCCATCCCTATCCTGCCTCTGCCTGGGGCTGGTTCTGCCAGAGCCCCCAGGTCTGGAGACACTTGCCCTGAGCAGCAGAGGATCTGACTCCACAGCATAGCCAGAATGAACCAGGGCTGCTCCCAGGAAAGCTGGTGGCAGCCAGTGCTGAATCACCAGCTTTCAATTTCACTTGTAAAGAGCCTCAGCAGCAGTGCTTGCCCTGGAGGGGAATCCAAGTCCCTGCCAGGGTGAGCCAACACCCCACAGGGCACTGGGCTCATCCCAGCCCACCTCTTGCATGGGGAGCTTGGCTACTCAGGTTTGTTATCACCTCCACATGACAGCACAGCACTCATGGAAACCCTGCTGCCCCCAGCCTCTCCACCAGAAACAAAGCAGCCAGGCCCTTCTCAGGGCATTTGCCAAGCCACCATCCCTCTCTGACCAACATTTGTGTTAAATGCTGCATTTACTGTATGGCCCCCCAAGGCCCCTGACCCAGCTGCTGTCCAGGAGCTGGGGGTTTGGGATGGCAATGTCAACCCACGTCAGTTCCCTACAGTGCCAGTGTCCATTGCAGCTCCCCAAACTCCCCAGGATATTCTGCAGCTCCAGATCAGGCTGCTCCTCATGCAGGCAGCTCAAAATGTCACCTCCACAGGTAAGAAACAGGTGCCCAGACTCATCCTCTATGGGATCCCAGACCCTGGCCAAGCTGGGGGCTTTCCTCTCTTCAGCCCCATCACTGGGGGAGCAGCCACAGGTTTTTACGGTTGCTGGTAGGAGCGCAGAGCAGATAACATTGATTTACACCTCATTTTTAAGCAGCTGGGCTGAGACTGAGCAGCACTAACTGGCAACGTCCTAGATACCAGGATTAACTCATTTTGAACCATCCGAATGAGTAATTAGCACTGCAATTACTTTAAACTCAGGGTTACATTCTACAGCGATGGCACGATAAAGCAGCCGAGATTAGTTTAACTTGAAGAAACCCTGTATGGCCAGGCCTCTTCGGGAATGAAAAGGGGTCATTGTTCCGGGTCTGCTGCACCACATACCAGCATATCAATCACCCCTTATCATGAGGAACAGCCCCCCATCCCTCCTGCCTCTGCCCGTGGCCACTGAAGCTCCTGCAATGATCCATATGGGATGGTGGAGGTACCGAGGGACCCCCATCATCCCCAGAGCAGGGGCTATGCCACCCCATGAGAGGTGAACCAGCTCATGCAGGATGCAAATCTCCTGGATGCAGCCCACGGAGCCGCAGCTGGGTGTGGAAGAGCTGATCCTCCCGGGAGCAGGGATGCTCCCCCAGGGCTATGCCTCACCCCGCTGTGCCCGCCGCCTGGGCTGCTCAGGGAAAGTGCCTCGTCAGCAGAAAGGCAGGGCAGGGCCAGCACAACTCCTCCTGCCACCTCCACCTGCCCATCCCTGCAGCAATGCTGCTCCAACAGTGCATTGCCCCTGGGAGCTCATCCTGGAAAGAACGGCTTCCTTCCTGGCACTGCTCCCCTGGTCAGCCCCACACCTCACTGCCCCTAAGGACAGGAGCTTTGCTCCAGCATGGGTGTGCAGGAGATCCTGCAGGGCCCTGGGTATTCTGGGTGGTTAATGAGATTCCTGAGTTACTGCAGCCAAAAGCTTCGGGAAGCGGATTGAACCTCTGAGCCTGTGTCAGAGATCAAGACAAGATCCCCCAAACTGCTCACAGGGATCTTCCCCCAGCACTGGGCTGGGCTGCCAGCAGAATGTGGGTACATCTGTGCAGTCTGGGACACCCCATCCCCACCCTGACACTGTGTCCCCAGGACAGGGCAGGAGCTATAGGTGACCAGAGGGTCAAACCGACCCCACAAGAGACTCCTCAGGCAGCTGCCCACAGCTTCCTTCCCAGGGAGAGGTAGGATGTGTCCTCTGCACATCTGCCACAGGTGGCCAATGTGGCTGGCTTGGGTGAGAAATGGCACTCGCCCTGGCAAACACAACCCAGTCTGGGCTGAAACTCCACTGCTTGGTTTCTCCAGCTGACCCAGGGATGGGCGGAACATGGGGTTGCTCAGCTCCTTCCACTCCCTGCCCTGACTGTGCTGTGAACCACAGTCTGAGGGCAGAAGTGAAAGGGCTTGCTGGGGTCAGGGGCCCTTTCAGAGCTGCTGTTCTTCCCTCTGACTTGAAGGGTGCCTGAAGTTCCCTTCCAGGCTGCCCCCATCCCTCCAAGGGTGCTGAGCTCCCAGGACAGCCACCACAGCTCCCTCACAAGAGCCCTTCATGCTCGAGGCTGTCTGTAATCCTGCTGGGCTGCTCTGACACTTGCCAGAGGGAGCAGCAGCGAGCACAGAGAGGGTCTTCCTTCCCCAACTCCATTTGCACTCGGGAAACTTTCCAAAATAGCTGTTCCGGGCTAATTATTCCACTCTGGAAGTGGATTAAGCTAAAGCGGAAAAAGGCACTCTTATTCTAGAATATGAGCATCCGCACAGGGGCCTCTGCTCAAACAGTTGTTTTAGAAGAGCTATTTTGGTGAAGAACTAAGTATAAAAAGCCCCCAGATGACCCCTCCTCCTTGGGCATCCCTGCCCAGTGTCTTCCTAAAGGCGTGTGGCACAGCGAGCCCCCAGTTTTGTCCCTCCCAGAGTCATAACTCATGGGAAGATCGGGCAGTGCTCACTTTAGGGGGACAGAGTTGCTGCAGGAGGGTCCCCAACCCCTTTCCTCCCCCTCGGAGGCAGCCCCTACCTGGCAGGCAGGTGCAGTCGTAGGTGGTGTCTCCGATCTGGCGGCAGGTGCCCCCGTTCTGGCAGGGGGAGGGGTTGCAGGGCACGTAGAGGTGCTCGCAGTTCTGCCCGGTGTACGCCGGCTTGCAGGCGCACTGGTAGGTGCCCACCTCGTTGGAGCAGGTCCCCCCGTTCTTGCAGACGGGTGGCGAGATGTTGCACTCGTTGACGTCCTGCTTGCAGTTGGCCCCGTGGAAGCCGGCGGTGCAGCGGCAGATGTAGTGGGCTTCAAAGGGCACGCACTGGCCCCCGTTGGCACAGGGGTTGGAGGCACAGGGGTCGGCCTGCTGGCAGGTTTTGCCTGGCGAAGGCAAGGAGGGGTGATGAGGATGCAAATTGTAGCTCGGGCTCTTGGTGGCAGCGATCTGTGCTGGGGTGCAGACCCGGATCTGGGAGTGGTTGTAACTAATTCCCCCACTTCAACTCCCATAAAACACCGTGCAGGACCCTCCAAAACCCCAACTCAGGGGTGAGTTGCAGACTCACACCCCCAGCACTAGAGTAAGCCAAAATCACAGGCAGTTCTCCATCCATGAACCTTTTCCAGGAGCAACCCCTACTTCAAGCCATCCCTCTCCCACCAGCTGTGTCCCCACGCTGTGTGGTGACACCCCTCACCTGACCACCCGGGCGGGCAGCGACACTTGTACTCGCTGAGTGTCAGCAGGTCACAGGTGCCCCCGTTCCGGCAGGGGTTGCTGAGGCAGACGTTGTCTCGGGGTGTCAGGCAGAGCTCGTCGGTGAAGCCCAGGCGGCAGGCACAGGTGTAATCCACGGTGACACCGCGCACCACCGCAGTGCAGGTGCCGGCGTTCTTGCAGGGGGAGCTCAGGCAGGGGTTGGGCAGTTGGCACCGCTCGCCCACGTAGGCACCGCTACACCTGGCGGGGGGCAGAGACACACTGTCAGTGGGATGGCCTCGAGGGGCTGGGGGGCACTGATAAGCATCCCACATCCCGGCATTTCGGGTTTGGCAGTGGCAGGGCTCTGCCCCGGCTGCTCTGGGCTGGGAAGAGGAAGATGAAAGAGGTGCTGGGAACAAAGGCGTCCCCCATCGAGGGGCCTGCGCCGACTTGCACAACCGCAGCCGCGGCACTGACGTCCTCCATCTCATCACAGTGGGGTTTTTTGCCTCCTTGTTCCTCGCTGAAGAGGAAACCGAGGCACAAGGGACACATGGCGTAACCAGGAGGAGCATTACCGTACCCACACCCAACCCAGGGCACCCACAGACCCCAAGGGAGAGATGAATCTGTGGGGCCAGGCAGCATGAGGACATCCTTGCACCCGTTTTTATCCTCCCTCCATCCTAAATCACACAAACACAATCAAACAGGGAGTCAGCATTGGCTGGCAACAGGTAGGACATGTTCCTGCTCCTTGCAGTCATCTGAGAGCATCCCTGAAGCCAAACCCTGTGCAAGGAGGGAAGAGTTGCCCTGGCTGCTGCATCCCTCTGGGTGGGGACCCTGAGAAAAGACCCCCCGATGACACCACCAGCTCCACCATCTGTCACTGCTGGCAAACACGGCTGGAGCAACTGCCTGGTGCATGACTGGGGCTGAAAACAGGGACCTACCCCACTGGCAAATCCCACCAGCCATCCCAGCAGGGCAGAGAGGGGAAGGTGCCCCTTTGGGAAAGGGAGGATGGAGCAAAGCTGTGCCCCTGACACCAAATGATCCCAGGAATGAGGCACAAACCCTCCTGCACGGCATCTCTTCTATCACATCTGCAACATGCTGTAACACAGGTTTTGTCCCCAACAAGCCCTGCTCACTTTACACTGCTTCCAAAGGGGATGTTCTCCCCTGGCTGGGCTGTGCCAAGCAGCCATGGCCAGAAGGACATGGGAGAAGTGAGACAGTGCTGGCACGCTGCTGTCCCACACTGTGACGGCAATGCCACCACAGCAGCACAGGGCACACCATGCTCAGCTCACGGGCTTCTACCAGAGGCCTTGAGAGCAGAAATAAATCTGGGATGCTGCATGCATGGCCATGAGGCTGGGGTAAGACAACCCCTGCTGTAGGTGATGGGTGGGGAAGGTGACAGCACCTGGGCACTGGGGGACTGTGGTGCCCACTGTGCTTTGGTGGGCTGGGGCTCAGGGCACCACATGCTAACACCTGTTGCCATCAGAGCTGGTGGGACACAATGTCCCCGGCCTCATGCATGGCATCCAAGGCTCACATGGCAGGGGGGGTAAGCAGGGTGTGGTCCTGGGGGACACTGCAGAGCACAGCACTGACCTGCAAGCCCCAAAACACAAATGTGGGACTCCTCCAGTGATGCACAGCCAGCAAACCCCCATGCTCAGCGGCCCCAGCCCGGAGCCACCACGCTTTGCCGCGCCATGCAGGACCACGTTTCGGCCCTGCTCCCCCTCTCCTCTTCCCCTACTTTTTTTTTTCTTTTTCTTTTTTTTTTTTTTTTTAACCCAATTCTGATTTCATTGTTGGGGATTGTGTGAGAATTTGTCAGGATTCGGAGACATTTTGAGTTAATGAGACGGCATTATCCAGGCCAAATGAAAAAGAAAATGTGTATAATAATAAATCAGGGCATCTGCTCGGCACACAAAGGGCGGCGGGGAGCAGGTGTGCATCCTAATGAGGCAGAGCAGCTGCCGGCGCCCGCGGACGATGCCCGGCTCGACGGCGGCTTCGAGCCCAGGGCGCCATGGCCATGGGGTGACGGCGCTTCTGGGTGGCTGAGCCACAGCCCCGCATGGGGGAATGGGGAGGTTGGGGCTGTGGCTGCCTGAGAGGGCTCTTTGTGCAGGGCAGCACAGGCACGATGCCGGCAAACCGCTCGGTTTGTGCAGTCATCTGTTAAAATCCGCGCTCTCCCGCCTCCCCGCACCACCACACACGCTTTTTTTCTTAAAACAATCCTCCAGGCTCTCTCTCTCTCTGGCGGGCCAGGGGAAGCGTCACGGGATTCTCCAATGGGAGGAAAAGGCGGAAAAAAAATTGAGTAGGGAGGGAAAGAAAAGAAAAAGATTTGATGCTGGACAAAGAGCTGCGATGGCAGCGAGGGAAACACCACGACGGTGGTGCCGTGGACAGCCAGAGTGGGAGAGGATGCTCTGGGACCAGGAGGTGATGCTTTGCATCTTGGGCCAAGGCAGACAGCCAGCAGGGTTATCTCTGGGATTGGGGTTCCTGTGCCGTGAGGTCAGGGAGGGGGGCACACAGCCCAACACCCTCCCACCCAATTAGTTTTCGGACCGTTTCCAATTTCAGTGCAGGCATGAGCTCACGGATGGGAGGCCAGAGCAGAGCCCAGCCCAAATCTAGGCATGGTTATTAGCCAGGAGGTTAATTAGCGATTGGAGGGAGAATTCTGAGGGGCAAGGGAAGCCCCTGCTTGAAGGTACAGGAGGGTTGAGGTTACTGGCAGTGCCTGGGTTGGGGGCTGCTCCATGCCTGGCAGGGCTGCCCAGGTGATTTCCAGGCTTTTGCTTCAGCAAACCCCTCAGGTTTCACAGAGTTGGTGGATTGTTTTTAAATCAATTTCTGTTTGTTTGAGTTAAGAGCTGATTTATGGCCGCAATCAGTCCCAGAAGTGAGGAGGGTGCAATAGACAGCAGGGAAGGGTTTGGCACAGAAGGCTGAGCTGAGCAATGGCCACACATGGACCAGGAGGGCTGGGGAACACTCATGTTCCGCATTTCTCCTCACAGAAAAGGGAATAGTTCCAGCAACTCCTCAGAAGAAAAGCAGTACAACACAGGCACCCTTAAACTCCAGCAGTCACAGAGGAGTTTGCATTGGGGCTGCACAACACAGACCCTCTGTGGATGCCTGGCAATTCCAACCTCACATACCCACTGCACACACCAGCTCCCAGCTCAGGAAGCCCTCTCAAATCCTTCCACATTTCTAAATCATCTCAGTTTCTTTTCCAAGGCAGCACACAGGACATCCTCCTCCCTCACACCCAGCAGCTTCCACACTGCTGCCACACCATCTGCAGGTGCTCCTGCATAGAACAATGCTATTCCTGCCCACATCTGCAACAGCAAGTCTGAGACAGGCAGGGAAGAGCATGTTCGCAGCTGTGGATGAAGCCACAGGATGAGTTCTGCTGTTCCCTCCTCTCACAGGTCCTGGAGCTCACTCACAGACAGAGACTCTGGAGCTGCATTTCAAAGCCCAATGACTGCAGCAGCTTCAGAGAGTCCTGGCTGCGGAGGAAAGCCTGGAGACAAGTCTCGCATGCAAAGCAAGAGATCAAAAACCAGGTGAAGAATCAGGACAGTCCAAGATGTAGTTATTTTCCAACTTTCCCAGGTCTGGAAAGACTGGATTCAGCAGAGCCAGGTTCAGCTCCCAGCCCTGCTGCAACCTCATTGTGCGTTCACCTATTTCTCCAGGGACTAAAAACCTCTCCTAAAGCTCAGCCCAGGATGTTGAGCTTTATTTTCTGTAAAAAACACGTGGTGGTGTCAGGGCTTCCAGGTGAGCAGACATGGAGGATGCGACATCCCCACAGGCTCAGCCAGGTGAAGATCACCCTGTGGTTTTTCCTTGGACATTTCCCAAGAGAGGGCTACCCAAACCAAACCCCAAGCAGCTTATGGAAATTAGCATACGAGACATTAAAGCTATGCTTTAATTATAGATATATGTGTTGGCAGAGGACAGGGCGGGTGCTCCAGGATCAAAACAGCTCAGAAGGGCCATTAGAAAGTGGCTTTGAGGCGGTGAAATGTGGCCAAGCTCCCTGGGGTGTCCTGCGGAGCCTCTGTGAAACCCCCAGAGAGGCCAGTGTGGTCACACTCCCAGCTCCATGTGTGACGTGCACCCTGTTCCCAAAACAGGCAGGAATGGCTAAAAATACCTGTGTCTCTCCATCCCCTGAGAGCAGCTCAGAACCGTTTCCGTTGACTCATCAACCTGCTGAAGAACAGGCATCAAACACTCTGTTTGGACCCGCCCGGGAGGGTGACGGCATCCCATCCCAGCACGGCCCAGCCCTGCTCCAATGCACGATGCTCCCTCTCCCAGCACCATTATGGCAGACAGACCCACAACTCTACACTTCAGGAGTGTTTTCTACCAAGGGACCATGAAGCACCAGGCAGGACGAGGGACAGCAGTCAGTCCCCATCCCTGTGGATGGGGATGCCACACGTGCTCCTTGCAGGGGTGAACACACTGATTTACATCCCCTGAAAGTCTGGGGCTGCCATCCATCCCGATGGCTTTTGGTTTCAGGGGGGGTCAGGCAGAGCCTGGGGGCTGGATTCCCACACCACCGGGCTGGGATGTGTCTTCCCCCTCCATGCTGGCCCAGAGCGAGCACCCGTGTGAGGGGGAGGCGCGATTAATAATGCACCACGCTGCCGACCCATAAATCTCCAGCATGATTCATGGCCACTGTGAAGGGTGATGGAGAAGGCCTTGTCCAAGGTCAGACAGCAAGTCCCAGCGGACAGCCTGGGAACGGGAACAGCGGCCCCAAATTCCCACCCTGCTCCCAGCACCGAGCCCAGGCCAAATCTGGGTCTGCTCAGCACGAGCACATGCATTTGTTGTGTCTGCTGCACATCCTTAAGGAGTTACAACCAGTGGCCCAACACTGCAGCTATTCCAGCAATGCTCCAGGACAGCTTGGCAGATCAGATAATCAGAAGCATGAATGAGTTGCAGGAGTATCAGGACCTGTGAGCTCTGCTGGCATGCCATGTCCCAGCTCTGCTCTACACTGCCCAGCCAGGGGGACTCCCAGCATAGTTGGGGTGCCCATCCCAATCCCCCCATCCCACAGCCATCCCCCTGGGTGCTCCCCGTGTGTGGCTGTGTGCTCCCACCAGCCCTTTGTCTGCTCCCTCCCCGCTCACGGCGTGCAAGGCTTTTCCTCCAACCCACCAGCAACAGGTTTTGTCCCTCCGCAGCAATGCGGGCACTGAAAGCATCCCGAGGCAGATGTTTCTGTGACCTCTGACCCAAGACTAATGTTTTCCTTTCTGTGCTAAGCTGCCATCTGCCACGGCCGGCACAGATGACACCCAGGCTCTCCCGCAGCCCACCCTGCCCCATCACGGCTCCCGCATGGCAGCACGGGGGTTTTGTTCAAATTTGGGATGTGTCAGCCCTGCACAGGCCCAGCCTGGGGCCTGGGGGGTGTTTCAGAGGTGCACAAGAGATGCCCTCTGGATGCTCAGCCTGCAGCTCCCCACAGCTCACAGCACCCACTGCTCTCTTGTCTGGTCCCAGTGTGTCCTCCCAAGGGACCACCCTGGGACCGTGGCAGGGCTGAAGATAAAACCCAGCTTAGGCTTAGAACGCACAAAATAAGCCATCAAGCAAAATGGAAACCAGGTGTGAGCTGGAGCATGGCCACTGGACACCCAAAGGCTTTCCCACACCCCCATCCCATGGTGGGGCAGGTTCAGGGGACAGCCCCACGTTGTGGAAGGGGCTGGGGGCTGGTGAGGAGCCCCATTTGGGCCCCTGGCCCTGTATCCAGGCTGCCTCTTATCTGCTCTGCTATCACATAACCTCTTCCTCACCCTCATCTGCTGGAAGCATAAACGGCTGTAGTTGTTTTCCCCAAGGTATGAGCAGCGTGGGAAAGCTGAGCAGGCTCAGGTCTTTACTCCGGCCCCATTTTGGGGCTACTTGAGGCGAATGCAGCAGCAGCAAAGCCAGGTGCTGGGTTGGGGGTTCCCACCATGGGGAGCAGCCCCTAACCAGACAGGTTGGGCTGGGGGGATGCCCCTCTCTGCTCCAAGGTAGCTGTGCCTTGGAACAACCACCTCAGATGAGCCTGTCAGAGCCACCCTGGTGCAAAGAAGGAACCACGACCATGACTTTGTGTGGTGCAGAGGGTCCCCCTGAGGGACCATCACACCCCCATGGCCTTCTGCACCAGCAAACAGGCTGCGTGACCAGTAGACATCTGAGCCAACACGGTCCAGACCCAGCAGAGTGAATCAAGTGGCCAAACATGATCAGGACACTGAGATTTCATGTTTGCTGGCAACAATAGGGAAGAAAAAACAACCCACAGGAGAGTCTCCCTTAGCTGCATGACAGCCCACAGCCACTGCAGGCTGCTCCCAGCTGCAGAGCAGTGGCACAACCCCATCCCGTTGTCCCCACACCTCTCAGGGTAACCGTCACCCTCCGGCTGACAGCAGGAACCACAACTGCCTGCTCCACACCTTCCCCTGCACCCCAGCAGCTGCAGACCCTGGCTGGTAGGGAAACCTGCTTTCCATCAGGCAGCCACGCAAAGGAGTCACCTTTCCAGTTGTGCCAGTGGCTTCCTGCCTGGCACAGACTGGAAGCAACACCCCAGCTTTCTCCTGAAGTTACACCCTTCCCCGTAAGACATGTTTGCCAGCCCAGGGAAGTCTGATCTCCCCCGGCTCCAATCCGACCAGAGAAAGGGACAATGCTTGGGGATACATCTCCGTGTCCCTGAGAGAACAGACCTGCTTCTTACTCCATCTTGTTCCATTCATTCTTATTCCATTGCCTCCCCGAGAACCCCTCCCATGCTGCAGGGAGCAACAGGTGTGTACCCTGTCTACAGGAGGGCTTCCCAGCAGCATCAGCCTGCCTTGCAAACACCCTGCTGAGCACAGGAGCGCACTCTGGAGCCAGGGCAAGCTCTGGAAAAAATGGTACTGCTGGAAAAGCAGAGCTCAGCACCCTGCTCTGCTCCCTCTTCCCGCTCAGCTCCTGGCCTGGCATCACCACCCTCTCAGATGGCACAGCACACCTGAAGCCAGCAGAATGAAATGAGTGTAGGGAGACAAGGCACATTTTTAGATGCTGCCCTGATGTCCCTGGGGCCTGTGGGGCTGTGGATGCTCCCTCTGCCCTGGCAGCCAGGGGCTGAGGGTCTGCCCAAGCCCCCTGCAGCAGCGGGCACAGCTGGGCTCACCACGCCTCACCTGCAGCTTCACTCTGTGGTTTCTGGCACTCACAGTCATTAAGAAACCAAAGGCTTTGCCACAGCTCCCAGGAGAGCCAAGGCATGAAGGCAGACCCATGTGGGGCACTCCAACTGGGTGATGCACCCCAAAGTTCCCCGGCGCCGGCACGGCCCCACAGAAACCTCCAGCAGCCACGATGTGGCTCCCAGCACCAAAACCCAGCACGAGACCAAACTGGTGGTTTTTTTAAGCACTTCTATCCAGTCCAGCTTTATTAAACACTCTGGGACACCAGCCTGGGAAAAAAGCAGAGTTTCACACAGGGAGGTGGTTGGCAAAGCAGCAGGTTACTCCAAGTGACATCAGGTTAATAAAGCAGGAGCAGATCTCCACTCTTGTTTAATTAAAAAAAGAAAACTGCAATCCCAAGTCTTTGATGTGTTTTTTTTTCTTGTTCCATTTCATTTTTGACCTAGCCCAAGCCATCTAATTGAGATTTTAAGATCCAGACTTTCATCTGGAGAGAAACTAAAGGAATTCCCAAAGCTGGATATGCTCATGGACAGGAGAGGGGAAAAACGTGCTAGAGCCCTGTTCCTCCTACAAGCATGAAGGGAGAGGGAAAAAAATGGCTTTGTTTCTTAAGCAGACATTAGTCAGGATAGTTTGGGAATCAAAGTTTCCATTGTAATGAAAAACAATATAATCCCATTACTAAGCAGAGTGGCCAGGCTATTCACTGGGTGGTAACTGGCTACCTGGGAAGGAGCTGCCTTTCAATGGAGCTTCATTCACAACAAACATGAAAGATGTCGAAGGAAGAGCCTAAGACAAAACTCCCCTCATTCCCACCCTCAACAATGGCTGCTATGAAATATTTGTTTTCCCCAGTTGATGTTTTTTATATCCTCTCCCGGTGTAAAGCTGCACAGCCCCATTGTTTGTGGGAGCTCGGCTCACTCTGCTCATCCTGGCTCCTGCTCCTTCTCTTGGGGGAGCCCATTTATGGGGCAACCATGAAGGATGTGCTTCCAGCAGAGGATCCCCAGGGAACACAGCCTGGGCTGAGGCCAGAACATGATCCCATCACCCATCCATGGGACAGGGGTGACTTTTCTGGGGCAGGTCCTCCAACAAGTGCCCACGGTGCCCTGTGTGCCCATCAGACACCTGTATGGCACCCAACTCTCACCCTCCTCTGCAGTGCTGCCTGGCACATGTGCCATCTGAGAGCACTCCCTGCAACTGCTCCCTGCTCTGATTCCTCATTTGTAAACTTTATCCCTTTAAAACTGCTTCAATCTTTGAGTCACCAGAAGGAAAACTCAGAATTTGGGGGAGATGAGGAATTTCCACCTCCCCAGGCTGCCCTTCAGCCCAGCACTGTTGGTGCTTGAGGCCACTCTCCCTTCCCCATCCCTTTTGGGGTCAATGCCTGTTTTATCTCCCTCTGGACCCAGCACTGCCCACACTTGCTGCCTGTGCAGGG
This sequence comes from Campylorhamphus procurvoides, assembly GCA_013396655.1. NCBI lineage: Eukaryota > Metazoa > Chordata > Aves > Passeriformes > Dendrocolaptidae > Campylorhamphus > Campylorhamphus procurvoides. The sequence continues at coordinate 192,825 of WBMV01000462.1, forward strand.
TGAATTCACCGTGCTGTGCTCCCGGGGCTCTGGCTCACACACAGCTCTGGTGTCACCTCTCCAAGCAATGATGAACTCTCTTTTTTCCCCCTTTCCCCCTCAAACCAAGTCTTGGCTAAACACCGTGCAGCCCGAGAGCCAAATATGGAAAACTCCCACGCGTGACCCCACCATCCCACTCTTCTAATCCTGAACATAAAACCTACGATTAGGATCTGAACAGCCACCAAAAGTTTAAACAAGCTAAATTTAGCTCCAATATTTATAAACAAAGAGGAGAGGGGGGTTTAGCAGAGCACACGGGTGCCCCCGTGGCACAAAGCCAACCAAAAGCCTGAGCAATTCCTGCCAGGGATGTTTCGGTGGGATGGGGAGCGGGCAGAGGTGACAATGGCCAGACAGTGATGGATCCAGTTCCCCCCCAAGCTCATGGCCATGAAGCTCCAAAGCTCCCAAAGATAGTTATTAGCAACAAAACCCTTGCCCACTTGAAAACCATGTGCTGAAGGACATAAAGCACCACCGAGCAGACGGGTATCAGCTCCTGGGCTCTGTATCCCTGGATTTCTGTTGCTGCCGAGTTTAACCAAGGAAACGGCGAGGGAGGGAGGGAGGGAAGACTCTGCCTCCGACACCTTTTGCCGGCAGAAATCCCTGTGTCAACATGACGCCCTCGCCGAGGGAGCGGGGACAATGGTGGCGGCTCTGCCCTCCGGCCGCAGCCTGCATTCCTGCCCCCCTCCCCTGGAAACCCCCCTTTTGTGGGGAGCAGCAGGCCCTGTGAAAGGGCCGTCTGTCGCCCTGCCTTTTGACTTGGAGGTCTGTGTCTAACATTTTAATAGGGGCTGGGGGCCGGGCAGAGGCTCCCCCTCCTCCCCTGGCTGATCCCCTACGGGGTCACTCTCCCAGCCCGCCCCAAAGCCTGTGCACAGAGCTTCAGATGCCCATGGGCAGAACTGGGGCGGGAACTGGGAGCTCTTGGCGTGGCACATCCCACTGTCGACAGCCACATTCCTCCACATGCTCAAGAGGAGCCATCCGATGGGTTAACCACTCATGAGTGCCTTTGGGAGGGTGTCCTTCTGATCCCCCATGCAAGGATGCACTGGTGGGGTGGGAACGCTGGGACACGATCTCCTCCATGGCTGCTCATCAATGTTAAGATTTCCATCTTAAAATAAACCACTGGACACTCACAAATGCTCAACCCCCAGGCAGTGCATGTGGTCCTTGGGGTCCCTGTCACCCCACTGCTATCAGTTCTTCCAGTAGGGGACAAGACAGCTGACAAAGCCAAAAGCCCCAGTGCCAAAGGCTCCTTTCCTTACTGCTCATGGGGACAGTTGTGGTGGACACAGGTAGTGCCACATCACACCAGGAGCCACAGATACTGAGTAGGAATCAGCAGCAGGACGCAAGGCTCAGCCCTTGCAACGGCCAGGGACTGATTCTGCCCAGCTTAGAAGGTCCAAGCAAACCTGGCACTGCCACTCTCAGCTACACTGACTTTAGATCAAGCTCAGAGCAACAGGTTCTCCAGCCCATGGGTGCCCCTCTGGCACCCAGCCCCCCCAGCCCACCATCACCAGGCCACTTGCCTGCAGGGTGCCCCTTCTATTAAATAAGGGCAATGTTATAGCATCATTAAAACTTAATAAATCCGCTTCCCATATAAATACCATTAAATTCAGATTTTGGGGAAGGGAATTAGGGCGAAAACTTGTTAAAAGAAAATGACTCCTGCGCAAATAAATTTTTGCAACTTGACTGAGCATGAAAGTTTCCCATTAAAATGCAACTGGGCTCCCTTTGCTGGAAATGTGCAAGAGCCTAATAACCAGGGCCTAAACATTAACTGTTTAACTGGCTTTTCCAATATTAACTCCAGGCTGCCACGGGGGGAAGGGGAAGACGTGACGGGTGAAAGCTTAAAGCAGACATTAATTACTGCTGTGTGAGAGAGGCACACCCCGAGCATGCACCACTCACTTCTCACCAGCACCCTGCTCCCAGGGCACATGGGGGCATTTTGGGGTTGTTCTGAGCAGGGCCAGGAGTTGGACTAGATGATCCTTGTGGGGCCCTTCCAACTCGGGATGTTCTGTGATTCCAAACACATACCAGTGTTGGACATGGCATGAACCCCACTGGGAGTGAGGTGGTGGGTATGGTTGCTGCCCCATCAATTGGACTTGATGATCATTGTAGGTCCATTCCAACTGCAAACATTCTATTTTGGGGCAGAGCTCTCCATAGAGCCCAGCCAAACACCTCTCCCCCATCCCCAATGCCTCACACAGTCTTTATTCCTGTATCTCTCACATCAAGTACTGCATTTACCACCGGGAACCTCTGTCATCAGCAGGTTGCCCAGAGAAGCTGTGGACAACCCATCACTGGAAGTGTTCAAGGCCAGGTTGGATGGAGCTTAGAGCAAACTAGTCTAGTGAAAGATGTTCCTGCTCATGGCAGGGAGTTGGAATGAGATGGTTTTTAAGGTCCCTTCCAACCCAAACCATTCTACAATCCTGTAATCACCTAGTTCACCTCCTTGAACCAGGATGCAGCTGGCAGGTTGTGCTGCTCCTTCTTGCACCAAGACAGGTTTTGATGTTCAGGTAACCAACTACAAAAGGAGAGAAACTGAGCCACTAAGCACACCTTGCATGAGGTATGTGGAAACCCCAATACCATCCCATATGGCATGAGGGGGTGAGAGGAGAGGACCTGATTCATAGGATAAGCATTAGAGCTGTAGACAGAGATGCTGCTACACTTCAGGGAAGGAAGAGTCCACACACGGGCAGGTGTGAATAGGCATCATCACACCTGGCCAGATGATCTGCTGGAAGCAGCACAGAGCTGCTCTACCAACAAGGCCCCGATGTTAAACACTGGGGTGCTCCCAGCTGGGCATCTCTAACTGTCCTGGGGCTCTCCAGGCAGGCAGATGGGAGGTGCCATGGTCTGGGGTCACTGAGACCCAGCAGGGTGTTGCCAAGACTTCCCAACATCACACACAAGAGATGTGCAAAGAGAGTTGTGCTGTGAAACCCAACTGGGGCTTCCCCCAAACTTCAGCCCCCAGCTCTGTGACCACAATCAGACCCTGCACGTGCCAGGGGTACCAAGGCAGGGCCTGACCCTCCCACCTCTCTGCTCCTGGGTGCCTCCACATTCAGATACCCAGGAATCCAAAATGGAACATTCCCCCTCGACACCAGAGGACCATTTCTATTCTTATTCCAGACCACTGACTGATGCCAGTAGCTTTTTTACTCCACAATGAAGTGCAAGCACAGCCCTGGGCTGATGAGCACCCAACACACCACCCATGGCCAACAGTCTTTGAGACGGGAGTAACACCAATCTGTTGCTGACATTACCTCTCCAGGTCAACCCCAAGGAGCCCAGCACCACAGGATGGAGCCCTTCCACAGACAGATGGTCTGGAAAAGCTGGGATGCCTCTGCCCCACAGTGAACCTGGGCTTGTAACAGCACCATGCAGCAAGACAGCATCAGGAACTGATGGGATTTGGACACAGCTGGGTGGCTGCAGCACCATCCTTCAGGCACTGGGGCTCAGCACCGTGTGCCAAGGGTATGTAATGAGCTGAAAACACCATTCAGGAAGTATCTGGAATCACCCCAAACCATCACCTCTCTGGCTTGATGGTCTTTCTAACCCTGGATACCAAAGCAAATACCTGCAGGTATAGCCCAGGACCAGCTTAGGGAGCAGTGAGTGAGCAGCCCCATTCCCCATGGTGCTGCCTCATCCCAGGTGGCAGCAGGAGCTGGGCACTTTTCAGGGATGACTGGATGCAGCCTGAGTGGAGCAGGTGGACCCTGAACACCTTTCTGGCTGCTGGCATGAAGGCAGGATTCAACTGAGATCCCAGTGCAGGTCTGCTCTCCAAAGGGGAAAAGCAGCCCCAGTACAGGGTCTAAACCCTTCACCTGGAGTTTGGCAGCCTGTTAACCACAGAGAAGTCTCCATCCAGATCCAGAGCTTACCAGCTCTCCCTAACTGCACCCCGAGGCTACTCCCTCGTTAAACACACTGATGCTCTATAAATTTCACATTCCACTCATGTACACACGCCGTTACCACTTGGGACACCTACCAACACGAGCAAAACGAGGGTCACCACACCTCCAGGCCTGGAAAAAGCAGGTTAATTTCCAAACAATGTTATTTTAAAACTTGCTAACTGCCTCCTGATTATGTTGTTCGAGCCCTTAATTGGTGAATAGCCTGGTCTTGCAGTGACTTATACGTGTCACCCTCGTGCTACATACAATAAACCATAACAGCCTTGGAGGTGAGACCAGGTATGCAGAATCAGCTGGAACAAATGGACGTGTTGTGGCTGCCAGCAGGGAGGAGACAGTGAGTTCAGATGGAACAGATTCTGGTGGATTAAAACATACCCCACACAACAAAGCGAGAGACCTCCAGAAGCTGCCCATGGAGCAGAACCCTGTGCATGGCATCACACCACGAGATTATGAAGACCAAAGATGTCCCTGCTCATTGCAGAGGGGCTGGACTAGGTGACCTTCCAACCCAAGCCACTGTGTGGTCACACAACCAACAGCTGTGAATAAACAGCATGAAATAGTCCCTCTGATCACAGGTGATGATGGCAACTGTGAGTACTGCAACCCCTCCTGGAGAGCCCCTGAGCAAATTGATCTCAGCAGGCATGACCCCATCTCTCCTGCTCATCTCCACTTCTGAGGGACGTACTGAGACATCTCCTCTTGAATGTGACCCATGCTGGCCACACAGTACAACCCTCTGGGCATCACAAGCATCCAAGCCACGAGAAAAATCAAGCAAAAAAACCCTCAGCTCAAGCAATAAAATCACAAGGCAAGTGAACAGGAGACAGTGGGACCACCTGAGACATCTGAAAACCATCGAGACACCTTGCAGAGAGGAGAGATGTACACAGAATCTTTTAGAAAAGACCTAAAAGCCCTGCTGCTGTCCCAATGACCTCACCAGCTGGGCTTCTCAGCTAAGTTTCTCTTCCACTGGAATTCACAACAGGTGACACTTTTGTACTTTTTAATCTCCCCTCTTACCCATTTCCACCTTGTTCTTTCCGAGAATGAGATCAGACTTGAAAGAGCCACCAAGAGTTCTCAACATGGCTGAATCACTGCTCGTCTAGTTCTTTAAGAGCTTCCTCTGGTTGATTGTTCAACACTCCACCCTCTTCCTCTCCAGCACCGAGACTGCATTTTTTCTTTGTTATTATTTCATGGAAATAATGTTGGGTTAAAGCACATGAGAAAAACCAAACCAGAAGGAAACTTCCGCCCTTTACAATGAGATAACAATGACTGAGCAGTTGAATAACTTGAAGGGCACAGAGACTTGTGGGGCTCACATCACTCCTTTGCCTTCCTGGTTGTCTCCTGAAAGAGTTTTGAGCTAAAATAATCATCTCTTCCCACTACAGTCCCCCCCCTGGAATATTTCTTCCCGTGTTTCTGGCCCGCTGCCCATGGAAACTGGTGGTGACAACGGGCACCAGCTCAGGAGCCATTGCCCTGGCTGAACTACAACGCTGTGCTGATTCATAAACAGAGGAAGTACTTTAGCAAACCAACTTTTCCCCCTTTTCAGCACAAGCCTAGTGATTAATTTAACTTATTCTTTCTCTTCACCGTCTCATTTGCTTCTCTGGGCAAGAGGATGACAATCCAAGCACAGCTCCTCTGACTTTAATGCTGAGAGGCTGGTGCAGTGGGGTTGGAAGCTCAGCCCTCTTTCATGCCATCTGCTTTTAACTAACAGAGCAAGGGAGGTCCTGGGAATAAATGTCACATGGCACAGCGAGCTAAAATCAGCCCAACTCATTTGCAGGGATGCCAGTCAAAATTAGAGTTATCCAACAGTCTAATTAGGAGCTATCACTAGAAGTCAAAATGACCTCTTGGAAAAACCTCCTCATTTTGTCTGGGAAAATGCCTTAGCCAAAGGCCAGTGCATTTTCTGGAATGCCACAGCTCTCCAGTGCCACGAAACCTCATGTCAAACCACACAGCAGCCACCAGCTCCAGACTGGACCTTTTAAAGCTCCAGCTCTGGGACAGAAACACCCTGTGCCTTCAGATGGGGTCTGTGCAAGACACAAGAAACTCTGCTGCTGCTCTTCCAGCACTGAAAGACCTGGATAACCCTGCCAAGATGGAAAGCAGCTCCAAAGGAGCTTAATTAGGGCGCTTCTGTCGTGAGCCCTCCAGTCAATCCAATGCTCAGTCCCCTCCATTCAGTACCAGCCCTGTGTGCCCCGCACTGCCTGGCAGAGGGACAAGCAAGATAAGGCACCTGGAGCTTTATAAACTATCCCTGTAAAATAATAAAGGCAGAGAAAGCTCCTTGTCTCGCCCCACCGACTCCCCTTCCGCAACAGGGCTGATAACTGGGGTTGGGAGTTATCAGAGTCGTCTTCACGTAACCCAACGAGCTCTGTCCCGCCACAAACACCGGGACACTCATCCACTGGAGTAGCGTCTCCCTCATACGCTATTTATTTCACTCCACTTTCTAATTGGATTTGTGGGGGCAGCACAATGGGGCTTTATGGCCAAACTTTGTTAAGTGCCAGGCCGAGCAGAGATGTGGCCAGCAGCCAAAATGGTGCATTTCACGCAGGCGCCAAAGGGCAGTGCCAAGGTTTTCTGCGTCTGGTATCTGTGCTCTTGGCTCTGCTTTGTTTAAGAAGCTTGGAAGCAAAACTCCTCATAAAGAGATATTCAAACAAGTGAAAAACCAGGGGTTTGCAAGTTGCTATCAGATAACTTGGGAAGTTGCACCTCCTTCAGTCAGGCTGTACCTCTAATATCTGCCCCCATCGCCCTGCACGGGACAAGAGCTTTAACACACCGAGCACACACACCTTGGGCTCCTGCACAAACAACTCTCACACACACATGAAGCCATGGTGGTGTCTGCAGCCAAGAGAGAGGCACTTGTTCACAGCTAGCAACCAAGAAGTTCTATAAAGTTAACTTTTTCTCTTAAAAAACCCCCCATCCCAAGCCTACTTTGGAGGCTTCTCCAAATGGAGCTCGCACACATCAGATCTAATTAGATTCCATCACCATCTGCACATGAAATGTAAATCAGGAGTTGCAGAGACTTAAGAAAAAAAGGAAAGAATGACCACAAGGAAAAGGAGGGGTGTAAGGTTGGGGAGGGGGTGGAGGGTTGGGCATTCTGGGAAGCCATACATGATTAGTCACACAGCATTAATCTGCCTCCCTTAACAATAGCTGCCGAATTTCGACCGAATCCCAGCTGTCGCTCTTTGAATGAAAGAAAACAAGATTTAGAGCGTCAAGCGTTGGTAAGGGCTTCTGTGCAAAAAAAAGTGGCGTGCATTCATTAGTGGCTCACAAAGGGACCCAGCCTTTGTCCATTAAATTGCTCATGTGCCTGATTGATTTGCTGATTTATTTGCACCAAAGGGTTGGGGGGCTCAGCTTGGAGAAGGGGGTGGGAGGTGCCCAGCTACTGGGCAGAGTAACGGCACCCAGGCGGATTTGCAAAAAAGCAACACACATTGTCAAGGGAAACTGCCATTCAACAGGTTGGGATTGGAAATGCCTTCAGGTTCCTCCGCCGAGGACTTCCTATTTGGAAATTTGGGGTGGGTGGGAACGTCTCCCCGCCTGCTCTCAGCTCAGGCCACGTTCAACAGGCAGAGGGGAAATCTGGCCGGAAAACAGAGCCTTGCCCATTCACATTTCTTTTATGGAATAGTTTTAAAAAGGGAGCTGGAGTCTTATTCATTTCTCTTGGTTATTGTTCCCTGGGAGCCTGGAGTGAATCGGCCATCGCTGCGGTGGGTCGGTTGGTCCTTCAAAGAGTCCCAACGCTTTACACATCCGTTTCCCCACAATCAGCTTGGAGAAAGCCCCGGCCTGGGTGCCAGGTCCCGCCAGGAACACCAGGCTAGACCACAGTTTGGCACCAGCACTGGCAGGGCTGCAGGAGGAGGTGGCCCCGCTCCCCTAGCGATGCCCCACAAGCCCGTGGACATCACTGGGCCAGCTCCAGCAGCCAGAGCAGTGCCATGAAACCTCTCTTGAGTGTTTATTGGAGATGTACTGGTCACCCCACGAACTGCCAGAGTGCAAGGGACTGAAGGGCAATGCTTCAGGGCCAGGAGGGAGTAGCTGGGAGACAGACAGACAGACAGCCTTCCTCCACGCCCGACGGTCCAACGTGCGCCGCAGGCTGGCCCTACCTCCTGCTCCATCAGCAGGGCAGTCTGCATAGGTTAACACCAGCAAAACATGGCCCTTTGCCCATGTTTTTCCACCCAGCTAGGAACAAAGCCCGATCCTGCCAAACTCGTGGTGACTCCTACACAAGCAGGTTATTCTTGCCACTCAAGGAAAGAAAACGCATCTTGCCCTATTAAATCCAGAGCCTTCAAAGCAAAGTCAACATGCATGTCAATACTTTGGTCGGGGGAAATGAAAATCCTCTGGCTCCTCCATACTTACTGGCACACCTCCGTCCCGTTGGAAAAAGTTTCACACTTGCCCCCGTTGAGGCAGGATTCGGCAAGCTGCGTGCACCGTAAACCTGCAAACAGAGGGAGAGAGTTAGCCACAGCACAGGTCCCAGGTGGCAGCAGGGGGGCTGCATCCCCTGGCGTCACCCAGACTGGGGACAGGCTCACGGAGACCTCCGGAGCCCCCTGCCCCTGTGCAGCCTGGTGAGGTGGGGATGCAGCACCCAGTGGCCCTCACCCACAGGGTGACGCTGGCAGGCAGGGACAGCGTGGCCCCAACTCCGAGAGGCTTGCCTAAAAATAAACTCAGGGTGGGCTTCAGGGTAGGCTGTGCCTGCTCCTCCAGCAGGAGGACTGACAGAGAGAAACCCCAGATCAGGCCCTTGAGTGACAAATGCCATTTGGGAAAAACCATCTGCCCCAGGGCCCATGAGTTACCATGAAGTCGGTAACGAAATGAGTCGCTCGTCACAACTTGCTGTGAGTACAGGTTTCATTGTCTGGCCCTCAGAGACAAATTCTGCAGAGTTACCACAGCAACTCGCTGAAAGTACCAGAATCGCTTCCGATTTCCACCCCGGCTCGCTCTTCCCCTTCTCTGCCCTGCTCGCTCTTCACGGTAACTGGTTCTGTGACACGCGGGTGCAGTCGGGGCAGTTTCACACTGAGCCATTTCAGCTTCGCACTGTCACCACCGCAACCAAAATTCTGCCCTGGGTGGGTGCCGAGCCCACGCACTCCGGGAACACCCCGCTGGGGCTCCGTTCCCAACCCCACGTGTCCCCCGGGGGATGGACCGGGGTGTTGGGGACCACTCCAGTGAGGTGCTGGGGACCACTCCAGTGAGGTGCTGGGGACCACTCCGGCCAGGCACAACTTTCTGCAAACTTTTGTTCCCAGGGCTCCCAGCCCCGCTGTGGGTGAGGGCAGCCCCGCTGCATTCCATTCCCAAAACCCTCAATAGGGCTCTCCCGAGGAGGCTGCTAGCTCGGCCCCGAGAGGTGGGGGACACCGCAGGGCTCCGGCCCCCCGGGACGGGCTTCCCCGCACTCCCCGTCCGCTTTTGGGGCTCTTTTCCCCGGCCCCGACGGTCGCGCAGCGCTTTGCGGCGAACCTCCCGGTCCCGCCCCGGGAGGGGGGAGCTCCTGGTGGTGGGGGGCCCCGGGGGGCCTCGACTGACTTTCAAGAAACAGGAAACCGAGACAAAAAAATTTGCAAAACGGTCAAAAGCTCTCGCAGAACAACAAGAGGAGCGCCCCAACCCGGTTCGCCGGCGCACCCCCGGTACTGAGCTCCGCTCCCCACGACGGAAGCGAGCGCCACTCCCCGCCGCACCCCCGGCACCGCGCTCCGGGTCCCGGCGGCCCCGC
>WBMV01000462.1:202944-276714 GCA_013396655.1 Campylorhamphus procurvoides
GGGGCGGGACGGGCGCGGCGGGACGACAGGGGATGGGACGGGACGGGACGGACGCTCCTCCCTGCCCAGCCCCGGGGGCTGCCGCTGGGACCCCCCTTCCCGCCGCAGAGGGTCCTTCAGAGGGACGGGAGAGGGGCTGAGGGGTCCGCGCAGCGCCCACGGGCAGCCCCAGAGTAGCCCCTTCCCTCCATGAAGTCGCCGGACACCTCCAGTGCAGCCACTCACAGGCCGCCACCAGACACCCCCGGTACCGCCACCGGACACCCCCGGTGCTGACCCCACGCCGGGCAGCTCTGGACAACCCCGGTGCAACCCCTCTGTAATCGCCTCAATCCCGCAGTGCAGCCCCCCCATCCCCAGTGCAGCCCTCGCAGAGCCCCAGTGCAACCTCCGGGCAGCCCTCTCCAAGGAGCTCCTACACAGTCCCAGTGCAGCCTCTGGACATCCCCAGTGTGGCTCCTGCACACTCCCAGTTCAGGACCCACCCCAGCCTTGATAACAGCCTCCCCCATAATCCCAGAGCAGTCCCCCATCAAATGTAGACCCCCAGCCCCTATAAAGCCCCTGGGGCCCACTCAGTGACCACAGGAGTGCCGAGGTTCCCACAGCGTGTCCGTGTAGGGGCTTTGGGCACACAAACCATGGGACACACGGGAATGAACTGGTTGTACTGGGGGACCAGAGCTCGGGTTGAGCATCCCCTGGGAGTCACAGGGTGCAGGGGGAAGCAAGGGGTGGGATTTAACTTCTGACCCATGCCAGGACACAGGTGCGCTGAGCCATTTCCCACCCACCTTCCCCATACGTGCAGGCAGCGCACGGAGCTGGGTCGGATGTTGTTTGTTTTGTGCTGCGAACTCCTGAACTCGCAGGCAGAGCCTGGCCAGCCCCATGCGCTGCATCCACAAATAAACAAACACACTGGGAGAAGCAGGGAAGCCAAAGCCAGAGGCAGCCCCACAGCCCCCAGATGCGTGCAAGCATCCCATCCTTGCAGCAGTGCCAGGGGAGACCTGTGCCATCATCCCCATGTCCCCAGAGCCCTGCTCCTGCCCCAGCTGTCACTGTGTCACGGCTGAGATGGCAAACCAAGCTGTCCCGGAGCATGGGAATGTCCCACCCAAAATCCAGCTAGGCCCTGAGCCCAGGACAGGTTGAAGCCCTTAACCCTGTGTTTATGGGTGTCACCTGTGAGCTGTGGCTACAGGAGGGTGCTCAGGGCTGTACCCACACATCACCACCAATGCAAACAGCCTGTGTGAGTGATGCTTCCTCACAGGGTTGTGGGAGCCAACCCTGCTCAGTGAGGCCACAGTGCTTGCAAAGGTGGGGAGCAAAAACTCAGAGAGTGGAGAATTTAGGGTACCAGCTGTCCCAGGGACAGGAGTACCTAAATCCCACTGGACTTCTGGGTCTCCCCCAAGCTGTTGGAGGCCATCAGATGGTTCTTTTACAACTCCCAAACATGGGGACATGGAGGGATGGCTGCCAGCCTTTGGCTGAAAGCTTGGGAAAGAGGAAGAGGAAGGAGGGTCAACAACGGGTTAACGGGAAGGAGGTGACACGGTGGTCATCTGTGTCTCTCATCACAGGACACCTCTCTGCCAGCCCCCCAGGCTCATCCCGTCCCATGCCAGCCCCACTATTATCCCACTGCTTCCTGTTGTAAACTATTTCCAGAGCAAGTGTGAAACAATTAAACAAACTGAAGGGCAGAGTCTGCTCACCAGATCAAAGGCACGAGCCCTGCAGCAGTACCTCACTCCTGTGGCTCCCTCCTTCCCTCCTGCAATCCCCATTTTGGGCTGCATCCAGGCTGGGAAGTGGGGGTTCTGTGTGGAGCACAGTGCCACTTGGAGTTCAGGTGCCACTGGGAGCTCCAGGCCCATTTGAAACCTGAAATTGTCCCAGGGAGATGCCACTTGGCTCCCTCCAGACATGTAACTTGGCTCACTCTGTTGTGGTGGAGAAGGGGCAAGGCTGGGCCATCAGAGTGTTTCAAGAGCAATTAAGAGATGCCGAAGGACATGGGGCTGTAATGCCCCTTCTTCTGCTGCCATTTTGTATTCTTGGCAGAGAAAAATAGAATAATGGAATGGTTTGGGCTGGAACAGACCTTAATGCTCATCCAATTCCAACCCCTGCCATGGGCAGGGACACCTTCTGCTAGACAAGTTGCTCCAAGCCCTGTCCAACCTGGCCTTGGACCCTTCCAGGACGTGAATGTCCCCCTCTTTTATTCTCCCTGCAGATATGAGCAGGGTGACAGCAGCTGGGCAGTGGGATGTGGCCCCTGCCTCCACCTTGGCTATGCCACCATGACCATGCCACCATCTATTTTCAGCCCCACCTGGAGGCAAGGCAGCTGCAAGGACAACATGGGGTTTCCACCCCAGGGGCATCCTTGGAGATGGAAACTTTACTGTCTTTCTCCCCCTTCTCCCTTTCTCCCTCCCCATTGGAGCCCAGGGAGCATCTCAGCTCTACCTGCCTGGAAATACCGGCCGTAGCTTTGCCCGGGCTTGTTCCCCATGTGCAGAAAGCACAACATGTGCAGTTCAGCTGTGCTCTGGGCTTGATCCCTGAAACTGGGGAGAGATCCCCCTGCCCCCTTAGACTGTCATGGGTGTGCCTGGGGACATGGGGCTGTCAGGGTCCCTGCCATGCTTGTGTCACCTGGGGTTGGAGAGATGGTGATGCTGGTGGAGACACAGTGTGGAGGGATGCAGTGGCAGCACTGGGTGGAGGTGATGCTGGATAACTGTGTGTCCCAAGCACCAGCTGCTCGTGGGGGGTTGGACATCCATGGGCTTGGGGCTTGTGGGTAAGCCATGAGTGAGCCCTGGCCCTGCTTTTCCTCCGTGGTTGGAGGGGTCTGTGTCTCCAGGGACACAGTTGTGGATAAACACAGACAGCCCCGGGTGCACGGCCGCACAGCCCCGTCGCCTCATCCCCTGAGCACAGAAGGTCAAATACATCTATTTATTGCCATCACCCGGGGGCTCTGTGACCCTGCAGCGCTGGGGCTCTGCTCGGGGAAAGGCTTTGCCATGGGGGAGGTAAAAGGGTCCTCTGTGTTTCCCCGTGAGTGTCTCAGCATGAGGATGACTCCTCCAACCAGGCGCTGCTGTGAGATATCCCGCTTTAATCTGGTTCCATCCTTCTCCTGGTACTGGGTGATCTGGAGCAAAAATCCTCGCAGGGAAACTCCTCAAGTTTCCTTCTCCCAGATGCCTCCTCCAGAGACTCCTACCAAGGAAAGTAAAAAAGGGAGGAAGGCAGAAGTCAGAGCTCAGCATAAATCTTTTTGCAATAAGAGGTGGATAAGACATAAATCCAAAGAAACTTTTTATTCTGAGTGGTCTTCAGGGGTTAAAAATAATGGGATTTTAGGTCCTTTTAAAAATAGCGTTTGTAAAGGGCTTTAATAGAAACCTTGGCAACTGTCCATGTGATTAGTGATTTAAAAACATGAAACCTCCACACATGTTTAAAAGTTTTAATAAGTTAAAATTAAATGAGTGAAACTCTGGGAATATTTTTTTGTTACTGCAAGCTAAGAAAATTATGTCCGTTAAGCAAAACTTAATACAAATATAAACAGGTAATGCACATCTGTAAATTATTTTCATGTCTCCAGGGGCTGGAAAAAAACCTAAGTGAGACCAGCATTCTTATATATATTTTGCCTTGACAGCTCAGGAAAAAATTTGCCAAAAACCAGAGTTAGAGCACTGGGCTGGCGTGGGAAAGTTGGTTTAGTGAGAAATTTGCCCCAGGCTATTTAAATAAAAACAGGCGTTTTTTTTTTAATGGCAAATGCCTGTTAAATACAACCAACGCTGCTTCCAATCGCCTGAGTAACTTGTGTGCCTATTCCTTCTTGACACTTTCATCTCTTTATCATCACAATCAATATTTTGCTCTTATACCTTCAGTGCAATAAAAATGAGACTGATAAGGCAGACATCAAACTGGATCTCTCCTGCTTTCCCCGCCATGCTTGGCTTGGCATTGCTCTGCTGCCTGGATTTTGGAGCAGCATGGGGGGTTAGCCCTCCTCACGCTGGTACATGCACCCCCACCCTCACTCGTGCTCTGAAAACCCCTAATTTTTAGTAATTAAGCACGAATCAAAGTGGGTAGATCATCCTGGAAAGTCTGAGCGGATAAAAACGCACTGGTTCTGGAGCCTGTGAGGTAAAACTATCCCAAAGGTGCTCCATAATGGGGTAAAAATTAAATTCCCCGAGGCACCAGGGAAATTAGGCTAGATTTGCAAGAATGGTCCTGATTTTTTTTTAATCTTATTTTTCTTAAATAGCTGAGTTGAGGACTGTGCCTGGATGGCCATAAGATAAATCACAGTGACTGTGCCATCCCTCTGGCAGGCTGATGGCAGTGCCATGGGCAGCACGTGCCCATGGAGGATGACTTTCCTCCTGACAGTGCACTGGGATTTGGTCCCATCAGAGTGTCCACGATTGGGATGGCACCGAGGACAGTCAGTCCTCACTGCTGTGGGTGGAAGTTGGTGCCATGTGTGTCCCTGCCCTGGCACGGCTGCTGCACCAGGCTTGGCACCCGCAGGCTTTTCCTCCTCACGGGCTGCTGAAACTGGTTTTAATTGCAGGGTTGCTCCTGGCCATCATTTCTCGGTGTGTAAAGCCAGCTCAGGAACTCTCACCCAGGGATTAGTGACAGGCAGGGAAACGTCCCGGAGGAGCAGATTTACAAAACATTTGTACCTGGGTGAAAGGTGCTGCTGCTGCTGCTCTATTGAGCTGTAAAATCTGTGCCACGTTTAAAATAAAATATCTTTATGGGCTGTGAGGGGAGAGCAGGTGCTGGGCAGGCGTCGCTCAGCCCGGCCCTGGCCCAGCCAGCCCCTGTGCTTGTAATATCCACCTCCATAAAACAACTGAAACATTCTCTGTTGTGTAAACAGACATTCATGGGGTTTATGGGGCTGTGAGTGACAATGTGCTTGTCCCCAAGCCCAGCCTGTCCTGCATGGGCTGCTGGAGATGCAGTTCCCCTATCCTTTGGTGCATGTCCCTGTTCCCTCCATGCTGTCCTTGTCCTCGCTCGCACCTGGATGCTGCAGACCCTGTGTCCTGTCCCTGCCCAGGGTGATTCCTCAGGCTGTCACAGACACCCAGCTCAGGGAAGGGAATGGCTCTGCACCCACCAGCTCTTGCCCAAGTGGGAGATGCAGGTGGTGACCCCAACTCTCTCCAAGTGCAAACCCCAGCCCAGCTTTGCCCAAGCCCTGAGGACATGCAGGACATTTGCACCCTTTGTTTCACGTGTATCTTCTTTCAAAACCCTCAACTTCTTTGCCTTTTATTCCATTCCTCCTTTTCCTCCTGGGGCACTTTGCATCATCTCACTAAATAAATTGCTCACCGGAGTGCATGGAGGGGCCAGGATTAAATCTCTTCTGATACCTACATTAAATAATCGAAAATCATCACTCACAGCAGTGAAAACCCAAGCATGAATCTCTGTGCACAAGCCTGGGCAGGAACCTGATACTGGATTTCTGGACCGCCACACAATGCCAAGCTCATCCAAGTCACGCTGGCATCCCTGCAGCTTCACCCAGCTCCACACTGCTGGGATTTGCCTCTCCCAGGGCACACACTCAAGAAAAGACATCATGCCATGTGGACACTTGCTCCGTGCAGGTTTTGGGCAGGTTTTTTGGGAGACATCTCTCCCGGAGACCCAGGCATGCCCCTTCTCGCAGCGCTGGCCTGGGTTGCAGGGTCCTGGGATGCCACTGACACCAGCAGATAGTTTCAGGGGCAGTTCAGTGCCAGCTCTGTTCTCACAGCTCTGGGATTCGGGGCTTGGGAGCTCCTGCACCAGGATGAAGCCAGCTGGAATTCTTCAGCGATTACAAAAAGAGGGTAAAAAAGGACTTTTGGCACCCCAGCCTTCACTGTTGCTCCACTCACGGGCGCTCCCACCCGCCGCCCCCTCTTTCCTTCCGCATGGAAACAGGAAGATTTGGAGATGTTTCACTTTCCAGAGCGGCTTCAAAGCAGCCCTTTCCCCCTGAAAAACATGCAGAGGGGACCTTCTGTGCTGGTGCAAGGTGTGTTGGGCTGTGGGCACCCAGGATGGCAGCCCCGTGCTGGGGGGGCTCCTCTGTGCCCCCCTCCATGGCTGGGCACATGTGTGAGGGCTGCTGTTGGGGAATGCTTCCCACCCAGCTCTGACCTTGGTGCCTCCCAGTAAAAACACCTCCTGGAGAGGGGCCAAACATAATAGCCAGTTCCTTCTACTCCCTTCCTTCCCAGGCAGCCACATTATCACAGGGCTCGGCCGCGAATCAAAGCCGGGCACATGAAAAAGAAAGAGAACCAGGAGAAATCGGCTCAAAGATGCTGTTTCCACTTGGAGAGGAGAGGCTGGAGCACACCGGCTGCCTCCTGGGGATGCCTGAGTTATCATGGGGTGCCCCACCACACAGGGCTCTGTGCCTGGGAGGGAGGAAGGGAGGGAGGGAGGTGGGACTCCCTTGAACTGGGTTTGGGTACACCCAGGAGCCCCAGGAAAACCCCTGTCATGCCCAGTGCACCCCTTATGCCAGGGCACTGGGGATCCCCTGCCCTGTGCCGTGGTGGTTCCCACCAGACTGGCTGCACTGGGGGGCTTTGGTGGTGCCACAGCCAGTGCCAAAGGGTTTGGAGGAGCCCCGGAGTCGGTTCCCCAAACACTGCCTTTGGGCAGCTGTTCAGGTGAGTGATTTCTCTCCTGGAAAATCATGCTGGGTTTTCATACAACCATAGAATCATGGAATATGCCGAGTTGGAAGGGACCCATCATGGAATCCAACTCCTGGCCCTATGCAGGATACTGTGAGCGACTTTCAAAAGCTTTGCTGACATCCAATAAGATTGCATCTACTGGCTTTCCTAGATCAACTTTTTTCCTTTAATTTTAGGCTGAAAAATAAATAACAAACAAAAAAAAAAAAACCCAAACCCCTGTGATGCCACAATCCTCTGTCCCCCTGTGGGGTTCCCTGCATGGAGAGAGGTCACTCCTGCTTGGCAAGGGCTGCTTGCCTCTCTCAGCAGGATGGGGGCTCTGGGGGTCCTGGCTGCTGCCCCATCCCCACACACAGGGATGGTCCCACTGCTGCCATGGCACAGGGCAGGTGGCACGGGTCAGGCCGTGTGCCGTACCACCCCCAGGCACGGGCCAGCACGGGTGGAGGGCTGAGAACCAGCCGGTCAGGAGATGCCAGGAAGGTGTGATCCCTCCTCTGCCGCCCTGAGCCGGTGACTTCAAAGGCCGGTGACCTTTCAAATGCAGCGGCTCCTGCACAGGGCGGGGAGACTCACAGCCAGGGAGGAAGCGAGGGATGCAAGGGGGGGATCCGAGCACACCTGGACACACGGGATGGATGGGGTCGACCCCCTACCCCAACACATGGTAATGGTGCCTGGTGGGACCCCCATGCCACCACCAGCTCCCCACTCCTGGCAGGAGCCTGTGCCTCTTGGAGCAGCTCCTGGCATAGGGTTGTGCTGTCACCTGGACTTTGGAGCGTAGGAGCTGCCAAGGGTGGTGGTGTGCTTGCTCCCTCCTGCTGTGGCACCTGGCCCAGCCGTGCCCCTGTGGCACCTGGGCTATGCCAGGGCTCTGTGGATGGAGCCATGGCCTGGCCCCATGGAACAGGGAGCTGTGGGAGCCTGCCGGACGATGCTCCCACAGACGTCCAGCAGCATAAACACATCAAAGCGTGTCCTGATGGCAGCGAGTAAACAGGAAAGGACAAAAAGACAAACACAGCTCCTCGCAACTGTCGGGGGAGAAAAACAACTCTCTCTCCAGGCGGGAGAAGGTTTGCTGCCTGCTTAGCTGCAACCCCGCGGAGAAATGAGCCAAATGGGCCAAATGGGCCAATAGGACTTGGGGCCACCTGCTCCAAATGCTGCTGGTGTGTGGATGTGAGGGCTGAGCCCTGCTGACAGGGGCTGCAGGGGTCAGGGGTGCCCATGTGTGTGCTGCTGCTTGTGCATACCCAGGGCACTGTGCTCAGTGCTCTGCAAGCACAGAGCAGAGCGATCTGGGGAAAACTGCTGGAGATGGGGCTGAGTGGGATGGTGGCAGCACAAGCTGCTTCCTCACCCTCTGCCTTTCTGGGACCGAGGCTGGTTCCCAGGGCTGCCCGACGGGGCTGCGCCAGGATCTGTAATGGGATTAGGGGCCTCCTTGCTCGGTCATCCCATCCTAATCCTGCTGGGAGGGGAAAAGTCAGGCTGGGACAAAAGGCATTAGCTGTCCGTGCCTGGTCGTGGCCACTGACCTCTGTGCAGGTGGTGGGGCCGAGGCACCAGCCACAGACCCCTCTCTGCTGCCACTTGGGTGGTCGCAGCCACCAGCCAAGTCCCTGTGCTGCGGGGGCTGCCCACAGGGCTGGGGGCACTGGTGGCACATCGGGACCCCAAACATGTGGGCGCTGGGCATGGGAGCGCTGGCACAGCTCTGCTGGGCGTCAGCGGGACGAGCTGATTCACCGCCTCAGAGCAGCTGCTGTCCGGCAAAGTTCCTGTTTTTCAGTGAAATCCCTAACTCCGTGCCTGGAAAAAACAAGTGGGAGCAGAGCAGGTGCCTGGCCCTGTGCAGGGTGGCTGCGAGGGCTCAGCCTTGGCTGGCTGGGGAAAACACAGACTCCAGAACTGGACTGGTCCGTACTTATGAACTGAGGAAACAACTCAAAAAACTTTCCCCTCTCCGAAGAAACCCTAAACTCAGGGGTCTGGGAGAGAGTCAAAGTCTTCTGCTTTGGAGCATGAGCCAAACTCAAAAGGTGGGAAAATCAAAATTAAATTTTCCCCGGAGAGCAATTAGCCCCATGTGCCTGCTGCCCTCCACCCTGACCCCTGCTGCCCACCCAGGGTGCCCTGGGCAGCCCAGCAGGTCCCTGTCCCTGCAGAGTCCTGAGCAGTGCAGCCAAAACCACCCCTGCACCCATGGGAGATGACTCAAAGGTTGGACTTTGGCTGTCCTAAGTGTTCAGGGGGTATTAACATGTCTCTCTGCACAGGCACGATGTTGTGGGAGCAACACGTGGTGCCTGGGGAAGGGGGGCTCATCCCACCCCAAAGTCCTCCCTGGGGAGAGCCCAGGGTGTCTCCTGCAAAGTGCCTTTAGGGAACACGAAGATGAGGGACTCAGCTGTCCCCATACCCCAAACTGCAGTGACACCCAGCACAGCCCCACTGTGCCCCACTGGGGCAAGAGGTGGGCACGGGGGGACCCTCCCCCACACAGGAACGCCTTAGTTTTAGTCTGTGTGGCTTCAGTTTGCTGAGCGGGATGTTTTCAAACCTGCTCTTGAGGGAGGAGGTTTGCCAACGGAAATATGTAACTGACTGTAAATAATGGCTTTTATCTGCAGTGGTGCCCGTGAAATGAATAAGCTCCCGGCAGCAGCAGGGCAGAGCCAGCGGGTCTGCGCAGGTGACAGCACAGGGTGTTGGGTTACGGGCTCCCCATCACTGCCAGAGCCCCCCGATGACTTGTGACAGGTTCATAAGCTGAGAAATGTGATGCTTTGCAAGGTTCAGTAAATATTAGGACTACTCCTCCCTCTTTCTGGTGCAGGTTTAATTGCGAGGATAATTCATGAGAGCACAAGGAGAAAAAAAAAAACCCAAAAAACATCTGGGAAAATAGGACCTGTTAAATAGAATCCATTAATAACAAAATAATTGTTCCTCTGCATGTGATTCAGACAGCTGCTTAATTGTTAATTACCTCGATATGAGAATAACAGGTAATTATAGGGCTGCATCACGAGGAGCTGACTTTTTTCTTCCTGCTTCTTTTCTTTTGGCGAACGCTGGAGCCAGAGCGTGCCCCAGCAGGTCATGCCAGGACTCAGAGGAGAGGTGCTCCCCAGGCAGGGCTCCTCCTGGGGTGGAAACTCCAGGTTCCAGCCATGTCCTGAAGCTATTTCTGCTCTTGGACATAGATCCCAAGACATACAACTTTCCTCGGGGCTCTGGGGGCCAGGCACCCTCCTCAGCCATAGGATCCTGCCCAGGCAAAGCCCAGCCCTGGCTCCACACTGAGCAAACAAGAACTAAACATTATTGGTGACCTTGGTTGTCAAATTCCCCAAGATTACTTGATTTAAGAGGCATTCTTGAAATATTTCAGTCCTGTTTGTCAGTTGCAAAATGTGCTTTCTGCAAGGACACACACACACAAACACACTCAAACCCACGGGCACAGATGTGCAACACACACACATGTGCACCAAGTGAGTATCTGGCAGAGACAGGACTCTGCCGAGTTTTTTTTGGATCCAGAAATGTTTCTGGGTCCCATTTGCTAGAGGTGAGAGGATGCAGAGACAGACAGGCACTGCTGAGGGGGTGATAACATCTGTGCAATTAGTGATGCTGCTGCTGGGGATTTGCCATCGCGGGTTTCGTGCAATTTTCGCTTTTGGCTTCTTCCAGGGAAGTGATACCAGCCAAGAGGCAGCTGAGCAAGGAGGCAGTCGGGACAGATGAGTGTGGATGGAGAGAGCTGTGTGACAACCCACCAGAGGAGAAGGCAGCCCCAGTGTTGCTTCTCACACTGTCTGTGCCTCATGGACCTGATCTCGTGCCAGCAAAGACGATGCTGTTTCCTGTGTACAAGAGGAGTGGGCCATCAGTCAGCAGAGATCCCCTGGGAATACAGAGCTGATTTCAGTCCTGGGGAAGGCAACATGTATATTCCATCAGACCCCAAACCAGACTGTGCTGGGGAGCATGAGCCATCGTGGGGTTCAGTGACCCTGGGGTTACCCAGGCACAGGCTCTACCCCAGCCATTCCCATCCCCTGGAGATGAGATGCTTGCAGCAGCCTGCCAGAGGGACCATGGAACCTTTTCCAGAGCCCCAGCCCAGCAGCCCTGGCCCTGGGCACGTCCCACTGCCAGCAACGTGCTGGGGAGGGAGGGATGCTCTGCTTCTCATCCCTGCTTCCTGCAGGCAAAAATAGCCATGGGCCCTGGGTTCCTGTGTATCTTGTGTATTTATAGTGTGAAAGGCCCCATAATGTGCTGCCCTTCTGGCTCTCACCTGCATTTCAGGGAGGAAATATCGTCTCCCTCCCATGTGTTTGTGTGTGTCTTTCACACCAGAGAGGCCCCAGCACTTCCCATGGGCACAACACAAACCAGGCCCCATCAGCAGGACCTACGTGACTGTGTCCACCCCATGGGGGTGTCCATCCCTGCATGGGATGCCGGGTGGGATTCCCCATGGCCACAACAGATGTGGGAGACATGGAGGTTGCCTGGTGCTGCCCTCCAACACCTGCCTTTGCACAGCGAGGGCAAAATCTGTGGGATGGATGGCAAGATGCTTTTGAGAAACAAAAAGAAGGAAGCCCCCAAACCATCTCCCATCTCTGTGCTGCCCAAGGGGGGGTCACAAGAACCATCCATGAGGTGGGAGATGCCTCCTGGCTTTGCTTGCCTGCCCGGGGGCCCGGCAGTGCTGGCGAGGGCAGGGCTGGCACAAATCACCACCCACAGCAGTGACAGGAGCTTATTTTTCTAAGCCTATCACCAAAGAAGCTAAATATACTTTTTCCATTCAATTCCCCAAAGCAGTGATAGCCTGGAGCCTAAAAATAAATCCCTTTGGATTGTGCCTAGGCCAGAATTAGACTGCCTCCAGGCCAAGCCCTGTTCAGCTTCATGCCAACCTGACCCCCCCCTCTCCCTCTGGGCTCCCAGTGGCACAGGACATGGTGCCCCCAGATACCCCCACCTTCTCCAGCTCCAGTCCCAGAGGGGTGATGTGGTGGCACACGCCAAGGAGCAGTGGTGAGCAGAAGAGTCCCAGGAGCTGGTGCTTTTTGCCAGACTTATCCACTGGAAAACCTCATGTTTTGAAAGGCTTTCCCCCTCCAAGGGTATGTCAGGTGTTGGCCCAAAACCCAGTGTGTCCCCTGGCATTGCCATTCCTGATGCTCCACCAGCTTCCCACCCCAGCTTCTGTCTCAGCATTGGCTGCCCAGCGCTCATAGCCCCACTTTCAGCCCCTCTCCAGCCCCACTTTCAGCCCCTCTCCAACCCCACAGATTTTTCCTGTACCCACTGCAAAGTGGGGTCTGACCACTGCTCCTCCATCTGATGAGTGCCCACCTCAGAGGGCTCTGGAGGCACAAGGGGCCAGATGCAGCCAGACCCAGCTCGTCCTTCCCTCTGCTGTGTAAGCCATAACCACTCTTACATCTCAGTGAAATAACACATTTGAAAGAAACAGGGGGGAAAAAAAATACCCTAAACCCTGTAAAACTGAAATTGTAGTTCTCCCGGGATGCAGCGTCTGAAATATTCCCACAACCTTTGCATAATGCATTGCTCATGTCAGACCTCGGGAGACAGAAATTAATAGCTAACAGCAAGCAGGCATGGCACACACGTGGGCTTTCCTTCTCTCCCTGCTCCCAGGGGCTCCACGCTCGGGGGAGACTTTTCCTTTACATTCAACTCAAATAATTCTCGTTTAAAGACACGAAAAGCAAAAAAAAAAAGAAGACTGTAGAGGACTCACAGAGAATTTGTGCCAAACAGGAAATATTCAATAAATGTTTATCCTCTCGCACAATGGTGGGGTTTCAAAAGTTTTCTGTGGATGTGGTTTAAGGCTGGAGGGATAGGGGGGAACTTTCCTCCCCCTCCAGGCTCTGAATGAGTGAGAGATGAGTTTGGGCTCTGCCTGTGGCACTGAACTCGCAGTCCGGGCAGCTGCTCCTGCTGATAGAGGTGTGATCTGGATTGTGCTGCCCCTCTAAAGGCATCCAGGGCAGGAATTAAGCGACTTAACTCCTGGGACAGGGGCTGGATTTCACTGTCAGCCAGGACACTGCCCTGCTGGGATGCTCCATGCTTCATTTTCCCTGCCACCCCTTCATTCCCAGGCGCACCCCACAAAAACAGGACCATGCTAACCATCCCCTTTGCAAATCCGCTCCTTCCCTCTGCTTTCCTGGTCCCGGCAGCTTTTTCCCAAACCTTCCTCCCCTCCCCCCCAAAAATGTGAAAAAATAGCTCCATCTGGATGCTGTTTCCACCCAGGCACAGGCCCCGGGGCCGGGAGCCAAGAGAGCAGCGCCTGTGAACGGCAGACGTGGGAGCGGGAGAGGATGTGATGGGGAAGCTGTGAGAAAAGCCTGAGGTCGGCAAACCTTCGGCTCACCGTGGGAGCTTCTCCCTTGCAGGAGAAGACTTGGCAGCCAAGGATGAGGGGCAATGCAAGCCCCTGAGCTGAGGGATGGTGGTCGTCTAGGCATGGATGTATAGAGGGATGGAGGGATGGGCTCTGTGCTGAGCCAGTGCCACATCAGGGCCCCATTTCCCTCCTGCTCCAGAGCGGGACATCCCATGGGATCATGGCAGTGGCAGCTTTGGGCTGTCAGTGTGGAGCAGCCCCAGGGATGTTGCACCACTCCTCCAGCAGCAGTTCCATCCCATCTCCTGACATTGCTCCAGACTCCCCAGCCCCGGCCATGGGAGGGGACGGGCTGCCTTCCCACACTTCCCACACCAGCACGTGTTATTTATGACCCCCTGGTTTTCAAATTATACATAAATTAGTGGAGGCAGAGGGAAGGGGGGGTTCCACCTCATGGTGACCACTGCAGGAGGAGCAACATCGCTTGGAGAGGGGGGACAGTCACAGCCGGCGCTGGAGGAGTTAAGCTGACGGCGTGGGGAAGCCACCTCCATCCTCCAAAATACAATCGACCAGGAAATAAACAGGAGCATGTGTTTGTTTCAGTGCACAAGTGAAAAATAAAAGGATTTCCTGCAGGCCAGGGCGCCCGGGGTCCCACAGCCCGGCCGCAGAGCCGCCCCGTGCCCATTGTTCACCCCAGCCCTGCCGTGGGGGACATTGTTCCCTCAAAATGTCCCATCAGATAAAGGAGCAGCAAATGGCTCCCTGGGCTCTGCTGGGGATGGCCACCAGCACCAGAGAGAGAAAGCCCATGGGGTTTATCCAGACTTTGGGGGTCCCAAGTGCAGCATCCAACCCAGGTCCTGCTGGCATTGAGGGGATCCCATCCTGCCTTCCACCCCAGGGTTGGGATGAGGGGAAGGCATTGACACCCCAGGATGTCTGTGAGTGAGTCCCCCCAGCCCCAAATGTGGCTGGGGCCAGACCAGATCTGAGGGTCCAGCCAGTTCAGGGGTGCACAGCACACAGGGGCCTCACACCCTCTCAAAGAGGGTTTCTCTCTTCCTCTTTTAATCAGCCAAATCTCACTGAAGCAGTAAAACCTCACGTTTCCTAATGTTCAATGATATTTGCTGACTGCAGTGTCACAACAACCATACCGGATGAGTGGAAAAAAAAAAAGAGAAATGTTAGAAAAATAACCCAGCGAGGAGACACGTGGGAGTGCTGAGCCCTGACGGCCACAGGGCTCCCCACTGGCAAAAACCCCTTGCTGAGACTGATCCTCCTGGAAAGCAGCAGAGAGTCAAAGGGGAACCTTCCTGCAGCCTCTGGCCAGTCCCACTGCCCAGTTCTGGGGCTTTGCAGGGCTGCTGCTGGTGCTGCTGGTGGTGGGGATACTGGTGGTGGTTGCAGAGGGCTGCACACCTGGGTGTGAAGTTCTCAGCAGGGCTGCCTACGCTTTCACTGCGGGCCTGATTGAGGTATAAAAAGCATCTGAAAACAAGGGAGATTTTGCATTTGAAGTCATTCCCCACCTGCTGTCCCTGAACGGGGTGAAAGCACGGTCAGGGACCCACCCGGGGCTCCCTAGGAAGTCCCCATGCCTGGGTAGGAGGCATCTCAGCATGAAAATAAAATATTAAAAATAAAAATGAAAGTAACACGGAGATAATCATGTTGAGAGCCTGGCCATGCTGTTTGAGCAGGGGTCTGGGCTGGCATGATGGGTCTGAGCTCCTCTACACTTGCCTTGCAAAATTCAAGTGGGCTGGACTCGTTTTCTGGGTGCCCAAATAGTCTCTCTCCACCTCCTCTGGCTGGACACGTTGGACAGAAATTTGGGCTCACGGTACTGTGTTGGAGCAGTTTCTCATTATCCAACACCCAGCGTGCTCTGCCGAAATGCTGCTGGTGGTGGAGCCACCCCTTGGAGGTGGCAGAACTGCTGTGGACCTTGCCGAGCTGCAGTCCCTGGTCACATTGTGCTCTCCAGTCATGGTTCTGGTGTCGGGACTGAAGGTCCCCGAGGGATGCAGGAGGCAGGATTGCTGTGGCAGCTGCGGCGGCTCCGGTGACTCTCCGGGAGCTGCCGGCTCTGAGAGTTTCCTGTGATTTGGCCCTTGGTGAATAAATAACCACACACAGAAGCGAAGGCAGCGAAGGATCTTGGGCAGAGTAAATATAGTTCATAACTCCCCTTTTTTTTTCGCCTTCGGTCTGATCCCAAGCCCTGTCCGTTTGTAGTCTTGCCTTTGTTTTGGGGTTTTTTTTCTGCTCTGTTTTTTTAACCAGCATTTGATGGCAACTTCCCAACGACACGTTCAGGCTGCTGAAAGCGCCTCATTTTGCTGTGGCCGGGGCAGCAGCTTTCATTGATGGTTCGAATCACCAGGCAGCCTCTGGGTTGGAAAGAGACAACAATACTACAGCACTCGGAGGTTTTACAGAACAAAACTTGCCAAAAAGGGATAAAAAAAAATGGTGAGGTTTTCTTTTTTTTTTCTTTTTGCTTTTCACAACTGTAAACTAAAACCACTCTGGATCAGAATTTCATCTGGCCTGATTGGAGCACGGCTATGTGGCCAAGTTGAGCAGCTCTGGCAACCATCTGCTTAGGTATCATTCTGCCCTTGGTTGCCACAGGCCCCTCTGGTTTCCACCCCACCAAACCAAGCACCAAACCCGGTGCCTGGTTAACCATCCCTCAGCTGGTGTTTTGGGGGTGTTTTCCTGGCAAATGCACCTAATTGCCATGTTGGAGCTGATGGGGCAGCACACGCTGAGCTCTTCCCAGCACTACAGGCTGCAAACTGCGGTGTCTGGATTTGGCTGATTCATTTTCAGGCATTTTCGCCTCCCCACAGCTCTTCCGGGGGTGTTTGTTGGTTTTCCTCATCAGCAAAACTTCTCTAAAGTTGTTGTCAGGTGATGGGACACCCTGACCTTTCCTGGTGCTCCTGCCCTGATGTTGCCTCCTCTGAGCAGCGTGTCCTGGGGATGCCGGCGGATTTTTGGGGATGACGGGGTGTACAGATCTGAGCACAGTTCTGGCATGAGGATTTGGTCTCCTCTGGCTCAGGGGTGTCCCAGGGGGTAACCACATGGATGTGGATGCTGAGGCATCAGGAAGACAGAGTGGGGGGTGGCCATCCCAGCTGCTCTTCACAGGCAGGCGAGAGATTTCACACCCACTGGCAAATCGGGGCCTCCAGGGGGGAATAAAAAGACCCAAGTGGTGTTCCCTGTGGGAATGCTCAACCTAGGAGCTGGAACAGCCCCGCTCCCCTCTTGATCCAGCCCCTTCTCCCCATGGGACCCCATCCCAGGGGTGGGAATGTGCCATTCCCAGGTCTGCTAGCACAGACAGGTGGGGAACAGCCCCACTGTGCCTGGAGCAGCTGATCCCAGGAGGAACTGAAACCTGCTCCATGTAGGCAGGGAAACACTCCAGTCGGGGCAGCACAGCCGCCACCAGCCTGCCTGTCCCTTGTCCTTCCCACAGCTGGTTCCTAGAAAACCAGCTCCCAGACAGTCCCAGAAATTGGATTTTGCCCAGTGCAGCTTTGCAAACAAACCCAGGAATGATAATAGGGAAGCAGCCAGCCCTGCTTTGGTGTCATTTTGCTTTATTATTCTTGCACATTTCAGCTTCCCACCACAGCCCAGACGTGGCTGTGTCACCCATGGCCCCTCTGACTGCAGGGTGCCCACTGCAGAGGCGCACCAAGAGGTGGGTCAGGTGCTGGTGAGGTTGAGCCTCTGTTCCTGCCCTCCCAAGAGCCATCTTTTCCCTGGCTGTATCCCATGGGGCTGGGACAGATCCACTAACCCAGAAGTCCAGCAGCCCATCACCAGGGCCTCAAGCCTGCTGGTGCCATCCCACCCGGGTGATGTGCACCACCTGCCAGGTGAGGAAATACCTAAAGACAAGGGACATGGTAGGGAAAGGGAACAGTGGCTCCAGCTGTGCCCTAACACATCACACAGATAGCAGAAGAAATCTCTTGGGACAAACTTGCAGGAGTGGGGGGAGAGGAAGCGAGGGGCATCCCCATGGGAAAACACATACATGTTTGGGCAGAGAGAACAGAGGTGCTCATTACTCATGAAAAAAAAAACCCACAGAAGTTCTTTTCAGGCATCAGCTTCCAGTAACAAAGCCAGATTGATGGAAAAAAGTGCTTTTATTTTTCATTCGCCAACGGAGAAGCTAAAAAAAGGATGCAAAGAATAACTGGGGGAATGTAAAGAGTCAGCTGAGGGAGCTGGGTCCCAGGGGCGCTCAGACAATGCCTCCTGCCCTCAGGCTTTTAATTATTGTGCTCAGGAAATCAAACAAGTGTGCTATTATTTATTCGGAGAAGGCATCAGTTTCTGTGTGTTTTACATGAGCATGGAGGGATGATTTCTTAGTGCAAAGGAGGCACCGGCCAAACTGCTCTTGGGTTGGCACTGGGCGGGGGTTGATGGGAGTGGAGCTGTGGCCCCACCAGTGTCCCCAGGCAGGCAGCACTGACTGTTTTGGGGTGCTGAGAGGGTGAGCAGAGTCACAGCTTAGCCCCGGTGCAGCCCCAGTCCCAGAGATTCAGTCACTGCTGGTGGTTGGCCATGGACTGCTGGGACTGAGCAGGGGCCAGGAGGATGGTCCCTGTCCCACCTCCACATCCAAGTGCCCAGTGGAGTGTCCTCCCCTCTCCATCCCCTCCTGCTCCCCATCCTCCCTTCCTCCACACTCCCCCTCCTCTCGCCCCGCTGAGCCCCGAAAGGAGCCCTTGGTATGTTGTGTGAGTTGCAGCTCAAGTGAGTTTTATTCAGCTCCACTAACCTTGGCAGACAGACCCCAGGGAAAGGGACAAAAGGACAATTGTTTGCAGCAATTTTGCCCTCAATTGGTTTCCCCATCAGCTTGCAGAGCGGCACAGCCAGCGAGGCACTGCCTGACTAACAACATTAAATTCAACTCGCGCTGCTGCGAGAAGGCGGAGGGGGGGGTGGCGGAGGAAATTAAACTTTTGGGGCGCGCTCCTTGCCTTTCCACGCACAAAACCCGGCGTGGCAGTGAGAAAAAGCGGGCGAGCCGAGCCATCCCAGCAGCCCTGCTCTGTGGGACGGCAGCTGGGGTGCTGGTGCCTCCATCCCCGGCCCCACCGCTGCGCCCAGCTGTGCCGCATTCTCCCCGCTCCCGGCCGGAGCGCACTCCCTTCCCCGGGGCCGGCTGCCCGCACGCCGGCGTGGCCACGGGGAGCCGAGCTGCTCACGCTCCAGCTGGAGCCATCCCAGCACCGGGGCAGCGAGCCGGGAGCTGCTCGTGCCTCCGCGGCCGCCGCTTCTGCCGCTCCCCATCCCCGCATCCCCGTCCCTCGGCGGGCTGGAGGATGCGGGGCTTGCTGCGGGAGCCCCGAACGGAGGGCGCCGGCGCTCCCGAGTGTCACTGACGTGAGGTCAAACCTGGCAGAGACCCTTCCCAGGCTCCGGGGAGTCTTTCCAAAGTCTTGGCTATGGAGAGGCCGTCGGGGTAATTCAAGCTGCCTTCCTGCACGCCCCCGGCTCGCCGCCGGCCCCCCCGGAGCCTCCACACGGCCGCTTGAGCAACAGGCACGTCTCTGCCAAAGATGTTTAGTGTTAACCATAAGGATCCCAGTGGAGGGAAGGTTTGAGATGTCTTTCCCTGCTCCTCATCCCCCCAATTCCAGCCTGAACCTTTTCTGTTCTCGCCTAGCCACCACCATGTTGGGCTGGGGTTTGACTCCTGAGGGTCCACATGGGAGCAGGAGCACCCACTGTGCCTCCACCATGGAGCTTTCCTGGGAGCAGCCTGGCTGTTAGGAGCAGGGAATTGCCTCCCGTGGCTAAATCAGTGCAACCCCACCCTCTGTTCTCCCACCAGAGCTGTCTGGCAGAGTTGGATCCAGAGGGACATAGGCCATGTGTGGCTGGGGAGGGCAGGAGATGTGGGTCAGCCAAGCCTGGGCACCCACCCCCCTGTTCTGGGACTGCGGGTGCTGCAAAGCCCAGTCTGAGATCCGGACTGTAACGAATGGGTTGGTTTTGGCTGGGCCCCAGCTGGAGTCCTGCCCACACCACGAAACCAGCCTCTCTGCGGAAATGTGGTGCTCAGCCCGCCTTGGGGACCTCCGGCACCAAACACCCCCTGCCCACGCACCTCTGTGGGCATCATGGGGTGCTTCTGGCAGGATGGGCAGGCCTGGCCATGCTGTGATCAGCCCAGCCGGGATCCTTCCATTCCACCTCACGAGAGTTTCTAGTGCTCCTGATGAAGGCACAAAGACCCCACGCGTGGGTGACATGTCCACACAGGCAGCACAGTCCCCTCTCCCTGCGCCCCGGGACATCTCTGCACATTTGAACTCCAGGAGAACGAGTTTTGGGTGGCTGCATTTAGGCGATGGGGATATGCCCGGGCACATCCCTGCAGCGGGAGGGTGCGGGGAAGAAGCCGCCCTTTGCTGTGTCTCGGCGCCCCGGGATGGGGCGGCAGGTGGATGTGGAAGCACCTGTGGTGCATCCCAGACTCCTTGGATCCACATGTCCCTGTTCTGGGGAGGTGGGTGTTTGCAAAGCTCGCAGCCTTAGTTCCATGAGGGGAACACGGCTGCAGTGGTGGGAACTGGAGGCACTGGAGGCCAAATTCCTTTCCAGGCTCTGGCGGGTGAGAGCTGGTTGGAAGCTGAGCTGGAGGGCTGCCCAGCTCAGCAGCAGTGCCCCTTGCACAAGGCACCCCAAAATTGATCTGCTGTGCCACGGGTGGGCTTGGGGCTGGAGGTGTCTGACATCCAACACACTGAAAGGCCCGGGACATGCTCTCTGTTGTTTATCTCGTGTGTAATTAGGTAATTAACAAAGCAAATGAATTTCGGTTTCTGTCTCCAGGGCTGGATTTGGCATGGTGCTTGCCCTCGTTTCGGAGCTCTGTGAGGAGCACAGGGTGGACTAGGGTGTGCAAATGCTCCCAGCCAATCCTGGCATCCCTCCGACCCCTCCCTGCACAACAGCAGGCACAGCCCGTGGCTGGAGGTGACCCCAGGGGCTGTGGGGCAGCTCAGCATCCACTAAAAGCCTATGATTTTCCATGAAATCTTTGCTTTCTGCACACTGGCTGCAAGAGGGACAAGACCTTGGGACAGGGCAGTGTCTCCAGCAAGCCCAGGTGCCCCGAGCTGAGACTCGGGGGTTTCTCAGGTCATCAAGGCTTCCAGCGCAGAGTCTTTGAACTATTTGTTCCCATGCCTTGGAAAGCAGGAGCTCCTCTGGCTCTGCTACAGTGGAGTCTGCAGAAATGCATGCCTGAAATCTTTTGCAAACTTGGCTGTGAATTCCTACACAGCAGACTTTTCACTTCCCTGCTCAGCCCCTTCCCTTGGCCTGTGCAGAGGGGAAGAGGTGGGAAGTGGAGCCTTGTACCATCCTGAACCCATCACTGATGGAAATTTTGGGGAGAGACAGGATCTCCCTTGCCAAACCACTTTGCATCAACAGCCAGCCCAGACTGCCTTTGCTGCAGGGACTGGCAAAGGGAGAGGCTGCGGAACAAAGGAGGAACTTCTCCACACATACCACACACAAATATTTGCCATAGCAGCAGGAACAAAATAGCAAATTAGCAGCAAACGAGCTGATCCTGCGCTTGGTCCAAGTTAGCCAGGTAGGAAAGTCCCAGATTGGAACCGGGCAGGTGAAACACATCTTTGGAGCAGCTGACTCCAGGTCAATGAATTCCTCCCGGCCGCTTCCTTCCCCAACGGCTGCTCATCCTCCAGCTCCGTGCCGAGCGTGTGGTGCTCAGGGAGCAGCAGCAGGCACGGAGGGGCCGGGAGCGGGGCAGGAGCTGGCTGGGGTTGGCAGGGAAATGCCATGGAAACCCGCCGGCGTGATGCTGAGCACCGCGCGTCCTCCCGCGCTGGGGCTCGGCGAAGACAAGGGGACAATGGGGCCGGAGAGGCAGAGCTGCCTCCCCAAGCTGTCCTACTTTGCTGCTGTGCCCCATCTGTGAGCTGTCAGGCACCCGCCCCGCTTCTCCCTCCGGCTGCTTTTCCAGAGGGGCTGGAAACTGCCCTTCAAGCAGCGTGCCTGGAGCAGGGGGGGCTGCCCTGGTAAAAGTCAGCAGGGCTGGGGGGATGCTGGCGAGGGGAAGGTGTCTTTGATAAGTGTGGGTGGGTTTTCATTTGTCATCAGGCTGTGCAAACAGCAGCACCGAGCCCAGGCAACTTCTTGGGGCCGATTATTTCTCTTTCCTTTTTTTTTTATTTAAATTTTTAAGCATGGACAGGCAGCCACATGCAGCTGGCCAGGTGGATGCCAACCCAAGAGGAAAACCCGTGAAGGAAAAGGCACATCCACCAGAACCCCGCTAGCCCCCAGCCCTCAACAGCTGACAGGGATTGCCACTGTTTTTCACATGGGCACAGGGATCCACTGACCCAGTGGGGTTTCTCCTACCACCACCCCCACCATCTGGAGGTGTGGGGTGCTCCCCCGAGCAGGAGGAGGGAGTGGGTGCTGGGGGAGGCTTGCACGCCCTGGCAGGAGCTGTGCGGGGTGCAGGAGCACACCCAAATCAAAGGCAGAATTTAATTAAGATTTCCGACGGGGTGAGATAGTGAAATGAGCAGATCTGGGCTCTCACTAAGAGAGACGGGGCGACTCCCTCGGTCTGCATCAGCATGCCAGGCAGCATTTGCATCCCTAAACAGAGTGGTTTTTAATTGATATTGTGCTGGGATAACACCAGGAAGGGAAAGCATACAGCCCTTTTCATGTCTGGGCCCAAGCTCTCCTGCAGAGCCTGAGGCCCCTGGGTGCTGCTGGGGTCAGGGTGCTGGGTGGGCAGGATGTGATCCCACAGGGATGGAGCGGGGCTTTGCTGTGCTTCTCTCTCTGCACACCCAGCACTGGGCATGGCACACAGGGAGGACGTGAGGAGGTCACAGCAAGTTTCTGAAGCACTTTGGGGTAAACCCGAGCTCGGGAGCAAGTCCCACAAACAGTTCATTCCTTGCACACTCACTGTCTTCCTTGGGCACTGGCAAACCATTTGCCCTTGCACTTGGCCTCTTCCCCAAAATGCCTGTGTGTCCCCTTCCCCAGGCATCTGCAAGGGGGATCCCACAGAGCCGTGCGCTCCGGAGAGACTCCACGAGCATCAGCGCGGTGCCAGCGGGCAGGAGGGGGAGAGGCGGCACGGACACGCTCGCGGGGGAAAAACCGTTTGAGGAAACGACGCCAAATAAATCAGGCGGATTCATTCAGATCCGATTCTGCCCGGAGAAAGGGGCGCCTTTGTGGGGAGCGAGGCGGCCGAGCCAGCCGTCCACCTGCCCCGCAGCCCGCGCCGACGGCCCCGGCGCCAGCGGCAGCAGCTGGCCCGGCTGCCCGCCCCGACGGCTGCCAAGGCTGCCAGCGCGGCCCTAAATGCTCCCTTTCACAGCAGCACCAGGGGCTGGGGTGAGGTGCGAGGCTGGGGGCTGCTGGTGGCTCCTCAGCAGCGCCCCGTGGGGTTTGCCGGGTGTTGGTGAAGGTGCGGGGTGCTGCGCACCAACCTGGCTGGGCTCACTGCACGGTGGGTGCTCCCATCCCATCCGAGAGCTCTTTCTCCCCATTTCTATCTTTAACCGCCCCGCCAAGGGCAGGGGGACGCAGCCCCTCACCATTTGCTCTGATTCTTGGGATGCTCCATATGCCTCAGAGCCCAGACCCCGGCGAGGGCTCCCCGGGGGGCTGGGACAGGGGCTCGGGTGCCTTTGATCCACCCCAAATCTCCCGTGCCCCAGGCACAGCTGAGCCCGCACAGCCCCAGCACAACTGCGGCCGCATCCTTCCCGGGCAGCAAGCAGCTGGGATGGAGGGGAGAGGGGAGAGGGAGGAGAAGCCACTGCTCATTTTCCTTCACCCTCTGGCTGCTCCCGTTGTTCTCCTCATAGTGTGGGGACCCGGAGAAGTCGGGGAGATGGGACGTGCCGGGCAGGGAGCCTCCCCTTCCACCCCGCCAGCTGTGACACCCGGGAGTATGCGCTGCTTCCGGAGAGGAAAATGACATAATTCATACCCAGAATAATTCCCTCCTCAGAGCAAACCCGGCCCTATCTCCCGGCTGACAGCGAGGCCCCAAACCCCTCTCTTGTTTCCTAATCTCCAGCTCAAGCCGTGAGAGATGGTGGGAAGCGGAGGAGAGGTCCAGGCTGCTGGTGTTTAAGACATGGATATTGCAAATCAGCGCCAGGCAGGGGGGTAAGAGCTCCAAAGATGACGGAGCCCCTAATTACATACGCTTAGCCAAGATTTTTGGCAACGACATCAGAAAGGAGCTAAAGCTGCCTAATTCCTGCTTACCCCCAAAATAGCCCCAGGCAGACAGGGCTGAGGTGGGGACATGGCCTGGAGACACTCCAGGGACAGCAGCTGTGGGGGTGGCATTGCTGGGGGACCCCACTGCCCCCCACAGCCTCTCCCTGAGTCACTCTGGCTCAGAGGGAGGTGGTGGGGTGGGTTTTGGTGCTGGAGCCCCCCACAGCTGCCCAGCTGCAGTGGGACATTTCCCACTGGAGCCGCACTGGGGCTCGTCGCCACAGAGGGGCTGCGCCTGGTTATCTCCCCAATGAGGGGCCTGGAGCCATCAAGATCTGCTCCAAACAATCGCTTCCTTTCCCAGGCACCTTTCAAAAAGAAAAAAAAAAGAACAAAACCCCCAACAATAATAAAAGGGAAAAAAAAAAAGCACTGAGTTTTCCCAGCGCTGCCACATTTCCCTGCCTTGTGTTTTCCTGCCCCCACACATCTTCCTCGCCCAGGGATTGTCCCCAGCTGCCTTGAGCAGGGCTCTCCAATGCTCCAGGCCCAGGATTTATCCTGCCCTAACATGAGAATAGCCATGCTGAGACCTGTGGGATGCCCTGGCCCTGGGATAGGGATGAATCCTGCACAGTAGGGAGGAATTCTGCATGCAGGGATAGGGCTGTGCCGTTCTGCTGTCGGAGTTTTGGGAGTCCTCATGCAGCTCTGTTGTCATCTTGCCCCACACATCCCCCTAGCTGAGCCCAGCACTCCAGTGGCTTTAATAATGACATTTCCTTCCCAGACGCTCTCCCGGTAAAAGCGTGATGGATTTATGGGGCTGATTGCCCTTTCCCAGCTGCAGGACTCCTGTGGGCTCCAGTGGGAGCACAAGCTGCTCCAGGATGGCTCTGCAGTAGAGTGTGGGTGCTGTGCTTCACCACAGGGCATGGCAGTGGGGCTGCCAGGGCGGAGCAGAGGCTGTGGGTCCCATCCCGGGATGGCTGTGCTCCCCCCGTGAAGTGCTGGTTCCCAGGGCTGGCCATCCCCGGGGAGCCCTGGAGAGGCAGATGAGGGGGCTGAACCCAAGCAGTGCCTTCTGCCACGGGGACCGGCGTGTCAGCCACAGGAGGTGTCCATAATTCATGGCAGCCCAACCCGAGCGGCTGGTGATTGTTCCCAGAGTCGGGTTTGTCACTGGGGACGACGCCAACATCCGTCCCCTGCCCCTTCCCGGCTCCTCAACTTCACATCCTGCACAGGGCAGGGCTCAAACCCAGGCACTGACCTCCTGCCTGCTGCCAGCAATGTCCCGAGGTGTGCACACTCACCTGTCCTTGCACACTCACCCGTCCTTGCACACTCACCCATCCTTGCACACTCACCTGTGCCCACAGAACAGAGAAATTCGGGCATGGCTTTGCCTAAAATGTGAGACTTTTGGGGACTTTGGGGCAAACCTCTTGCTCCAGTGAGATGTGAGGCATCTGCACCTGATGATTACAGTGTCTGGCAGAGGTTTGGTGGCTCCTGAACCACTCTGCTTCATGGTCCCATGAGCAGCATGGCTTGGAAGGAAGCCCTGGGGCTGCCCTGACTCCCAGCTGTGTCACAGCACTGGTTGACCAACACTCTCCACCCAGGAGAGATTTGCCTGAAACCAAAATGAAATGGGGCCACCAACACTGCCCCTCTTTGGGGTTAACACCAACCTGGAAGAAGTATCTCCATGTCCATGCACAGACCAGGCTTTGCTCCAAGCAGGATGGGACTCTCCACTTCTATCACTACATGAAATTCTGGTGCTAAATCAGGCTAATTGGTAGCAGGGAAGATGAGCTGTGGGCTCTGGGGCCCATGAGCCACAGTTTCCCCTTGCTGGCCGGGGTGGAGGGCTCTGTGCAGCGCTCAGGAAGCATGGCCGATATCTCCCCCTGGGCACTATCTTTCTCCCTTGCACTCACAGTTTCCCATGCTGGCTCTGGGTGATAGGGCTGGGGCAAAGCAGGGGGAAAACACCCCCAATTCCCAGCCTGGGGTTTTTGTGTGTGTGTGGTTACTCCGTGTTTTTGTGTCAGGCTGGACCCTTCACCTCTCTCCATGCTCAGAAGCAACAGGGGGCTGCATGGCCTCTGTGCTCCTTTGGAGCATCCCTCTGGCTTAGCATTACCCCACATTTTGTCCTTGGTGCACAGGGGTGAGTCCTTGGGCTGTAAAACTGCTTTTGCCCCCCCATAAACACCCTGGGATGTGGTGAATCCCTGTGGGAGGACTGTGCCCAGCCCTGGGGTTTCCCACTGGAGAAGATTCATCTCCTGATGATTCATCTTCCCTTGTGCGGGAGCTGGACCCATTTTGCAAACATATGTTCCTGTTTGGTTATGGCTTTGGATGTCTTCTTGTGTTTTTCCTGCTCCTCACAGGCTCTGCTGGTTTTGGTTGAGTTGGCCAAGACCACAGCAAGGCTTTTCCTATATTTGTGGAGATCTTCTGAGAGCAGGACCGTGGCTATGCCACATGAAGGAGTGTCTGCCCACCTACTACAGTGGATTGGGATGAACCCACAGAGTGGAGCCTTAGTGATGGGCTCACCTGCATCCCGAGGGAGTTCCCAGCTGCCCACAGCTACAATTGGTGCTTTTCAGGGATGGGGAGTCAGGATCAGCCTCCTACAACCCACTGCCTCATTTGTCAGTAATATTTGAAGCTTTGAAGCTGCAGCATGGGGTGGGGAGGGAGGGTTTATCTGAGCCCCAAGGCCAGAGTTGGATGCCAATATGGGAGCAGGAGCACAGCCAGACCCTGAGCTGAGGGGGAAACTGAGGCACAAGCTGCCCTCACTGCTGGCATGGTGGGGGAGTCAGAGCCTGGCACTCACCCCCCCTGCAAGCCTAATACCTTAAGTGGGTTTTCCTTCACCATTTGTTTATGTCACGTGCTCCCAAAGCCCCACTGTTGTGCAAGCGGAGGGTC
This sequence comes from Campylorhamphus procurvoides, assembly GCA_013396655.1. NCBI lineage: Eukaryota > Metazoa > Chordata > Aves > Passeriformes > Dendrocolaptidae > Campylorhamphus > Campylorhamphus procurvoides. The sequence goes on from WBMV01000462.1 coordinate 229,417, forward strand.
TTTCGTAAGAGGAGGGATGGGGAAGTTTTGCAAGCATGCAAAACCTGCACGTGCCTTTTGAAACTGAGCCTGACCTCGGGGCCTGGTGGCTGTGCCTCTTGCCGCTGCCTTCCCCTTTCATCCTGGAAAGAGGAGGCTGAGATGTCACTTGGATGTCACTCGGGCTGGCCCGGCTGTGAGAAGAGTTACCCTGGCACTGAGTTTGCTTGGGCTCAGCTGAGCTTGGGCAATGAGGGGAAATACAACCACGACAGGGAGCTGGGATATTGTGGAGTGGTGAAGGCAAAACCCCAGTGCCTTGTACCATTTCCCTTTGCTCTGCAGGAGCCTCTGCACTCCTGGGCTGGGTACGGAGCGTGTGATGGATATGATGGTGCTGCTGATCCACCCAAGCCAGAGCCAGGAATCTCCCTGTCCCCCATTCCCATGGCTCTTGCAGAACCACCAACCCATCTGGGAACGTCTCTGGAGCTGTGTTTGGATCTGGTCTGAGTTTAGGAGCAGGAGGATTTGGCCATGCCCACTGTCCTGAAGCAGTGGGCAGGCAGCAAACGTGGTGCTGGTGGGTGCTGATGTGCATCTGACTGGTGTGAGGCTGGTTCCTGCATGAAGCTCCCTGTTCCACATCCCATCCTCCCACCAGCACATGGCACTGGGGAGCTGAGCAGTCTGGAAGGACTCAGTTACCTAATAGGAAGGGGTGGGTGTGGGTGTGGGTGTGATAAATACACGAAGATAATTTTACTTCAGGGTAAGTCAATAAATTACTAAAGAGCCTTTGATTGTGCTCTCAGTGGTGCATGTTGATTCAAAAACCTAAGACATTTAGCCTCAATTATGTCTATTTGTGTGTCTTTCCTGCCTCGCTTCTCTGCGGCACAGGGGAAATAACCCTGCCTTGTCTGAGTTCCCACACCTCTCCCACCTCGGCTCTGCTCCAGATTTCACTCCTGTCCTGATAACCCTTCCAGCAGCAACTGGGAGAGGATCAGCTCTTGGCATGAATCCCCTCCAGCTTTGGCCAGCTTTCTGTGCTTGACCAAAAGGACTTGGAGCAAATGTTCCCTGTGCATGAGGCTGGATGTGGCTGGTCTGATGGGTGGCAGCCGAGACGGTGGGATGATCTGAGGATGGCCAGAGTTGTGGTTTCCCCTATTTGCCCTCTAGACATGGTGCTGTGATGATGCAAAACCAGCTCCATGCTGCAGGAGTGCAAACCACGTGTGTGGGGACACCCTGGCCAGGCAAAGGGCCCTAAAGCTGGTTCCTTTCAGTACCTCCAGCACTGCTCCCCGTGGGCTCTGGCACAGCACTGCCCACCCCGTGCAGCCTCGTGTGCTGGGATCGAGCTCCCGTAGGGGTGGATTGAAGTGATGCTCAGACCACACAGGTCCCTTAAGCTGCCGAGGATTCAGCTTTAAATACAAGTTGGCACCAGCACTGCTGCTGCTGGTTCGTGTGTGCCCGGTGGCTCAGCTGGGGACGTGTAGCCACGCGAGGGAACAGCACCGTGCGGGTATCAAAGGAGCAAAAGGGATCAGCTCTGTTCTGCTCCAGAGTGCAGAGCTGCTCCCAATCCCACAGTGGTCCCGGGACACCGCAGGGCTGGTGGCTGGAGGAACTGGCATGGCTGCTTTTCCTAAATCAGGAATGCAAAGTCAGCCTCCAGAGTGGGAGGTCATGGTCAAAGCCCCTTTTGCGATGGATGGCGTGAGCTGTCAGGGCCGTGTCATTAGAAATGAGCTCCTTCCAATGGAAAGACGCTTGTTTCCTTCTGGGAAATCTCAGCAGAGGGTCATTAATCACCAGGCAGGGCAGTGCTGTGTGCTCCGTGATGGGATGTGGGTTCAGCACACAGTGCTCACAGTGGATGTGCCATATGGCCTTTACCAAGAGCTCTGGGCCAGCCTGGGAGCTGCTCTGTGGGTGTGCAAGCCGGGTGTGCAACAGGCAGTGGGATAACTCTGGAAAGCAGAGGGCACCATTCCTGTTTCTGGCCTCACTGCGTGTTTGTGCATGCAAATTTGACAGTGGCTTTTCAAGTGCAAATCTCTTGCGAAAACAAAAGGGAGTCCCGAAACTGGAGCGCAGGGTGCATTGAATTAAGCTGTTCTTGCAATATCCATGCAGATCCTCCTTCCCTGTGCCCTGCACTGCAGAGATGCACCCAGCACCTTGCTTTTTGAGCTCTGCCATCTATTTTTAGCTTGCCTGGAGGAAGCACACGTTACCCTGAGGTAACACCCACCTTCAACAGACACTTCTGCTTGGCCGAGTTGACACACAACTTGGTCGAGTGTGCCCGACTGCTCAGGGGCTTTGCATCAGCGAAGGTCGGTGCCTGATGGGATCAGACAGGGAAAGGGAACGGCACAGAGACGTGGCAGGGACCTGAAGTACCGACACGAAGGGTCTGGCCCCCCTCCAGTCCCAGCCTGCAGGCAGGGAGGGACAGGGCTGCTGGGATGCAGGCATTTACATCAGGAGGTAAAACATAATCCCTAAACGTTCCCAACATCCAACCTGGCTTCTTCTTCACCCCTAGCAGGATGAAGCAGAACTTCTCAGGGTGAAGAAGAGCTCAGTGGAAAGCAACACCCATCCATGGGCACCCCTGGGCAGAGCCTGCCCTGTGCTGTCCAAAGCAGGGTGCAGCGATGTGGCCACGCTCTGGGCTCAGCTCTGCAGGACACGTGGAGATCTGCAATGGGGCATCAGCTCCAGGGAGCTGGGTCACAACTGGAGCACCCCAAGATGCAAACTGCGCCGTCTGGGCACAGCTCGATGCCCCCAGCACCTTCCCACAGTGTTAATCTGGTGGGAGGGAGCAGGTTCCTGACATATCTGCAGGCTGGGATGGTGCAATGAGGGTGACACAGGGCTGTGTGGCAGCATCCCCAGCCTGGAGCGCGTCCACAGCCTCGGGGCTCCACACCACAGCCCATGAGTCACCATCCAGGGCTATTTTTACCCCCCGGGGCAGCCTCGCTGGGTCATTCCCGGTTCCTAATTGCTGTGATCAGACCTTCATAAATCTCACCCGAAAGAGGAAGTCTGGGAAATCGAAATGTGCTGCTGCGAGCGAGGCTGAAAAGGGCTGGGCTGGGCTGGGCTGCGGCGGCTCCGCACAGGGCTGGCTTTGGCCAGGGAAGGGTGAGAAGGACGGGAAACTCCGAGCCCTGACCTGTTGCCCTTCACACCTGGCATTGCAGAACTCCCCACAGGGATGTTTTGGCTGACATTTAACTACGGCCACCACCGGAATAGCCTTCTCCCACCTCCTCCTCTGTTCCCAGCCTCTGTTTGCTTGCTTTATTGCTCCCAAGCTCCTGGAGCAGCCGAGCTGAGCCGAGCCGAGCCAAACCGAGCCAGTGCAGGGGAGCAGTGCCAGATGGAAAAAGCCAATCCCGGATCTCTTGCCCAAAAGTCACACCACACCCAAGCGACTGTAAAAGCTTCATTAAATGGTTTGTTGGCTATTTTTGTCATTGCCTCTGCCCTTCCTGGCCAGGGCTGAGACCAGAAACAGCAACGCCACAACAGAGGGGATGAGATGACTGTGTCCTGGGCATGGATGGAGGAGAAAGGCTGGGAGATCCTGCTAGCAGGGAGCTGGAGATGTTTGGGCATGTTACCATCATTGAGCCTTTGTGCTCTGGACTTTAGAGTTTCGGTGCTGGTTGGACTCCGTGGGAGGGTCCTGCTGATACTGCTGGGGTTTGGGAGTGGGTTGTGGGCTGAAAAGGAGCCACCAGCAGAGATAAGCAGAGCACAGAAACATTGCCATCTGCTGACACCTCCGGGCACGCTGTGTTGGACCCAGCCATGCCGCTGGCCACCATTTCCAAAGGCAGTGGTATGTCAGCTGCTGCCCTCACTGGGATAACTTCTCCTTGGCCAGCAGCAGGACAGGAGCACGGTGGGATGGTCCTATGGAGGCACAGCTGTGGGAAGACTGAGTGTTTGGTACCGATGTGGTGCAGCACATCAACTTGTGGCCACACTGATGGAGGCCGAGCTCTGAGCAGGTGCTCCCACTGCTCACCATCCAGAAGATAAGGGAGGTCTCCCTGCTCACCCCAAAAGAGTTAATGAACTTTCACTCTGCTGCGAAGAGTGACTTCAAAGCACGGGGCAGCATCCAGCACGGCAGCCTCGTGCAGACAGAGAGGGCAAGTCTGGGTAATTACAGCCTCTGATGCAACCGCCGCAAAGGATTTGGGAAAACGCACACTTGGCTGCAAAAAAGAGTTTTGATTCCCCTCATCTTGTTCCCCCCTGAGCTCCCCCCGGTGCCCTCCAGCTACAGAGCTTGGAGATGCGTGTCTTGGACTGGATTTGCTTTGTTTCAAGTTCCCTGGGAATCTGGCACTGGTGTTTCCCAGAGGAAGGGTGCTTCCAGCTTCCCAAGCACTGGGGCTTTGCCATGGCTGGCAAAGTCCTGGGAGCTCCCTGATGCTCTGACCTGGGTCTGCAACCACCATCCCCAAGAGTCAAGGTGCAAACCCACAGCCCCACTGGGGACCAGCCACCAGCCCTGCACGCCCAGGCTGCAGATTGATCCTTGCATGGGTCTGGCACCTCTGCCCACAGCACTGGCAGCAGCAAAGTGCTGTTCTTGGCCAGCTGGTGGGCAGTGGGATGTTCTCCCCCCATTCCTGGGAATGCAAGCACCCAGCTGTGGGCAGGAAATGGGGAGGCTGGTGCTGCTCCCAGTCTCTTGAAGAAGGAGACACAGACACAAGCAGGTGTGCAGGGACATGCTGAGGCAGCCCACAGCCTCCCACCAGCACCTGTCTCACAGCTGGATTCAGCCTCAGTGCTGGGAGGGTGTCACATGAGCATCCAGTGGCTCGTCCTCCTCATGCCCTCATCCAAGGACCAAGAGATAAGTTCACAACACATCCCCCAGCTTGCCCTTCTCCAGCCTCCTCTCTCCCAGACAGAGGATGCTGCTCCCCCAGTCCACCCCTGCATTTCCCTCTCGGGGCCAGGGGCAGGTGCACACACCTCTGCTTTCCCATCACCCAGCACAGCTCCTGGCTGGGCTGCTGACAGTGGGGGACAGACACATGCTCTTGGGCGGTAGGACAGGGGTCGGGGCCATGAGCAGCCCCAAAGGCTCCCTGGAAAGGCTGCTGCAGAACTGGAGGGGTGAGCAGAGTTTGGGGGAAAAACTGATAAAGTGCATGCATTAAAACCCAGACCAGAGTCTTTCACCCACAGGTATTACTGAGGTCGAGGTCGTCTGCAGGTTGGTTCTAGGGCACAGAAGGGTCTGGGCATGGCTCAGTGCTCGGGTTCCTCAAACCCAGGTGTCCTGGGCCATGCTTTCCTCATCCCTTGTCCCACCAGGAACCCCCTTTCCCAAGGGATCTGTGCCTTGTGCCAGGGCAGTGGTGGTACCTCAGGAAATGGAGACTGAGATGGGTGAGGCATCTCCACAAAGCCCAGTCCAAATCCCCCTGGGACTACATGGGATGTGGTGCTGGTGCAGCAGGGCCAGAGCTGCTGCTCCAAGCTCAGAGCAACCCTGGTTGGGTGGAGCACCCCAGGGGCATATCCCTGACTCTCCTCCAGCAAAGCACATTTCCCTTTCCCAACTTGGCCGGTGACCTGGCAGCAAAGGCAGTGTTTCACTCCTGTGTCAACATTTGGAAGAAAAGGAGGGGGGGAATAGTCATTTCTGTCAAACCCTGGGAATGTGGATGTCCCGAAAACAAACAGAAGCTCTGTTTCTTCAGTGAAAGGCCATTGTAAATCTGGTTGGCTGCCAAAAAGTGATAAAAATGATTGCTGTTCCGGCACTAGAGAAGAGTTTTGTTGGAAATGTCAACCCCCACACACCCTCCCTCCAAATCTCAGTTTTATGAAAACACCATTTTTTTATCAGGAGCTTGGCAGGCAGATGTTTGGCCTGGGCCCCCATCGGAGGCCAGATGCACCCAAAACTGCAATTCCCAGCCCCCTTAGGGTCATTTTTTGATTGACAACTGTCAATCACAACACATAGGAGCTAAGCATGCTCTGGAGCCTGGATTTCCTCTTTTCCTAAGCTTCCCTGGGGGTGTCAGTACAGAGATTTCCTAGAAAAGGGTCACCTCACACCTCTCCAGGGTACCATTTTCCCACCTCACAGTGACGTGCTTAGTGCCCAGCACAGGGGAATGAGGGATGGGCAAAGGGGCCGTGCCAAGGAGTCAGGCCACAAGTGTGGCTTTGCCAGGATGAGCCATAGCCAGTCACCAGGACAAAGCCACTGTCCCTGGCCAGTGGAGCAGCTGCCTGCCTGGCACAATCCCTGATCCTGGAGATGAGCTCTGGAGGATGATCTCTGTAAATACTCCGGCTTTTGAAAGGGCAAGGGGAAGAATGGTTGTATCATTGGAGCTGTGAGCTGGACTTGTCAGGGCTCATCCCATATTTATTTATGAACAGTGGCAGGTTTTCAGTGAGTTGTTTTCCTGGTGTAATACTAAACTCCCAACCTTTTGTTACAAGATATTGCCCCACTTTGGACACCTCCAGCCCAGCCTCACACTGCTCCCTATTTCATCCAGGGTGGCATTAAGCCCTTTCATGGAGCAGAGCAGGGAAATTATCAGTGTCTCCTCTGCTTGTCCTGGCATGGCTGGCTGGGGTTTTCCAGATGTACTCATGGCAGGTGCTGCATGATGGGCACCCTGGGACAGCACAGTGGTGGCAGGGACAGGGGGGACCTGCCACACTCCCCAGCTGTAGGGCTGGGGCACTGCTGGCACCACTGAGTCACAGGGATGTGGACAGGCTGCTGCACTCAGGGACCTGTAGATCAGTTCTCTGAAAATCGTTGGGTAACAGCTGAGTGTAAATATTTCCTCTGTTCCAGCCTGGTTGAAGGTCTTTGCAGGGTCATATCCCTCCTGGAAATCTTTTGGGCCTGCAAGGGAACAGCCCAAGGGATGGAGAGAGACCAGAGCAGGGTTAAAGCGTGGCTGTGCAGATGTTTGAGGGGAATGTAGAACCCTGATCCCTCAAGGTCCCAACTTGAGGAGAACAGGAGGAAAGGACTCATTTGGGATCAGTAGCCGGGGTGAGCTCATGGCCAAGGAGCTGCACATCCCAGTGCCCGGGGGAGCCAAGCGCTGCCTGCTGCGGGGACGTGCCCGGGCACAGCCGCTTCCCCGATGCTCTGCAGGATGAAAATCCCACGGTGTGAAGCCTCCTCCTCCTCAGCGGGGAGTGGCGGAGGGGAGCTGGCAGGTGGAGCGCCCGGGGCCACAATTCCGGATCAAAAAACCACACGCGTCCCGGCTCCGATAAGGAGGCAGGAGCAAACCCCCGGGACCCGTCGGAAATGCGCATTTGTTGGGAGAGCCGGGGGCGAAAAGCTCGTGCCCGGCTTCCAAGATGCGTGGTTGTTGTTTTTTTGCACACTCAGACATAAATAATGAGGGAAACCACGTGCAGGTTCCGAATTAATTGATAGAACACCCAGTTACCCAGGTGGATTTACCTCCCCCTGCTCTGAAGCATCCGCAGGTGGTGTGGAAGGATTGCTGGGGGCACTGCTGGGTTGGGAGTGCCTGTTGGAAGGCTCTCCTTGCCCAGGGCAGCTTCTCTGGACACCAACTTTGAAGCCGGCTCTGTCTTTTTAGTTCAATTCCTGCTGTCTGTGGCTCAGCCTCATCTTTATTTAGGAAAAAACTCCCTTTTTGCCATTGGAGCCTCACTTGGGGAAGGCTCATAGGTCTGGGAAGGATCAGACCCCCTCCAGTCAGCTACATCTGTTCCTGACCTGTGTCCCTGTGGAAGCAGTGACAAGGGGATCCAGGATGATCGAGATTGCATCCTTCTGGAGCACATACCTTTTCACACCTCTCTTTTTCTGAATTTCATGTGCTGGTGGTCAGTCAGGTAACAGGGAGCAGGAGTGTGGCTGACTTTGGAGGGCCTGGGATCTGATAAAATGGCATTGCTGGAATTGTGGTTCACAGCAGCCAAGGATGTCTGACTGCAGCCCTGTCTGTCCCACAGCAAACTCTTGCACAAGGCAGAGCTCCCAGCTGCATCCCAGAGCAGGTCCCTAAGCTGGACCCATGGTGGGAACCTGAGAGCAGGGAGCCAGGGAGAGCTGGGCTCCTTTGGCCTTTATTCTAATGATAATCAGGCTGAATTCCTCCAGACAATCTCCAGGGATGTGCAGCACAGCAGGCAGGGAGCTTTCCCAGAGAGCTAACCTTGCTTTCTGTAGTTTCCCCTCTCCAGTGGGATCCAGAAGGGCACAGGGCCCCACTGGGGACCTGTCCTGGAGCTCCTGTCCACATCAGATGCCCTGCAAGGAGGCAGCATCCCTGGAGCACGCGGTGGCTCCTCGTCTGCAGCAGGAGGTGGTTTATGCCTGGACATGTTCCACAACCTGCTGGGAAAGAAGAGCTGGGTGCCCTGCGCTGGTTTGGGTCTTTCTGGCGGTATGAAGTGAGCACTGGTGGAAAGAGCAGAATGCCATGTCCTAGAACATCTTGGTAAAAGTCTGGTTGTTCCCAAGTGGCCAGGAGAATTGGTCCCCCAGGATTTATTCTCTCAGTTGGTGCTAGAGCTGCTGTAAATCAGAGAGCCAAAGCAAGTGGTAGGAGAGGGGCTGCCCTGGGACTTCTGATCCCCATGGCATTGTCACCTGGAGCTGTGTGGAAGGGTTATTTCACTGCCTGTTTGAGAAGCAGTAAGATGTCTGTGCTGCTTCTTTAACCAGAGCCCTATTCCGTGGCCAGTCCCAGAGCCGGCTGCACTGTGGGCAGGGAAGCAGCAGCAGGATCCCTGTCCATGGACAGGGCTAGACACCCACGACAGACACCCAGAGGTGTCTCTGGCCATGGAGATGGATTGACACCTATGGAGGACTTGGTGTTTTGCTTGATTTACTTTCAGACCCACTGGTTATGAGAGTCCATCCTAACCAGCCTGAGGGCTCAGCCAGGTGCCCTGGTGCTGAGTGGGGACAGGGATGGGGCTGCCGAGCCATGTATGAAGCTGTGCATGGTCTCAGTGGGTGCCTGCACCCATCTGTGGGTGCAGGGGTGAGAAGCTGGGGTGCAGCCCATCCCTTGGCATGTCACTGAGTGGCCTTGGGCAGCAGAGTGCCAAACACGTGTGTGCAAGCCCAAGCTTAGGAACCTGCCACGTGGAGGGATGAAGGAACCCAAAAATCCCAACTTCATCATAAAAATATCAATCATCTCTAAACATCCGTGCGATGCTGATCCTTCCCTCCCTGCCTGGTATTTTCTCACGCTCCGAAGCTGGCAGCAGACACTGGGAAGCAGTGTTGGAACTTGTCCTGCCGTCCCATCAAGGCCGTTTATCTCCTCCATCGAGCCCTAGAGCTGGAAGAGCTGCAAGTAGGGGCAAGGCACGCTCCTGCTTGCCGCTTTCCATTGCGTCACTTGGACATGGGCTGAGCGAATGCCCCGGGGCCAGATCCCACACACACCACCCTGCCTGGTCCTGCAGAGCACAGCAGTGTCCTGGTTGATTGACACGAGTCAGGGACGCTGATGGCCTCCCTGAGCATCACCAGGATTCTTGCCTTGCTGTCCCAACAGCCTGCAAGGAAGCAGGGTGTGACTGCTCTGCATCTCTCCCAAAAGTCCTCATGTCCAGGGCTGCACACCCAGGGTGACCCCAGATGTGACCCTTGATGTCTGACAGGGACAGGGAGGCTGGGTGGGAGCCACTTTTGGAGGAGAACATGGTCCAGGCCTGGCTGGATGCTCCTGCTGGGATGATGGGGACAGGAGGGGATGGTGGCACAGCTGCCTCGTAGGGGATGATGAGGCACCTGCCTCGGCGTGGACGGCACAGTGGCGTGCTTAGTGTGGGATCCTGCTTGGAGCGAGCCTGGGTAATTAACGCAATTATGGGGCAGGCTGCTCCTTGCTCCTCCCTTGCTGGCTCCTCCGTGAACCAATGGATTCGAAAACCCAGACACCCTGCTCTGCACCCTCTTGGCCCCAATACTCTCAGCCCCAGCTGCCCATGACTTCCAACACAAACACCTGAGATCCCCCCACTGAGTCCTGACAAGTTCTGGTGGCCCCACAGAGCCCTGGCTCCTCATTGCCTCAGTGCTCCTCACCTGTGCCATGGCTTGGCCAGCGTGGCACAGCATGGGATGGCATGGCACCAGCCAGCTCTGGTGTGGGAAGGGGCAGAGTGGCCTTGGGGAGGGGGACAGCTTGGGGGATGCCCCATCACAGCCAGCCTGAGGCATGTGGTGCCAACAGCTGTTCCCTGCCTGAGCCATGTGCTACCAGCAGTTTGTGGAGGTGACAGCACCATGGTCTGTGCCACCAGGATTATAAATTTCACCAATCTCATCCTTCACACCTCTCACTATGCCCAAGTAAAGGACATGCCCCATCCCTCAGTTCCGAGGGAAACTTGTGCCTCCATCCTTGTAGCTTCAGGTCAGGTGCTGCCTGCCAGATGGATCCCCTTTTCCAGGGAGAACCTGTCCCTGGGCACTGGCCAAGAACGTGCTTCAATCAACAGGGGTAAAAAGCAGCTCAGCAAAGCTTTATGTGACACTGCAGTGATTCCTCATGGAGACGCACAGCCATGGGCACTGTGGTGGGGGTGGCTGGCAATGCCCCCCAGCAGGGCAGAGCTGCCCTGAGCCCGTGGGACTGCGGTGTCACACTGCACAGGGGCTGGCATGGATGGAGCTGGGGCTCAGCTGGGGCTCATGGCTCGAGGCAGTGCCAGGAGCAGCCGAGCCAAGACAGGAAACCCGCCTGGTTTCCTACACGCTTATCGCTCGGGCAGTTTCTCATGTGTGGGTGCTCTGCTGTCTAATAAGAAGGCTGAGCTCCCCACGCAGTGTCTCTGCGGTGACACCAGCAGCGACACCAAGAGTGCCTCTCTGACCTCTTATTCCACCGCCTACATGCTCGAAATTTACTGGCAGCAAACAGCTCTGAGACTGTCACTCCTGGGTCAGGTGAGGTTGGATTTGGCCCTGCACTGTCCTGCGTAGACAGAGCTGCACTGGGCATGGGGGTGGTTTGAGGGCTGGGGGTGAGGCCAAGGGGGACCTGGGGGAAGGAAGAAGCTAGTCTGTCTTGTGCAAAACCCACAGAGCCAGAGGAAGCTTCTCTTCACAAAGCCAAACATTAAAATGCGTTCTGTTGGGACCAGTGAAACTATTTTTTTTTATTTGATTTCAAGTCAATTGAAAAACTGGCACCCTCCATTTAAGGAGTGTTGCAAGGTGAGAAGCTGCTATTAAGTGAAAAGCCCCAGCTGGTGCAGAAAGCGTTAAAAGCAAACACTCAGAATATTTGTCTTTGGCCAGCCTAGTGATTGTTTTTCTAACAGAAGAAATAGTTTTATTTCAAAATTACCAGAACCCTCTTGCTCCCTGAGGCCTGGCTGTCCCAGCAGGTTTGTTCTGGGGCAGGCTTTCCAACACTTGGAAAAAACTGAGCCCTTAAAAAAAACACCCCACTCTAGGCAGCAAAAAAATAGGCAAAGCTGCAAATGCTTGTTGACTACATTAATTTCCCAGTTTGGTCATTTCCTGGCTCTCCCGGGTGCAAGTCTGTGAGAGGGATCCCATCCCTGCAGGGCAGAGCACAGGACTTTGCTATGGAGCAGCAACTGCAGGGCTGGCTCAGGGCTGCCCCATCCAACATCCACACACCATGTCAGCCACCTCTCCTTGGAGCTGCTGGATACGGGAAGCTGATGGGATTTGATGGGCAGGAAGAAGGAAAAAAAAACCCAAAGCCGGCTGTTTTGATGGCAAGAAACCAAATGTCTCTCTGCACCCTGACCTTCATTGTGTGGGGAAGGAGGGAGCGACTAGGAAAGCGTGATAAGGATTGCCAGAGCCCCCAGGGGTGACACCGGCGCTGGGTTTGAGCCACACGTGCCAGCACATGCAGTGAGTTTGTCCGTGCTCAGGATCAGAGGAACATTGAGTTCCAACAGTTTGGGACCACTGCATCGGAGCCAGCAGGACTGTGACAGGGACTGGGGCTGGAGGAGAGGGGCTCCCCACTGGCTGGTGCCCCAGAAGAAGTCCTGGTATCCAAAGAAAACAGACCTTGCTGGAGGAGCCAGGACTGAAGAACTGAGGGGGAAGGTGCTGCTGTGGGGAGCTGCTCCAGGGGAAGTCTGCAGTGGTTCTTCCCTGTCCCCAAACTGGGGGTACCACGGTGGGAATTCACTCTCTGGAGCCTTCTCTCCCATGGGACCTTGCCCCATCACTCATCCACAGGCTGCAGTGCTGTTTTTGGGGGGCAGAACCCACTCAGAGTGCTGGGGCTGGGGGATAATGTGCTGTGCCACCTCCTGCTCCAGCGTCACACAAACGGCACAATTAGAGCCGAGGCTTAACTGAGTGCGCTAATTTGGCATCTGGCGATTTGATCGGGCTGAAGAAACTGTTTACATTCACCTTCCACTGTGTTTGGTTTGTGATAGGAGCAGAACAGAAGGCGATGCTGTGCGTTCTCAGCAGGTTTAGGGGGTTTTCCTATGAGAAAAGCCGTGATAGAGTCCTGGCAGGAGACCATCCAGCTATTCGTTCCCTGAATTTTTTTAATATGTTTAGCCTTTACCTCATCTCAAATAAAAAGAGTGATTTAAAACTCTTTGCAATAAAACAATTCAAACAGAAGCCGGTTTGCAGCGCTGTGCAATGAGGGAGAGGGTTCGTGCTATTTGCTTAATTACAGGTTTTTGTTTGTCGAGTACTTGTGGGTGAATTGTTTGCAAATAACAGGTGAGTTTATTCATGCTCAGAGTTCTGAGCCCTGAGATTAGAGCAGGGCTGGGAGATGGGAGGCTGGAGGGTGCTCAGGGCTGTGGGTGACCTCTGGAAAGCCCCTGTTTTCTGGTCCAGGAGGGCTTGAGGGACCCGGGATCGTGTGCTGGTTCTTTGGAGGAGCTGCAGGCTGCAATCCTGTTTTGTTGGAGCTGGTGCCTTACACAATATGGTCTTAATCATGTGCCGTTTATCCTTTTATAAATTGCAGATAAGGATTAACTAGTTTATGGAGTCCCTGTAAAATGCAGTCCATTAAAGGGAGTGAACGGAGGCTGCCTCGGCTGTGGGAAGCCTGGATTCAACATGTCAATCCAGGCCACTGAGTCCCAGGTGTTTCCTGACCTGTCTGCAGGAGATAACACCTCTCCTTAGGACTTATTCCCCACTTTATGATGCAGATAAGGGAGTTTTGGGGTGTTGGAAGGAGCTGCCAGGTGCTCAGCTGGTGCCACGGTGAGAGTAGGTGGATTCAAGATTAGAGGTGTCACATGTTCAGATCTGGGATGGGCAAGGGATCTGTGTAACCACAGCTGGTCTCAGCCATTTTTTGGGCCATCTTGCTGCTAGTGATGTCCCAGCACTGAGCATGAGGGTGTGTCCAGACACATGGAAAAGGCAGCTGCCCTGCGTGCGTGGAGCAGGGAAGTGACACCAGGCTGGGGGATGTGGCCCCAGCCAGGAAAAACAAAGTGTGGGAGGCAAACATGTCCCTGCAGCCACCCACCTCCCTCTCCAAGGGCTGCAGGGAGCAAAGTCCAGGTGTTCAGACGGAAAAGTGTTCCCAAAGTGAAGAAATCCCACTGTTCTTAGCCCCCACACCGGGGAAGAGGCACATTTGAAACTGTGACCACGCTCTGTCAGGACTGTGAAATGGAGATTGAATCGCAATCACCCCATCAGGAATACGTGAAAGGGCAGCAGTAGCATCTCTCCCTCCCACCCTGCTCATCCAACATCTGCCCAGACTCTGCTCGGTGAAGGCTGTGTGAGCCCCGGGGTGGTGCAAAGGGGTGGGAGGCAGCTGATATGGACCTTGTGCTGGATGCAGGTGCTGAGCTGGGCTCGGAGGGGCTGAGCTCAGGTGTGACTCAGGTGTGACTCAGGGCCAAGTCACGCAGCGCCCGCTGCCCCCGCCGGCTCCGGCAAACTGCGCTTCGCCCCAGCCTGCGCTCGCTCCTTGTGCTGGGGGTGATCCGGAGCCGGCACGGAGCCACGGTGATTCCGAGCCGCGATCTGGAGTGTGGGAAAAGCGCAATCGCTGCAAACAATCAGAGGCAAAGCCGGCAGCGGCACGCAGAGAGCCAGCGAGGAATTTGGAGGCGCATTCCAGCGGGGATGACACAGGAGAAGCTGGGAGCTGGGCCGGGAGTGCAAAAAGGGAAAAAAACATGCTCCGATTTGTTTTGGTTTTGCTCCCTCTCTTTCTGCAGAGCTGTCCCGCCCTGCTTGGCTTTCGAGTAAAGCTGCTGGGTGCTGCAGGGGGGTGGCACGGATGGAGCAGGGACACGGGGAGCCCTGGGCTGGCACCGGGGTCAAGGGCAGCGCTGCTGTCCCCTCCTTTGCTTCAGCCACGCTCCCTGTGACCGGGATGTGGGACACAGGGACCCGGCTCCACCGGCCACATGTGGCTGTGCCCTTCTGGCACTGGCTGCCACCCAGAGGGCACTCAGGGCCGTGGACCGTAGCCTCTGTGCCAAGAGCCACCCGTGTGGCTCAGCACCCTTGTGCCAGCAGGTACTGCCAAGGCTGCTGACCCTGGGCAAGCTGCTGCCCGCTCTGTGCCTCAGTTTCCCCTTCAGTGCAATGAAAAACATCTCTGCAACTTAGGGACCAGCAAGGCTTTGCCTCGAAAGGGACCAGATTTCGCCACAGGGACATGTCTGTGTGCATCTTGGACCCAGTGCAGACAGAAGTCATGGTGGCCACCAGCCTGGCATCCCTGTCCCACTCAGATGAGGGGCTGCAGCAGAGCCTGTGACCTTACAGCTCCCTCCTTCCTTCCCTTCCCTCTCAGTTGCCTCTCCCAGCTCTTCCTGACCCCCTCTTTGAATCTTTGCATTGCACAATAAAGCAAAAGCAAAATGGAGCAGGGGGAGTGAACACTGGCAAGGCCATTGGCACATTGTGTGGTGACTGGTAGCACAGCCCTCCAGCACTGCTGCATGGCACAGGATGGGGCAGGGGCACAGGGCAGGAGAGCTGGTGGTGCTGGATGCTGCTCAGACTCTGAGAGAGGACCTGGGGTTGCAAGGATGGTTTTCTTTTGCCCACTGCCTTCCGTGGGACATGTTCAAGGTTGTGGCTGTCCTAGAGAGCCCTGAATGCTGGTGATCACCAACAGCCCCACTCACATTGCTGGTGTCCACTCACCCTGCCCAGAAGGGAAGATGTGGGGCAGAGCCAGAGGGCTGAGAGGGGGCAGGAATTTGGACTTCAACTCAAAGATTCACAGCTGCCTCCACATCCTTGGTGCTCATCTCCATCCCACCCCATCAATGTCCTCCTCCCTTACATGGGCACCTGGTGGGCAGAGGCTCCTTCTGAGGCACAAGTGAGGGATAATTGGCAGAGTGTGCAGGGTGCCCTGTGCCATATTTCACTCATTGCTTCAGGCAGAGCAGCCATCCGGGAGCTAAAAGCGTCCAATTGTTCACTGATGCTTTTCTTTGAAGCCCTCATTCATCCTCCAAGGTCTGTATTGATTGAGGACTCCAGGAAAGCATCTGCCCTTCTCTGCCTTCATCAATGACTTTCCCACATTAATCCACCTCTTCCCTTGATAACCACACTAATTACTCTCAGCTAAGTTGACTCTGGCAGGTCAGTGGAGGCTGGGAAAAGCAACTTGCTCCACGGCCTGGCTGTGCCTTAAAGCTACAGGTCTGTCCAGTGATGGGCCCAGGTGCTGGAGGGAACTGGCCATACTGGGAACACAAACACCATGGGATGGATCCGAGGGTGGGCAGCACAGGAGCTTTTTGGGGGGCATACTGGGGGATGTGTGCTGCTGAGACAGGTGTTTGCTTTCCATTTTTTGAGGCTTGTGTACCTGCCATGGTATCTCTGCTGATTTTCCATGGATGGGGATCCCGGTCTGTGCCTCAGGGGATGCACATCCAACACTCCCTGCCTGCATCTGCCCAGACTTGGGCGGTCAGTGCTGTAAGGGGCTTTCTCTGTGGTGCTGCAAGGTCTTTCAGACCACCCATGGGAGGTTCACAGCCTTCAGCCTGGGGTGGTCTAGAGGCACAAGATGAGATCTTTTCCATCTCTCCATCTGCTTTTCCTCAAGAGGAAAGGAGAAGGATGCAGTTCTTTGACCTCAGCCACGGTCTGGCTGAGCTGGGGCTCTGGAGCAGCCCTGCAGGAAGGAGCTGGGCAGGGGGAAGCCTGGATGGGCTCTGAGGGGCTGATGGTTGTAGGACATGTGCCAAATATCCTGCTGGTGGGCTTCCATGCTCACATGACTCCCAGGAGGCTGAGCTGTCTCACTGTCACTGCTGTGCTGCAGTGGACAGCTCAGAAAGGCTTCCAGAAGACATGGGAGGTGCAGAGGGAAATGCATGGAAGGGATGATCCTGGTTCAGTGACACAGAGCCTGCTCTTCAGGGGAATT
Organism: Campylorhamphus procurvoides; assembly: GCA_013396655.1. NCBI lineage: Eukaryota > Metazoa > Chordata > Aves > Passeriformes > Dendrocolaptidae > Campylorhamphus > Campylorhamphus procurvoides. The sequence continues at coordinate 245,844 of WBMV01000462.1, forward strand.
AATGTAGGAGGGGCTATCTTGACCTCTGAAGCCAGAGCAGCAGAGGTCAGAAATGTGCCAAAACGACCCTTTTAAGGAGGCGTGAAAACCCGAGGAGAGGAATTATCTCAACACCTGGTAAAAAGGGAAGGAGACCTCAGGGGAGAGGCAGGTTTAGCCCTGATTCATCTGGGACCAGCTTGGCAGCTGTGGAACAACCTCACACCACCCTTCAGGTTTATGTCTGGTAGGCTTTCTGAGGCAGTCTGACTTCACTTTCCACTTTGCCTGTTTAAAATGCAGTGAATTACAAAATATGTCAGTCTGGCAAGGGGAGGGAGGTATTTTATCCTGCCACGTGAGTCTGCTCATGACGCAGAAGGTACTGGCATTCTGTTTTAGGGCTCCCTCAGGAAAATGCTTCCAGCATCTCCTACCTCAAAGCCTGTCTGCCTGTCTTTCTCCAACTGAGTGTATTTTGCTCACAATTTTGACATACACAATAGGCAGCTCCGAGGATGGCAGATGAGTATGGCGTGTGCTGCTAAATGGAGGTGATGAATTCCCTGGGATTCCAATGAATTTGTGCTTCTTTTAACCTGGGAGCAAAAGTAGCATTTTTGGGCTGCAAAAAACTGAGATTTGAGGGTAGAAAGAGGAGACAGAAAGTAAAACTTTGCAGAAAAAGCCCTCTAAGACCATCAAGTCCAACCATTAAGCCAGTACTGCCATGCCCACCACTAGACCAAGTGTCTAAGCATCACCTCTATACCTTTTTTGAACACTTCAATTGATGGGGACTTGACCACTGCCCTGGGCAGCCTGTTCTAATACCTGACCACCCTTTCAGTGAAGAAATTTTTCTTAATATCCAACCTAAGCCTCCCTTGGTGCAACTTGAGCTCCTGACCAGCAGGAATTGTCCTGGAAGGTGAGGCTGCAGCAAGCAGGGAAAGAGGTTCCTCCTGTACAGCCATGAGAGCCTCCACTGATGCCTGTGGGGATATGGATACCAGGGAGACATGGGGGGCTGTGCTGGACCCTTCCAGCTGCCCTGTGGGGTTGGGAGGTCCCCCAGGTCATCATGTGAGGACAGGACACCCCAGGCTGGCCCCCGCCAGGCCCTGGTGGCCATTCCTGAGGTGCAGCCGCCATCTAGTGACACACAGACGGGCTGGACCCGCTCCCTGATGGGTCCTCAGGGCAGTTGTGGCCTTGTCCCTGTCCTTGTCCTTGTCCCCACTGTCCCCAGTTCCTCAGGATTGGGGGGGCAAAGCCAGAAGCAGGGGCAGGAGCAGCAGTGGGGTCCCCTCTCCTCACCCTCATGGGGTGAGGCAGTGCAGAAACACCAAGGAGCAAAACAGTGTTGGCTTTATTTATATATTTATTTATTTATTTATGCATTAAATCATAGGTTTATTAAGGTTGGAAAAGTGCTCAAAGATAATTGAATGCAACCATCAACACAGCACCACCATGTTCACCTAGTGGTGTCCCCAGCTGCCACATCCACCCTCCTTTTGAACACTTCCAGGGGTGGTGACTCCACTGCTGCCCTGGGCAGGCTGTTTCCCCCTGAACACCACCTGGGAGTGAACCAGGACAAGCTCAGAGGAAGATGCCAACCCTATGGATGCCCAGCATGAGCCATGGCCCTGCCCAGAGCCACCAGCAGTGACAACCAAACCTTGCCTGTCACGGCAGCCTGAAGCACTCCCACCCCATGCTGCTCCTTCACCACATTCAGGCCCATCATCATATCTTTAAACCCCCCATAACGTCCTCTTTTCTGCCTCAAAAACTGAACAAAGGCGGTGGCCGTCCCGTCTCTTGTCCCCCCTCTATTTTCCTCCCGCTGGCTGCCGAGAAAAGGGATTCAGCCGTGCCCACTGCATGTGAAAAGCCCCCGCCTGCCTTGTGTTTTATGAAGGAAAATCTCCTTGGGAGAGCAGCCAAACGTTCCCAGCCTCCTGCTGGGTGTTTCAGACGGGCGCGCTGGAGGATGCGAGGGCACGGCGGTCCCGCGGCTTTGGGGGGAGAGTGGGGGGACAGGGATGGGCTCTTGGGATCTGCAAAAGCTGCCGTCACATTGTGGTGGAGGATGAGACCAGGAGGTCACTGCTGGACTTGGGTGGCCAGAGACGGGTTTGTCTCACTGCCTTGAGGGAGGGAGTTTCGCTGTTAGGATGCTGAGCTCCATGCACATCCCTTGGGAAAGGATGTGGAAAGATGGGCCTGTGTGTGCTGTGACCTGGGCACTGGCTGTGCCACATGTGCCCTCCATGAGATGGGATCTGCACTGAACTGTGCTGGATGCTGTTCCCCTCCTCTCTGGAATTTCTCCATTATCCCCATCCTTTTCCTCTCCTTTTCCTTTCTCTTTCCTTCTGGTCTTCTTCCCACACTCTCCCCCCCATTCAGCACCTCTCCTAGACCACACATCCCCATGCATTAGAGACCTCTCAGACCCAGCAACTATTTCAAAGGCATCCAAGAGGCCCCCGGGGCCCCAGCCAACCAAATCAAACTCAAATTTGCAGCTTATATGCAAACATGATGTGTGTGGACGCGGAGGCTCTGCTGGCACACAGAGCGAGTAAACAGAAACACATGGCTGAGCCTGGAAGAGCAATAACCTCAGCTGAGAGCTGGGATTTGGGGAGGGATCTTAACCAGTGACATCCAGAGGGAATGAATCACACCCCACGGGCACTGCCAGGCTCTGAGTTCCCATGCCAGTGTCTGTGGCAAGGCTGTACTTGAGGGCTCAAAGAGAGAAATTGGGGAGGGGGTGGGAAATGGATATTTCTGCTCTGTAGCTGAACCAGAACCCACAAGGACAAAGTCAGACAGGCTCAGGCCCAAGGAGAGAATCTCTGCCATGTTTCCTTTTCTGGTTCATTGTGCAAATGCTGTGTTGCACATGGAATTAAAACCTTCCTTTCTTTCATGGGGGCCATTTAATGACCTTTAAAGGCTTTTTCTCTTTCTTTTGAGGCTGGGACCAATTTCTCAGGGAAAATGCTGCTCACTAAAAGCACATTTCATAGCTGAGAATGATGAAACAAAACATTTAGCAGCTCCAGAATTAAACTTGTTATTGGCAAGCCTTGGTACAGCAAGTATTTCAATGTTTTTATTGCATCCATCCTCCCTCCCCTTTCCCTGTGAAGCTGCTGCCTCAGTTTGACCCATGCCAGCAGACAGCTTCACACGTTTTCAAACTTTGAACCTCTTATTTGTAAACCCAAAGAAACCTCAGCTCTTAAACTGTTCAGCTCCTGCTATCATGGCTCTCCCACTCCACCTTCCTGTCGCCTGGAGATGTTGCTCCTCCTTGCTTTATACAGTTTCTCCTCCAAAGTTTCCTGAAATGTTTTGAGGTTTAAAACCATGTCAGAAAAACCCTCAACACCTCCCCCCCCAATAAAATCCAACACAGAACCAAACCTCTGGACCCCCAGAACTCTCCTTGCTGCCTTTTGCTTCCAGATGTTGTGGTGTGTGGCCCTGAGGTGGGGACCCAGCTGTGCAGCAGTGGCAGAAGGACACTCCCTGGAGAGCCATCTCTGCACTGTCCAGAGGGGCAATGGGATACACTGATTTTTTTGGCACCAGAGCACTCTTTCCACAATCTTTGCCGCTCCAAAGCAGACAGGTTGAAGGAGGGAAACTCCTCCACCAACAGCTCTCCCTTTCCTCCTCCCTGCCACCTCTCCCTTTGGAGAGCAATGCCATGTGAAACACAAGCCTCTCATTCCTCACTTCAGTGTTTTCCAGCTGGAAAGTCCTGGGGACCCCTTGATGGACGGCATCAGGAGCTGAGATGATGTCTCCATCAGGGAGATCTCAGGTGCCAACCACCCTTCCAAGTGCACGAGCAGCCACAGTGGGGTGTGCTTCTCCTTCCTAAGCTGGGAGAGAGGACAGGCAGGCACAGGCAGAATGTACAGGCAACTCCCACTCTGCCCAAGGAATCACACGCGTGTCCATCCCCTTCCCGACTCCTGGCCTTGCTTCCTCCTCTTCCTCCTCCTCCTCCTCCTCCTCTGTGCATCATGGTCTATATTTAGTCCCAGATGCTGCAAATCCTTTTTCACAACTCCCATGGAGCGCCTGGCAGGATCAGGGCTGGGATTTCTTTGGAACACCCCGTCCAGTATTAATAACAAATAATGAAGGCAGTTCCTGGAGCACAAGGTAAATTATCCCTGCCACGCTGGGGGCTTGTTGAAGCTCTGCCTCCATGTAGGAGGATATAGCTGGCGATGAGAATGATCCAAGGAAAGCTTCTCATGGACACCAGAGGAGGGCAGAAGGCCCCACAGAGTCACTTGGAGTCTCCTCTGATCAGCCTGTGTGTCCCAGCTTTGTGTATGAGCTCCGGCGTGGCCCTGGGGATGTCCCTGGGGATGGGTGGGTGGCTCTCAGCTGTCACATCGTGCCTTGGGCTGCAGCCACAGCCCCCGTGTCCCATGGCTTTTAAGCTTCCCAGGCTCTGCCCAGCCCCTCCTTTTCAGGGATGCCTTTGGGAGAGTGTTTTCCCGCACCACTCACTCGCAGCAGGGACAGAAGAAAAGGGAGATAAGAGGCTGCACTGTATGTCTCCCTTTGCCCTCCACATCAAAGCCCTGAGTTTATCGCCAGGTCCTGGCTGGGTGTGGGGCTCCTTTTAGACAGGCTGTGAGGGGAAGGGGTCAGGGTCTGTCTCACTTGGTGGCTTGGCCAAGGTCTGTGGTTTAATCACTGAGCAGCCCTGTCAAAACTGTTCTGCTCCCCCCAGACCCCCTTGAGTGACCGAGCCTCTCCAAGGACCTGCTGCTGGGGTCCCATCACCCTGTGGTGATGGAAGAAGGGTGAGGAGGGGACTGTGGGTTCAGCTGAGGCTGTGGTTGTCAGTGAAGCTCTTTCCGCTTCAGGATGGGATCGTGGGAAGACCTGGAGGCCTCCAGCTCCATCAGCCCCTCCGGCAGCTGGAAGATGGATGGGTTCAGGGTGGAGAGGAGGCAGCAGGGGGGAGTTCAGCTCGTTTAGGAAGAGGATGAGGCACAACAGGGGGTTAAAAGTCAACGTCTTTCCCTCTCCCAGCTCCTCCAGGTCAGAGGGAGCTTTCCAAGGTTATCAGCTGGGGTCAGCCGGTGGTAGGGAGGCAGTGAGGGTCTGGGGGCTTGGGCGCCAGGGCAAGGGGCTCAGCCCCACTCAGTGACAGCCACCCCTGTGACCTGGCTGCTGCCTGCAGTGGTGCAAACAGGACAGCAGCATGGCCTGGGGGTACAGATACCTCAACAGGCATCCTTACACTGCTCCCTTACAGCTCCTGGGAGAGGGCACACACAGATTCGTGGATATGGATATACCGAGGGGAGACCAAACCTCCCAGCTGGAGGAAGCAGGACAGCAGAGAACATTCTGTGCCATTGGGCTCCTCACATGGTTAGTGGGGACCTGGCTCTGGTGTCCACAGTGCTGTACAAATGCCATTAAAGCACAACTGGTGCCCTGAGTCCTTTGCATCCTGCCTGAGTTTTCCCTCCTCAGCTAACCATCCCAGCTCTGGGAGAAGTAATTTGGAGCCCTCTTGTCTTGGTGAGTGTGAGATGAGGCCCAGACTCTGCTGCAGTTGCCCTGTTTTGATGTTGTTAATGTGACAAGTTGGATTAATTAAGTGCGTTTGGAGAAGGCTCTGGCGTTCCTTCCTTTTCAAGGGCTTTTACTTCAAAGGAAGGCAAACAACGAGAGCATCTCCCTCCCTGAAGTGCCTCGGGTATCATGTCAAGGCAGCCCTTCTCTGCTGAGCCCAGCTCTGGGATGTGTCCTACCCTCCCGTGGCCAGAGAGGAGCAGCCACGATGGAGCCACAAGCTCTGCTGTCGGTGCAGAGATTGGGGGCTGGCTCAGGCCCCCCACACCTCAAAGCCCTGGGAAGATGCTCCAGGATTTTCAGGAGCATCAAAACTATCCTTGCATGGATGGCTACCAAATCTGAGCCCCAAACAGCCGTGTTGTAACATGCCTGGGGCTTGTGTCCTTCCCATGTGGGTGCTCCCCATTGCCCACTGGACTGGGTGTCCCCCCAGCTGTGCCCCAGTATACCAGTGAGCGGCTTCTGTCTGGCACTTTCTCTGAAGGGCTCGACCTGCTGGCTCTGACCTGTGAGCCTGGAAACTTCAGGAGAACAAACTGGCTTTTTTTAAAGTGCCCAAGAGGTGGAGAAGATGTTTCACGCTCCTGCTGGGTTTGTCCTCACAGTGTTTGGGAGTGTTTGGTAGCAAAGTGAGGCTGTCACAGAGCTCCCTTTGCATCTGTTTCCTTTGTCTGTGTGTCTGTCAGAGTCTTTTGCCCCAGTTTGCTGATTTTGTGACAATGGCCTTCAAGCCCCCTCTGGAGAGGATGGCAGCTGCGAGAGAAGCACTCACCTGCACTGGCAAAAAGCACAAGGGTTTTAAAGCTGGGGGAAGTGCTACTTTTTATACCAAAATAGCACCTGGGAGCATTGCCCCATGGCAATGGAGACACCAGGCCCTGCACGCTGGCAGCATTGTGGGCAAGATTTGATATTAAAGGTGCAGCAAAATAAAGAGCAAAAGTAGCAACAGGGAGTGCACAGCACTCCCCTCCCTTCCCTGGGGAGTTCACTCCTTATCTAGCCCCACTCCCGTTTCCTACTGGGATAAACCAGGAACGGGTGGATTTGGTTTCCTTCACTTTGCAATTGATGTGGCCAACCCAGACCACCCTGCAGATGGGGAAGAGCTTCCAAATCTTCTGTCAGGGGTGGGTTGAGAATCAGCTGCACTCCAGGGCCACAGCACACTGGAAAATTCACTTACCAGGGCCTCTTCATCGGAAGAAAAGTGGAGGCACTGGGGGTCCAATTACAATATATTCAACATTTCTGAGCTCAGCGGGGCCTCGCTGTCTCACAACTGGGTCATGCAGTCAGCCCGGAGCTGCAATGTCAAACTGGCTCCAGGATTAAGTGTGTTGTAACTGGAGCTGTGAGCCTGGTGCTGGGAGAGGGAGACTTTTATCTGGTTGTGATTGCACAGTGGGAGCAGGGGTGAGCTCCCCTGACTTGTGCTCAGCAAAAGGCTGCAGGATGTCTCAAAGCACTGGCTGGAGCATTTGTGTGGCACTGTGTCCTCACAGCTACTTTGGGGGAGCTGAGCCCTTCTGCAGAGCTTTTGATGCTGTCTCTGAGGAGCAGTCTGGTGCTGCTGGGTGGTCTGGCTGAGCTCTGTTGGGGGGAAAAGGAGGTCTGAGCTTGCAAAGCTGCCCTTCAGCCCCGAAATAAATGGTTGTCTCAGGCCCCCTTTGTAAGAAGGATCACAAGTGTTGAGTCTGCCTGATACTGGCTGAACTGGTACCCACAGCCCTTGTACTGGTATTTCCACCCTCCCCAGAGTCCTGCTCATGTTTCTTGTCCTCACTGGAGTGATGTGTGCATGGGGGTTTCCTGTGGTGAAGCTCCTGGGGGAGACCTGGCTTTGAATTGTCTGTGGGGCAATTTCTGGCTCTTGACACTCCCATACTAGAAGGAAAATAAAACTGAAGCTGAAATGCCACATCAACCTAATATATAGACAGCAAAACACCCATCATTTTCTGTTGATCAATGCTTACTTTACACTTTGAAATCTTGAAAAGTTAGAGCAGCATCATTTCCTGTCAGGGATCAGAGGTGGTGCCACTTCACAGAAGGTGAAAGGCATCAACTTGTCCTGGCTGGGCTGTTTCCTTAAAAGTGTGTCCATGATGGTTTGTGCACCCTGGGACAGGGAATCTGGGGAGATCTGCTTTCCTCTGCTCTCACCAAAATCCCACCTTCCCCTGCTTGTCATTTTGAGAAGCCAAACCTTCTTGCCTTTGCCATGGAGGAATATGTGCTAGAAAGGGATTTTGAGGCCTCAGTGAACAATGTCCTTAAAGGTATGCAGGGAAAGCAAAACCCCTGAGCTTTGGTCTAGCTGGTTCTGTTTGCAGGGGCCAAGGAAGGGATGGACCTGAAGTCATGGGGAAATGCAAGTGAGAAAACAACCCTGTTTTCTTGCTCGGAGAGGGAAAAAAAAGGGTTTGAATCAAAGTCTCGGCTTTGCTTTGTTCTGGGGCTCTGCTTTGCCCCCGGCTATCAGATCCTCTCCCCCGAGGCCCTGGCAGCTGTGCTGGCTCTGGAGGCAGCGTGTGACCATTGTGTCTGCACAGATGGACAGACAGACCAGCCATGGGCTCATGGGGCATTGCTGAGCCCAGCCCTCGGGCTGGAGGGACGGGTTGTTGCATCCTTTCTAGCACAGTCCCTGGGGTCAAGGACTGCGGGGAAGTGTGATCCGTTGTAGTAGGAAAACAGGAAACGGTGCTGGTGGCAGGAATTTGTTTCATTTAGCGTTTCATGTCCCAGGGAGGTGTGAGGCTGGGGCTTGTTGCATCACGCTGCCGGAGGCCGGCTCTTGAGCAGCCACATGCTGGGTGTCCCTGGTCCTCCTGCTTTAGCTGAGGTGTCTTTGAGGAGAGTCCTCACACCCCAAGTGTGCCACAGGGTCTGCCATCACCTGTTTCCAACTCTGCTGGGGTCAGGGCACTGTGGATGCCACCAGGGAATGGGGTAGGATGCATCCAAGCAGAAAGCAATGCCCATTGCTTGTGTTGCTCCAATGTTAAGTCCCATTGATGGTGACTCCAGGGTGGGTGCACAAGCTGGACCCTCATCCCATGCTGTGCCCTGCATCTGCCAGGGGGTCCTGGGTGCCCCAGCTCATCACAGGAATGAGGGGCTGATCCAGACAGCCTGTGCAGTGCAGAATGACTCCCTGCAGTGCATGCCAAAGGAGAAGGGCCAGGGATCAGGATCTTTCATGTGGCCAGTGGCCACAGTGCCATGATGAGGAGCAGCATGTGGCTGGGTCCAGCAGGACGCCCTCTGTTATCTGTGCTCAAACATCTGTGCTGTTATACCAGTGTTTAATCTGCAAAGATTAAACAACTGTAGGTTTTGATCCAGGATGCCTTCCTGTGTGACGGGTGCCTGAAATCCCTGCTGCCCTCGGGATGCTGTGGAGGGAAGTGCCAGGGCTGGATTTCTGGTTCCCAGCTCTGATTTTCTTCCTGTGGATGCACCAGCCTGTGCTGTGGCTGCTCAGGTCCAGGCAAGCTGTGGCCTCTCCAGGGCTGCAGCCTGGAAAGCCCTGCCTTCGCCTGCTGATCATCTGCCAAAATGCCAAGTGGAAACCGTATTTGTGTTCCCGGGGAAACAATGCTGCTCACATTGTCTGGGGCTGAAATAGTGTCCTGGAGAGCCTCAGAGCCTTCAGAAAGCTCTGCCTTTCTATAAATACAGAGAGGCAGCTGGGAAGGGGGAATGGAGCTTGTGACAGTAGGCAGAAGGAAAGTTTCTGCCCATCTCCAGGTTGCCACACGTGCTTGTGGTCCTGGGTCATCCAGACCACATGGAGCCATGGCCAAGGTGCATCTTAGCATCCTTTACTCGTGGCCAGATCCAGGTGAGCTGGGAAGGGCTGTGCCGTCCCAGCCAGAACCTTTGTGGGGCTCCTGGTTGTGACCTGCACCCCTCCCCGTGCACATGGGCATGGACACACGCGCCCCGCTCCCTGCCCTGGCTCCTGTTTCCTCCCCAAGGCAGCCGCAGCAAGCGGGATTAGTGATTTATTAATGAAGCGGAGTGACTGCAGCGCTGGGGCGTGCCAGGCGGAAATGTCTGCTCCGAGAGATTGGATAACCCTCTGGCCTGTTTCCCTTCGCAGCCTTCAAACGGCTGCGGCTCCCAGAAGCACCATATCCTTTTCCTCTGGCTGCCAGCCCCCTCCCTCCCTGGGGCAGGCTGGCTGCCACTGAGGGCAGAGGGGGCTGCAGGGACACCCTCGCTCGCCAGTTCAGTGCCTGGCACCAGTGGCACCAGTTACGGGATCATTTTTTGTCCTTTGGTTGCCATAACTGGTTTATTGTAACCAATGGAGATAATAGATGTTGCGTTCCTGTTGCTCAAGAAATAAAGCTGTGTTTAAATGTGGGGAACTCCAAAAGTAAACAGCCAGGGAAGAACTGGCTCAGGGAGCTATTGCTCGTGGGCTGAAACCTTTCCTGGGAAAACTGCAGCCAGGAGCAAATATTTATGACTGACCTGTAAACACCCGTGAGGAAGGTTTTACGGTGGGAACCACTGGCTGTGCCTGCTGAGCCTGTGCACACTCTACTCCAACAGCAGGTGGGCTCTGGGCTGGGAACACCAGGACCTGTCTGCAAGCTGCTTAAAATCATGGAAATGTTTCGAGTTGGAAGGGACCTTAAAGTTTCATCCCCCCTGCCATGGGCACAGACACCTTTCACTAGACCAGAAGCCCCATCCAACCTGTCCTCGGACACTTCCAGGGATACCTCAGGGATGGTGCAGCCACAGCTTCTCTGAGCAACCTGTGCCAGGGCCTCACCACCCTCTCAGGGAAGAATTTCTTCCTAATAGCTAATCTAAATCTCTCCTCTTTCAGTTTAAAATCATTCCCCCCCATCCTATCACTCTCTGCCTGTGTTTCCAAGCATGGAGAGCTGGTGGTCAGCAGCAGTGCAGTCCCCAGCGTGGCTGTAACCCTGGCCCAGGGAGCGTGGAAGGAATGTGTGTGCACCCGCACGCACACACACACAGCCCCTGCATCCCGTGGCAGCTCCTGCCCACCTCCATCAGCACAAACTGCTTCCAGGAAACGAGCTGGGAGAGGAAACAAGCACTAATGAAGAATCCCTTGGTGAAAAATGTGTTTCTACAACTGTTAGATTATTTTGTCCTTGAGAGGTGGGGGAGGAGATAATTAAACAGCCTCGCTGCATTCCAGCCTTGGCTTTTGGGACACTGATGCTGTGCTGTCCAAGAGCCCTCTCTGGGGGTGTCCCATCACCCCCTTGTTTCTGTTGAGACCCCCCTTGTCCCACACTGCTGTGGAGTGAAAGCATCTGCTGTGAGGCTGCTCCTCTGCAACCACCATAGGGTGATGGCATCCAAAGAGCCAAACCCAGAGCCCTCTTTGAGGAGAAGCCTGAGGAAAATGCATCCTCATTTAAAGGATGGAGTGCTCCCTCCTTTCAGATCAAAAGGATTCCTGTGGAGTTGTTGCAGGGGATGTGTGTCCCCTGCCAGGGATAGCAGTGCCTGGGGCTTATCCCAGGCTGGCTCAGTGGGCACCAGGACAGGAACAGGCAAGTGGCAGGGACTGTCACAGCTAGGAGATGTCCTTGGAGCATCCTCCAGGTACGGGCTGGGGCATCTGCTGAGGCTGGAGGGGAACTGTGCTACCCCAGGAGCCTAAGGAATGTGTAGGACACAACAGTGCTTGTTGCTTGCTGTGGCTCTGGGGTTGCCCTGAGTTCCTGAGTGGTGTTGTTTTCCGTGAGCTCCCGACGGCCTTTCATGTCCTGCACTCAGGAATGAGTCAGACCAGGAAACTGCGGGACGTGGCAGTTCAATTCCACGATGTCGGGTTGCCCTGTACACCCTCCACAGGTTCCTGTGGCAGCTCCCAGCCTGAGGCTGCCAGTTTCTCCCACACCAGGGTGCCTGGAGCACCCACTCCAGCTGAGCCCTGCCGTGGGCAGCGTGGCCCCTTGGCATTTCGTGGGTGTCCAGCAGCAATGACATTCCTTTGGAGATGGGACGTTTCTGCTCAGGAAGGCCTGAAAAAAGCCAGGGACAAAGGGGGGAAGTGATGGTGGCTGTGTCTGGAGTTATCTTGCTGCTGCACTTGCAGGGGCCGCTGAGTGACAGCGCTTTTCTGTTTCACTCCGGAGAGTCAGGAAACACTCATCTCCGCCGGCTCCCTTCCTGCCCTGCCTCGCCTGAGCTGTGGTTCGGTGGGTTTGGGAAGGGGGACGGAGCCCACCAGCCTTCCCAGTGGTGCCCAGCACCTTCCCTGTGGGTCCCTGTGCCAGCACATCCTCAATCTCCTCTGCCAAAGTCCAGAAGCCAGATGGGCTTCTCCGACATGGAGCAGCTCATCAGCCAGGATGGCAGTGGAGCATCATTGCCTTTTACCCAAACCAGCTCCAGTGGGTGGGAAAGAGAGCTTGGAAAACCCCAACCCAGCTGCTTTCCACTGTTTCCTCACTCTGTTTGTTCATTTAAACCAGACCATTTCTCTGACTCCGCTCCTCAGGAAAGCTGTGGGGCAGCAGCGAGGGTGGGAAAAGGCAGGGGATTGCACATGGTCCCCCAGCTGGTGGGCAGGGGAGCCTGGGACAGGAGATACACCAGCCTGGCTGTGCCACTGAAATGCAGGAAGCTGGCAGAGAAACAGCCCCACTCCTGCAGCCAACCTGGCCCTAAGGGGGGATCCAGGGATGGCTGCACAGGGAGGGGATCCCCCAGCACAGCCTTTGCACAGCCTCAGGACAGGGTGCAGGACCATCGTATCCTCTTCCCTCAAATGGGAAGTGAAAGAGTAGTGGTTAAAGGATGTTTAGCTTAACCCTGTCTGCTTTGGAGTATCCTGTGATGAAATGTGGCTTTGCAGCTTCTTCCAGAGCCCGCTCCACTCTGGATGCCAGCGATGCACCTGGGGCTGCAATAGGAACAAAGGAATCTGTTTGCTCTCCCTTTAGGAGTGGAAGAATCACACTAATGTTTTCAGGGGGAAGGACTGATTTTTCCACCATGGGAAAAAAAAAAAGGTGTTTTCTTTTTGCTAATAATATTTATCACTTCTTGAGCCAAAACCAGCCCCAGGAGCGTTGGCTGGACTGAGCTATGGCTTCTCCTGCTCTTGTGCTGCCCTTGTTTCAGCCACACACAATCTGCCTGGTGTCACGGGGCCCTTGGTGCCAGTAGTGGGACAGGAATGAGCATTTCTCCTGCCCATGTGCTCCCAGCCAGTGCACAAACCCCAGGTCCTGCCACGGAGAGCTGAAGGAAGGAGTTTATACAGCATCACAAGCACGACAGGAATCTGGTTTATCACTAGAGCTGGTTTAACTCTCCCAGGCTGTCCTGGTGTTTAAGGTGCATTTCAGCTTCTTTCAAACATGGGTGTTTTATAGCTCACTTTTCAGCCAGGTTCTCTGCCAGTGCTGCCCACTGTGGTTTCAGCTCCTTTTAATGCTTTTATAATTGTGTTGGGTCCTGTTTGCTTTGCTTTTGTCCCAGGCTGGGGTGGGCAGGGTATGCTACACCATGAGGACCTGCTCTGCTGATGTGACAGGGATTTTAGGGGTCCCATTTATGGGGCAAGTTCAACCAGAGGGGCTGTTACCAGGGCCTGCTTTCATGCAGTGAAAACACCATTGCTGGAGAATATGCTTTGCTTTTAAAAATTATTTGAAAACACAGAGGTTTCCATAGTGACTTACAGGTTTGGAAGTGTGTGATTTTTAATGGAGGTCAGGGAGGTGACATGTTTCAAATCCAAAATGACAATGTTTGCTTGGGCATAGATTGGGGCACCCCTAATACACATGGAGATGGGATTTGGTTTCCTTCCCAGCTCCCATGTCCCAGACGGGTCCATTCAGCTTTCTGTGATGGAAATGTCACAGCAACTGCCTGCAAACCTGCCCCAGTCTCTGCTCTGAGTGGTGCTACACTAATAACAGATTTTGCTACGGCCAAGTTCCTAAAGTCCCTCAAAAACAGGGTTTTGTCATGGAAATGCTGAGACGACATTAATGGCAGTGTCCTGAACGCAACTCTAATTAAAGAGAGGAAGGAGAACTGAAGCAGGATGTCCTGTTTGGCTGCCCAGGATGGAAAGCTTGTCACAAATAAAGTGCATTCTCGTACTTTGTCTCCGTCCCTCTGCACAAGGCTTTCCCAGATTCTGCAAACACTCCTTTTCTTATCTCTCCTGGATTCTTGTTTCTATTCTTTTGAAATAACTCCTCACAAGAATGTTTTTTCTCTGCCATATTCCCCACCAAGCTCTCAGACTCCCCCATCACATAAATGTCATCTCAAACACAAAGTGAATGTGCTTTTTATTCCTTGAACAAAATCACTTGGGCACAATTGCTGGTTGGCTCTGTGCAAAGAAACTTTCTTATTAACAGCACAGAACAAGCCCTGGCGAGTGAACAGGGACAGGCAAATCAAAGCTGGGAGTAAGATGGCAAATGTTTCCTTTTGAAAACAGGCTTTCCACAGAATTAGCTCGGGGTATGTCACAACCAATCTCTGAGCTTGGTCAGAAATGGAAAAAAACCATTTTTTTTCTTCCTATGATAGAAAAAGAAATCAAAATCCAAACAGAGGGTACAAAAAAGAAAAGAAAAGGAATTCAGAAGTAACAGACCAGTAATTTTGCTCGCTGTGTGCCACAGGAATCCTGATCCAGCCAATTTTTGTGCTCATATAGAACCTGCTGAGCGTTGCTGGCTTTGTACCTGGGACTAATCGCAGCAAAGCTCAGGTTTAAGGCTGACACTGGAGCTCAAAGCAATGTCCCAGCAGTGCTGTCCTGCAAATCCAGGATTAAAAAACCTGGTGTGTTTATGGAAAATGAGACGATCTGTAGTGAACTGTTCATTTGTGCAGCAGGAGGAACTGGGCACGTGACCAGGTCCTGCTCCAATGAGTCCATTTCTCTGCTGATGCCGATGTTATCGCTCCCGCTGTGACATTGGCCCTGGTGCCTGTGCTGCCCTGCTCCTTTGCTCAGAGAACAGACCCTCTCTGGGCTGGTGCCAGGGAAGCAGCAGCTCCAGAGCTGGTGTGAAGGCTGGATTTCTATGAATAAAGTAGCTGAAGGCTCCCTGCTGGGCTGGCACAGCCTCCAGCTGCCTCCTGAAGCCCTGGATCCTTCAGGAGTAAAGGGAAAATGCCCTTTTGCTGCTCAGTCAAAGTTGGGCCAGTCCCAGCATTTCTGCTAGACAAGTTTATCCTCTTTGCTGGGGCTCTTGAGCGACACTTGGGCACCTGGATTGGGGTGGAAATTCCAATGTCTACTTAGCCCTGGTTGTGGCTGATTCTGCAGATTTTGATGGGCAAATCATGGGCTGGGGAGGGAATGAGCTCACTCCAGCCCCATGGGGGACTTGGCAGCCCTGCTGGTGATGTGAACTTCAGGGCTCCACTCATTGCACATCCAGCTCTGCCACTGTCCCTAGCCTTGCACAAGCACTCAGAACCCTGTCACAATCATCCCTACCTGGGCATTCCACCTGATCCCACCACAACACCCCTTGTCCTCACAGACTGCCCTGGAGTCCCAAACGCAGTGCTGTGACTCTGCTAAACCCATCCTTCCTGTGAGGGGAACAAAACACCTCCTGGTACTCAGCCCTAAACATCCAGCTGGGCTCTCCTGGACTTTGTGTCTCTCCCTTGTCCCCTCTGCTGCCCTCCCACCCCCCAGGCTCCTGCTCAGAGGGTGCATTCCTGAGGAGCTGTGTACACATCCCCTGCATTGATGGCACGGCTCTGGAGCCTGTCCCCAACACAGGCATCACAAACTGCTGCTATCCCAGTGTCTGGGGGAAAGTTTAGGCCTCCTCATTCCTGCAGGTTAATGAATTACCTTTATGCACCAAGGTGGGAGGTGCACTCCTTGCATGCTCCATGCTGGGAGTCCAAGGGGAACAGATATAAGAATAAAAAAACACAGGGCAGGCAAATTCCCCTGTTTGTGGTGCACTGTGATCCTCCCCTTCTCCATACTCCTCTCACACTGCTGCTCTTCTCACATCCTGGCTGGACATGGATATGGAGATGAACTCCCTAGCCTGGCTCCCTTGATGCCAACAAATCCATAGGTAGGACCTGAACCCTCAGTCAGGCTTCAGCTGGGGGAGTTTGGCACAAAAATGTTGGCAGTGAAGGGTAAAATGGCGTGTTGGATCTGTCAGCAGTGGCAGAGTGAGGGAGCGGAGCTGCTGCCCAGGGCTGGAGGTGACACCATTTCCTCATGCACTGAGTCATCCCAGTCATCCCAGTTTCCAGATGCACCTTTGCCTAGTGCCTGCCTCTGCAGACATCTGACCTTGGTAGAGATGATGCATGACCCGTCCAGAACCAATTGTGTTTGTCCCTCTTTGTCCCTCTGCGTGCTGGCTGGGGACATCCCTCCAGCTGCACGCACTGAGGACGGACACCTTTGGAGAAGAAAAGTGGAAGCCTGCCAAAATATGTCTGTGGAACCACAGCTTTAGCACTGAGAGCTTTAGCACAAATCCATGATGTGCTGTCAGGATTGTCCCTGCCCACATTGCTCACCAGAGCCAGGTGAGCCCCTGGGCAGGCAGTGAGGCTGCCTAGATAAAACCAGGGTAGAGGCAACAAGAGTGCACAAAATAATCAATTTAACCATTAGGCCACATTCATCCTTCCTGCAGTGATCACGGAGGGGCTCCTCCCAGGAGAAATTTGGCCCATTTTGTCTAATTAGTTTCTCTCCTGCTGACGCTTGCTGACATTTGCTGCTGACATTACCCAGCCGCGGCTCCACGTTCTGAGCAAATATTTGGCTTGGATGGGAGAAAAACTGCTCCGAGGAACTTGTGTGAGTATGTGGGAACCTGAACTGTAGCTGGATCCCCTGTGCTCCCTCGGGGCACTGGTTATTACCTGCAGCCCTGCAGGGAAGCAGGCCTGGGAAAGCGATGCTCTCGCTGCAGGATGTAGGATGGGAGCTGTCAGCCTGGGCTCTGGCTTTGTGGCAGAAACCCCTCATGCAAGTTCTGCCAGGGGTCCAGCACAGGTCTGACTGATGTGTGAGAAGGAGGGAAGGGTGATGAGTCCCTTGGCTGCAGCAGGTCATAGCCTAATGCTCCTTTTCCAGGATTTCTTTGGTGAAGTTCTGGGTACCACAGGGAGGGCATTCCCCTTGACTGGCGCTGGGGCTCAACATCCTAAAGTGCTTAATGTCCCTGGAGATAGGATGCTTAAGCATCCTAACAAGATTCAACCTGTGTATTCCCCTGCTCTGGAGATGCCTTGGAAATCTAGGGAGAAAGAAATACAGAGAAAAATACTCTGGAGATATTCAAGGCTCACTGAAATGGAAAGTAGTGGTGAGGACTAAAATGGTTTGGATGAGACCACACAGATAATGTTTTCACACTTGGTCAACCCCCTGAGGCCTCACTTCACACCCTTTTCCCAGAGAAGCTGGGAGAGGCTTTGTGGTTTACTATAAAGGTCCAAAATGGGGCCAATATGAGGTCCTGGCCACGTAAGAGGATGGGTTGATGCCCTACGTGCTTGTATACACAGCTATAAGGAGGACTTTGGGAACAAAAAGCAATTCTCCTCCGACCCACCAGCCTGGCAGCTCTGGGGAGGGACAAAGAGAAAAATGGTAAATACTTTTCAAAAATACCCAGGGACTGTCCCTCCTGGGCAGGAACTGCTGACAGGTTTTGGTGCCGCCCTTCACCTTGGATAAGTAAGAGGGGAGCACCCGGAGCTGCGTCCGCAGTCGAGCCCCAACGCTGAAGGACAGCGAGAGCAGCCACGGGAGCCCTTTGTCAGGAAAAAGCCTTCATGACTATATTTGTGCAGGCAGCTCTGAAGGCTCAGACCTTTATTCTTTCAGGCTTTTAAACTAAAGGTCATTTTCTCTTCCCTTCCAGAAGAAAAAAAAAAAAAAACGGGGGAAAAAAAAGTGAATTCCTCTTGACGCAGATCCCCTTCCCCTCTGGATGGGAGTTCAATTGTTCTTGCAAGCAAACTCCAAATCTGCCCCTTGCATTCACTTCCTTTTTCCTGCCCGAAAGGAAACAGAGATTTCTGACTGTGTGAACTAGTCCTTTATTTAAGGATACAAGAAAATAGCTAAATGCTAATTCAGTGTGGCTCTATGCACTTTAGCATGCGGCCCGGCAGAACAAAAGAAAGAGAAACATATCCCCGCCCTTCCCAGCTGAATTGTAAACTGCCCACTGGTTTGAGTATAATGGGTATTTATGAAAGTTATCCTAAAACATTTACTGAAGTCCAATGCGAACCCAAACCCCTCAGTCAGGAAGTTTTCAGCTACCAAAAATAATCACCAGGCCCTGGCTAATATTTTTAACGATCATGCGTTCTTGGGAATTTCCTCTTCCCTCCATGGAGATAAGTGATTAAACAAAATAAAGGCAGTGGCCATTTTGATACGCTGCGACGTGTCAGAGAAGAGACGTATCAACAGTTCTTTTTTGGTATCTTTTTCCAAAGTCTTGACTTCTGCATTCACTGTCTGACTTCTCGGCTGAATTCCACTTCTCTATTATGTTGCTGAAATCCAGTGAAGTCAGCAGAAAAGCCATGAAAGTTTCCTGGGTAGGACTTTTAAGCAAGGTATTAGATCCACTACCAGGGAGACTGTGATCTATTACACACCTTATTCATTTTAAAAATAGGACATTGAGCTCTATTCAGCTCATGTTATTTGGCTTAATCTTTTCTGTGGAACACCATCAGTGTAATGTCCTGTCCATTCTTCAGGTCTTCTCCATGGAGACCTGCTCTGGACTTAGTTCCACACAATGAGATCAGAACTGGCCCTTGGAATGCATTTTTTCCATACACCAAGTGTTTTGGGGTTTTTTTTGAGGTAGAAAACTTTTAATCAGTTTTAAGTGCTTTGTTCTGCAACTGGGCAGATATAAAATGTCAATTATTGTTGTCTGCAAGGACCAGAAAGTTACTGGGAAAGAGATTGTGGGCTGCAGGCTGGGAGGAGGAGGAGGAGGGTTCTTAGCCCTCAGGACTTTGGCGGAGGATGGAGTAGCCCAGAAGAAGTCACTTTTGTAAGGGCATGAAGTGATAGAACAAGAGAATTAGGTTAGATATTAGGAAGAAATCCTTCCCTGTGAGGGTGGGGAGGCCCTGGAACAGGGTGCCCCATCCCTGGAAGTGTCCAAGGCCAGGCTGGACAGGGCTTGGAGTAGCCTGGGATAGTGGAACAGGATGATATTTAAGGTCCCTTCCAACCCAAACCATTCCATGGTCCTATGAAATAAATGGCAGATCTGTGCCCATCCTTACTTGACTGATCATTTGTTGTTACTTTGCGAAGAGAATTCAAATTTTGTATTTTGGATCTTTGCTGAAAGCAAAGTTCTGCATTTAAGATTTGGACTCTGGTGTCAAAGAATAGCAAAACCAAAAGAATGATTGTAAGTGCCTCCATCTGCAGAGATGCTCCTCGTGCAAGAAAGGGGCAGTGGAATTAACTGAGTGAAGATTTGGCAACAGAAAATGAATTCCCATCTTTCTGTGGTGTTGAAAGCTGGTTCCAAGGCAGACACCAGGGATGTGCAGGGCGTGCATCTCCTCATACCTGAGGGAATTTGGGGTGGAATGGGCGGGTTTCCCAGCCCAGCAAGAAGCCCAGGAACTTGGGTCCCTATTGGGTCTATGAATATTCTTCTCCATGTGGATTTGCAACAAGAGAGGCCCCTGCAGTCCTGCTGGCTGAGGAAATGTGCTTTGTCCTTGCATGGACAGGAGGCACTGAATCCCACCCCCAGTGCAGATCTAATCCATCCTGTGTGTCTTTCCATTGCACGCAGGTTTCTCCAAGATATAGTCCTGTTCAAATATTTTCTGAGTGCCGGATACCTTTCTGCAGCAGGGGAGGTATCTGTGAGCGATACAAGCTGCTCTGGCAGGACAACACTGAAACCTTATCTCACACTAAAGGGCAGATAAAGGAGCCCTTTACCACGCTGGCTTAGCAAAAGGGAGGCTCTGGGCTCTTTCCCATCTCTGTCCTCGATGTTATCACACCAGCAGCAGCAAGGCACGGCCACGACCCTGACCTTGGGGGTCCCAGTGGTGGCCCAGACCACTCTGCTGCAGAGCAGGGGAATTTGGGAGCTTGTCCCCCAGCCCAGGGTTTGCTGCCTGAGTGCAAGACACCAAATTACACAATATTTAGTCTCTGCTCCCTGTCTCCCTCACTTTCTCTCCTACTCTTATCAGGCTTTCCTTGAACTCTTTGTCAAGAGTGAGAGGGGAGCCTGAGCCCTCAGGGTGGCTCAGATGAAGCACAGCAAGGGCTGGAGGGTTGTTCAGCCCACCTTGGTCTTACAGGAGCTGCCCACCTTGGTCTTACAGGGACTGCCCACCTTGGTCTTACAGGGACTGCCCACCATGGTCTTACTCCCATCTCACAGCTAGGGGTACAGGTGTTGGTGCTTCAGCAGCGTTTTGGGGTAACTCTGACTCAGGAAAGCACAGATGTATGAAATGCTTCACAGTAAAGTCTGGCTGATTTTTTGATGCCATTCCTAATTTTGCTGGAGTTGATTTATGGCCCTGGACAGGCTGACCTCGATGGCACAGTCTCCCCCACACCTCTGAAACGGCACAGGAGCACGTGCAGGGCTTTAAGTGTGTCCTCAGGCATTGCTTGCAACAGAAATATTTCCCTGGCCAGGGGCTGTGTCCCACATGGAGACTTTGCTTTGGCTTATTTCCATGTTAGACATGTCCTGGAAGAACCTGCCAATCTTCTGTAAGAAGCACTACTTAAAGACAGCATCATAGAGGTCAACCTCCAGCTTTCTGTCATCACAATCCCGACTTGTGCAATATGATGTCGAATATCTAATTAACATATTGTTAGCAATTAGCTTTTGGTGTTAATGAACAGCTACTAGTACCAATGGCGGGGGAGAGGAGGCTTTATGGATGTCAGAAGACCCTTAGAAATGTCTTTATTGCAAAAGTAGAGACTGATTAGGAATGAGAGACCTGCACAAAAAGAAAGTCTTTGCCCTGGGGAAGAGACTCAGAAAATCAACAGCATCAGCAGCCTCTGGGCCTGGCAGTGTGAGAGGCAGATCCAGCCATCCCTGGAGGGTGTTGCATGGTGCTTCCCAAGTGTTGAAAATGAGGAGTCTCTGACTCTCACTGTCAGAGATAAAATAAGCATTTACTCGGAGATAAAAACCTAGAGACACAAAGATCCTTGGGCAAGCTGGAAACAGAGGTAGACTCAGTAGAGGCAGCTATCCCAAAGCATCTTTTCTTTTCCATTTTTCTTTTCTTAACTTCTCATTGTATCTTTTTTTTAAAATTAAAAGACTAATGAAGATTAAAAGATTAATGAAGTTTTGTTTAACAATGTTTTTTAGAACCTTTAGGGAAATTTGAGTGGGAAAAATACAATTCCAACTAATCATTCACATTTTGTGACTCTAAAGTTCAAAACTCAACTTTGGAGCTGGGAGACTTTGACAGTTTCAAGGAACTTTTCCCCTGAATTCTGATTTTTCTGAAATCTGCAACATTCTCTGCAAAAGCCGGACGAAATTCCTTTTCATAGAAAGTTTTCACCAGGAGAAGACAAATGTGTTTCCCAGGCAGGCTGTGGTTGCCTGACAGACTCCCAAGGCTCTCCCCGTGCAGCGAGAAGCACTAATGAAGAATTCAATCTCTGAACTTGATTAATTACGGCTGCACTGTTGGGTATTCCCAGGGCACCCTCAAAACTCCTCATCCTGCCCCGTGTGCGGGAGGCACATCGGAATCTGTGGGCTGGACTCTGCCCAGGGCTCTTGCCTGTTGTTTGCTCCTCATCCTCACCTCAAGGACAGGCTGGAGAGTGGCCAAGTAGGTTTAGAGGTGCCACAAGTCCCCAGGATCCTGAGTGATCTGGGCATGCCAGATTTATGATGCCCCACAAGATACAGCAGTGAGGGGATGAATAACTGGGGTGCAGGGGATGGTGAGGGACACAGGGAATGTAAAAATCATAGTGAAATGTGGCTTGCTGGGGATCTTGCCCTCATCCTGACTCTCTGCAGCATCACAGTGAGCAGCATGTGCTGGCACAGAGCAGCCCAAAAAGGCCAATAAAACAAACCAGGCAGGGCTTGGTTTCTCAGGAGCAGCTGAGACTCAGAAAGAGGGGAAAAAAAGACCATGTAAAAGTTCATGCAGCAAAACTTTGAGGGAAAACTGATCATAAACCGAACACACCCCCAGCCTTAAGGGATCAGCATGGGCAGGGTGTATTCAACAGCAGCCACATCAGCTGACAGGAGAGCAGCATGCAACACTAATTGGCCTGTGCTAATGAGGGGCTAAAGCCCCCTCCATCCCCCTACTCAAAATTCACGCCTGACAAGCCCCGAATGCTGCAGAGCTGGTCAGTGGCAGAGGGGGCTCCTGGCCTTGGAAAAGCCTTTGGAAAAGCACGTGTCCCAGCTTGGGGCTGCCTGTCCATCTGTGTGCTGTGCTCTGGTGGGTCCCACTGCCACCTGCCACTGTGGGCTACCTGAAAGGTCACCTCAGGAGGGGCTGGGGAGCTGCCAGGGAGCTGGAGCCTCAATGGAGGTGCCAGCAGGAGGCTGGGGGACAATGGGAGGTGCAGGCAGGGCTGTGGGCATGGCCAGCAGGGCTGGGTGTGCAGCACCATCACCCTCTGGCTTCCTCCCTCCCTCCTTCTCACACACCATAGCTAAGCCTTGGCTGACACCCAGGTTTCCCCCCAAGGAGGGGGACAGTGGTGGCTCTGCAAGATGAAGTGTCACGATTTCAAATTTAAAAACACCCATTCATATGGCCCCTGCTGAGCACTTCCCGCTCCAACAGCTACTACTGAGGACTCTAAAGACTGGGTAAACAGGAAACGTCTTCCACACGTCCCGTTCCACTCCTGCAGCTCCACTGCTGAGGCCAGAGCAGTCCCTCTCTGTGCTGGGCTCTGCGTGCACATGGAGGTGTGGGTGGATGATGTCCCTGTCATGGCCTGTGACCTGCACTGATCCCTGGGCAGAGAGCACAGGAGAGATGGCACAGGACCAAGCAACGGTTGTTACAGATCATAAAATTTGAGTGCAGTGTTTTGGGGAGGATGCCAGGAACTATTGTGAAGGCTCTGCACATTATAGGGTTGAGCCTGTGTGTCTGCTGATGGTGGAGGAAGCTCTCAGCTCTGGACCTGAGCTCCCAATGTTCAGCATTTTGGATCTGAATGGAGAATCATCCATTCAGATGGCGGTCAGTGCCTCATCTCACAGGTGGCACATGCCATCCATGTGAACTCTGTGCCTTTCCACAGGGACCCACTGCTTAAAACTCATCACCAACTAGAAAGCCACAAGGAGACAGACCCTCCCTACAGGTTAAGGTGTGCACACAGTGTTTCATGCACAACTGAGCACACACACAGCCTTTTGCCTCGAGAAGACTCCCCTGGACAGGTGTGCTCCCATAAAATCCATCAGCTGGGAATGCTTGCTGCCAGCAGCACACGATATATACAATCACCTATTGATAGAAAGGATGATGGGCAGCAGAAAGCAGCCTTGAAAACCCTGTCTGCCAAGGAAAACAAGAGGGGGCTTTCTTTAGCCATGCTTTTATATAAATAAACACAGGAATATTTTGCAACTCCCAGGGGACTTGCCCAGAGTAGTGTTTTGCTGAATCAGGGTGGGAGTAATTCTGTGCTCACCGTGAGGCTGCACACAATCGGGAGGACCCCGGCACGTGCGGCACGAGCCAGGGACACAGCTCTGCTCCAGGGGAGCCCCAGATGGCACGTGTCCCCAGACCCACACCATGTGCTCTGCCAGGACAGGAGCAGAACCCACAGGCTGCCGTGGGGGTCTCGAGGGTTGAGAAGTAATTGCCACCCCTCATCTTCCAAAATGTCTCCTCTCTTAGCGTGGTCGGGACCAAAGTTTCAAAATCCAGTTAAAAACTGTGTTGTTCCTCCTTTGGTCACCCAGTAGTGAGGTCATACATACAACTGCATTAAATTTGAAATCATGAGCAGTTTTGCACCAGAACAGGCTGGAAAATTAGGGCACCAGGGCAGTTTTCGTGCTCCTGTGCTGCCTGGCCCTGGAGGTGCCATCTTTGCTGGGTGACGTCCTGCAGGTTTTGTCACCTGAATTGCATGTGCCTCGCTCTTTCCCAACACAGGGGACAGGGGTGACGATCCATCCAACAATCTGACTGACCACAGTGCTGTAACCCAAATTTTAGGGGGTTGCAAATAGCCCAGAACGTAACACCAACACGGCCCCTCTTGAGAAGTTGGCTGCAAGCCCCGCCGTGTTTGGCATGGGCTGTGAGGGAGGTCGTGGCACTGTGGGGGTCCCCACTAGACCCCCATCCACGCCCTCGAAGGGGGAATGAGGGTCGGCAGTGGTGGGTGCTGCCAAAATCTGCCCCAGTGAGATGGGGGGACAGGGGGCTCGAGCCATTCTTAGGCCTGAAGAGAGGCAAGGAGGGAGCCTGGGCGGCCGCCCTGTCCCTCCCCGTGTCCCTTGGGGACTCGTGTGTCCCTCCTCTCCATTTCAGCCCCCGTGTCCATCCCCGGTGGGCACGGTGTGGGGGTGCCGCCCCATGGCCCCTCTCCCTTCGGGGTGCGGGGCGGCCGTGTTTGTTCTCCTCGCGGCGCCCCTTATCAGCTCACAACACACACAGGAAGTCCTGTCTGGGATTGTCCATCCCCGGCCTGATTTATACAGGAAGAAAAGCATAAAAAGCCGCCCTTCCACCCCAGCAACCACCTCCTTGGGGTGGCCGGGCAGGGATGGCCATCAGGAGCCATCTGGGAGCACGGCCATGGGGCTGGTGCCAGCACGGCGGGGGACAGTGGGGTGCCACAGGTACCAGAGAGCCACAGTGGGAATGGCACGGGTGGGTTGGGATGGGATGGGATGGGATGGCATGGGATGGCATGGGATGTGGAGCTGGTGCTGTGGGTAGCCGGAGTGTGACTTTGCCAGGTCAAACCCTGCAGGCTCTGGGTGGTTTTGCCCCTGCTCAGGAATGCTGGGGATGGAGCAGTGTGGTGCAAAGAGAGGTGTAAACAATCCTGTGGAGCACAGGGGTGTGTAAAGCCTCCTTTGGAGCAAAAAGGTGTAGAGAGCATCCTCCACCTGCCCCTGGTGAGCTGGGTCTGCTTTGCTCAGAGAGGAGCTCAACTTTTAGCACTGTTATTTTTAATTCACCCCACTGGCACTCAGGATGTTTTCCAGGAGCAGAGAACTCTGTGGCTAAATTTTATCTCCCGTGCATGTAGAGGCTTCAAACACTTGCACAAATTCCTGTGAGATGGCTGGAAATTCTTAGCAAATCTCTTTACTTCCCGTTGCTCTTTCCCTTTTTCTTTTGCCTGCTCTCTGAGCACCTCTGCTACACTCCCACACTGTCCATCCTTCCCCCTGTGCTCTCTGCCTGCCGCTCTCCTCGCTGCGCTGCCGAATTCAGCCCCAGACCCGGGTGGGATGAGGGGCAGGACAGGGATGTGGGTATGGATTGTCCTGGCTCTCACAGCTCCAAGGCTTGTCCTGCCTAACAGCCGAGCCTGGAGTGTGCTGGGTGTGCATTCCAGGAGCTCAAAGCCTCCCAAATTTATAACCACGGAGCCAGCCGATTTTCATGCTGTCTGTTTTCAGCTACCTGTGGGTCCTGCTGTGGCATTACACAGTGCGAGGCAGGAGGCTTTCGGTGAGGTACCCGGGGTATTTTGGGATAAAGGAGCAGCTGGGATACCCAGGCACTGGCTCTCTGTGCGAGAATATGGAGCAGAACCACACTGGTGAATGGCTCTCAGTAGAAATAACTCATCATACTTTATGTAAGGGTCTAATATTCATGGAATCAATTCACTGAACAGAGAATAAAAAAATAAGAAGAAACAACAAGGCTTTGTCAGTGATAAAATTGATTTAAGACTGGATTTGGAAACTGTGAGGCAGAAGTCCAGATGTGGTGGCTGGAGCCTGAGCATCCTTAAAAATGCACCTCACCTCTGGGCAGCAGTGGAAAGCTCTGAGTCTGCCCCGGCAGATTCCCAGCGTTCTTCCCTGTGATCTGCCGATGGAGTTACTCCCCCCTCTCTGCTGTTACACTGCCGGCTCTCACAAGTTTCCCTGGAGGTAAGGAAGAGAAATTGAATCTGGTCTGGAAGCTCATTTGAGCCATTTCCCAGGGTCTGCTGCTGCAGATGGGGCTGGCTCAGGGGAGGCAGATTTACAAACTGCGACAAATTAGGGTAAACGAACCTGCCTCAGTCCCACCAGCGGCAGGGGGGCATGGAAAAACATCCCGGGAGAGGTCTCAGACCAGACAGGGAAGGAAAAGTGTCTTTGCAAAGAGAAGGGGATCATTAGAAATGTTTTTTTTCGCACTCTGCTCTCTCTCCCAAAGTGAGCTCTTGGATCCCTGTCCTGCTCACAGCCTGGGAAGTGCCGGCAGAGAGGAGCTCTGCTTAGTGCAGGTTCCTGAAGCTAAAGACTTTCTCCTGGAAGAAAAGGATAATCAGAGCAAAAATCAGAGCATTTCTTGTGTGAGGTGCTCTCTGCTGAGCTGCTCCCTGGGATGGCCACAGTGCAAGGACTGAGCTATCCCACTGCACTTCCCATGTGCTTCTCTGGAATGATTCACTGGGAAACTGGGGTTGGGGACCATTCCCTGCTGACTAATATCGTGTTTTGCCAGGGAAATTTCACAGAAAGCAGCAAAATTGAGTTTGTTCTTGGGTGGAATGAATCATTTCCCAGTTTTTACACTGCAGCCACTGCTGCCTCCTCTAAATGTAAATAAGAGCTCAAGTGTGCATGCAAAGGAAAATAAACCTGGCCATGGGATGTTGTGCTGTTCCTGCATTTGTTTTTGCACAGCTACAGCTCAGCTGCTGGTTGTCCCCATGGCCACCTTAAGTTATAACACCCTGGTCCTGAGACTCTTAGTGCTTGTGAAGTCCTTACTCAGGCACAAAAAGAATCACTTTGTGAGGCTCAGCTCTCGGTTATTATACACAGAGCCCTGGGCAACTGGTGATAACAGACTGAGAGCTACAGGCCAAGTACTTTTCTTAGTTTGACCTGTTTTTATCCCACTGCCATCAGTGGACTCATCTAGATTTCCACTGAGATAACTGGTCTGCAGCTGATGCAGCTGAGAACAATATAGGACATAATGGAATAGTGGGAGGTCATTTTCCTCACATGGCTCTGGAGAAAGGGGGCTGCTCCAAAGCTGAAATTGAAGTGTAAAGTTTACAAACAGCCTTATGGAAAACCTGAGCAGAAGAATTTGTCCTAGAACAGGAAAAGCCATTCCCTCCCCCCCTTTTTTTTTTTTGAGAAGCACCAAAAATTCCTATTGCTTTAGCTAGTGCTTCCAGTTCTGTGCCAAACCCCCGCAGAGGCCAGCGAGGGCCCATTGTACACAGCAGGTATGGGGTCAGTCAGGGCTTGTAGCTGATGAAAAGTTTTGCATCTCTATGTGTGTCACTCTCCTGCCTGTCTCCTCATCCATCTGCCACTGCAGCACCTCTGGCCCCAGTCTGGGGAAGCTCTCGTGTGCCTGGGCACGTCTCATTTTCTGTGATGGGATGGAAGCACTCCTCTCTTAAGAGAGGGCTCCTGATGTGGGGCTTTAGTGCTGATCTCCTATGAATTCTCCTCTGTTATAATTCCTTTTTCATGCCTACAGAGCCAGAGCAAAGTTGAGTCCCCCCAGCCCCAGATACCTCACACTCTCCAAGTTCTCCTACTGCTTCCTGTCACAGTCCATCTCTCAATCCACCATGGGTACTCTCAGGGGGATGTCAGATGCCCTGGCAGGTGCAGTGGGCTTGGCAGGTCCATGGGACAGCCTTTAGGAAACAAGGAGGTGGGTGAAAATCTCACTTTCACAGCCAGTCCAGTGCCCAGCCCGAGACCTGCCCTGGGTCAGCACTCGGTGTCCTTCACAGCTCACACTGCTGGTAAAACCAGTGGGAGACGAGGAGGTTTTGGCATTGCTAAATCTAAGAGGGAGGCTGGGCAGGAACATTTCTTACTTGGCCAGGAGACAAGCATTAATATTAGATGTCGTGGGAGTACTATTCTAGTGTGCAAGGGAGAAAGCTGTGGGGGAAAAATGTAAAACATTGGTCAAGGGAGGACTTCAAATTCAGACAGCCTTGCAGGCAGGAGCCCAAATCCCTTGCTGCCTTTGTCAGAAGCTCATGACACTGATATTAACAGTGCCAACAGACCTGATCTTCCCCCATCTGAATGGGCATAACTCCTCTGCTTCCAAGGGAACTTTGCCAGGCAGCGTCCTGGGGGATTTCCTCCCAGCATAATGAATATTAGCACATAAGACACGGAACCCTCCCTAAGAGTGGAGGATTAAATGCTCTTTTAATGGGCTATATGTAGTTCTTTAGCAGCTGACGTGGGTACTCACTTGAGCAAAAATTTGACTCAGTAAGTGAAACTGAAAAGCAAACATTTTGCAATTAAAATACTGGCAGAATTTTAAAGTGCTTGGTGCACTTGGGGAATAATTGCCTAATGGCTGAGAAAGTTCCAACAGACACCTTGGAAGGTGGTCAGTGCTTGGTCCTGTGCTGGGTTGTGGTGTCCTGCAGGGAGCTGAGGATGAATCCATCCACTTCCTCACCATCAAATTTACACTTGGGATCCCAGGGACTGAGACAAAGGTTTCCTGAGCAGGGATGTTTGTTTCTAAATGAGAGTATCTACTGATGATGGTAAAATAGAGTGTTGGGGAGCTGCAGATGGGATCATAAATCAGTGTAAGGGAACTTGGATATGCCTGGAATCGTGGCAGCAATGGGGCACTCTGTTCTCCTCAGTTCTTTGGAAATCCCAGCCTTGGGCACTGGCAAATCTGCTGGAGGGAATAGATCCTGTTCAGCAAAGCCCTGGTGCTGTGTTAGGTGGAACCAGGGGTTCTGCTCTGCTCAGCCACTGCTCATACCCCGGCTTGCTCAGCCCTGAAAGGTGGAAAACACCTTTTTGTGGGTCTGCCTGTTCTTTTCCACCGGGATCACAGCAAGGTGAGGGAGGATCAGGACCAGAGGATGCTCCTAAAACACCCACCACAGAATGGGGATGGGCCTCCAGTGCCCTGCCATGGTGTCAGAGTGTCCGTGCCTCTCTGGCACACCAGAGGTGTGAGCTCAGTGCCAATGCCACAGGGACCCTGGGCCACGATCCTGCTTTCATCCTCCACCCCACTCCACAAGTGTTTCATCCTACACAGCTCCACACCTTTGGGAGTGTCCAGGGCATCCCACACCAGGTCCATCGTGGGCAAGGACTGGGTCACTGGTGTGACAAGGCTGCCTGACAAGGGGAGTGTAACAGTGGGCTTTTTCTGTCCTGACAGTAAGAAACCAAGAATGCTCCTTAAGGAAAGGATCCCTGCCCAGGACACATGACGGAGCACTGTGGATAAGGTGAGTGTCTTGGCTGCAGAATGAGGTCCTCTGCTTTCAGTGTGGCCACAAGGAGAAGCTTTCCATTGGCTTCCAAATGCATTTTGCAATTATTAGAAAATAATTCAGGCTCTGTTCATCTCCCCCGTACACCAGAAAAAAAAACCAGTAACACTCTCTGAATAACAAGATAATTACCGTCCCTTCAAGGCTCGTGGGAAAAGTTGCCTCTGCTTCGTGCTTACGAAGTTAAGTGAGCTGAAATCCTTCCCAGGAGGTAGGATGGATGGATTCACAGGGGGAGCAACCTCGTGTGCCCTGTGTAACGTGGAGCTGTGTTTCCACCAGCACCACAAGCCTTTCCTTTGCTGCTGGGAGGGATCCCCTCTCCCGTGGCATGGAACCACATCTCCACCAGCACATCCCAGAGCGGATTCCCCTCTGTTCCCTTCCTCAGGGGGAATCCCACCAAAGCTCCTATACACGGGTCCACCTGAGGGCCCCACTCCAGAACACCAGAACCCATCAGCTTCCCCGGAGGGTGCAGCCCGACCCGAGGCAGCTCCAGTTCCATCAGCAGCCTCAGCACATCCCTGAGGATACAGAGGGAGGGGATGGGCCAGCGATCTCAGTTGCTCTTTTGGCGCCATTATTATTTAACTGGTAAATATTTCCTTTAAGTGCTTACATGCTTCCCCAAAAATTACAAAACTTAATGGGAACAAATATTCCCAGGGGGCTGTATCCTGCCATTCATGTGCACATCAGATCCCTGCTATCTTTAAGAATGGCTCTGTGCATGGGCAGGCGCCTAAGTCATTTGAAAAACAATAAGCCTCTGTGCTCTAATTTTCCAGACAAAAATGTAGACGAAACAAGTGGCAATTTGGCACAAACCGAACCGCTTTGATAAATAACTGGGCATTTAAGAGCAGAAGCCTGTAGGCAGCTGGCATGGGGCTGCCTGAGCTGTCCCGGGGCAGGTGTTGGGAAAGCCGGAGCTGAGCCCAGTTTGTCACCCTGGGGTCTCTGGGGGTCGATCCTCACATTGCTCCGCAGCTGGGGGGACCTGCAGGGAATCCCGGAATCACCCTTTAGGGCTCGCAGGAACCCGGCCTTTCTATCCTGACAGTTCATCTCTGGCTTCTGCAGGACTTTGGTGTTGTAATGAGCTCAGGGGGATTAACGGGGCACGGCGGGAGGCTGCGGACCAGGTCTCTAACCTAGGGAACGACGATGTCTCCTCTTAAAATTACATGTGCTCGTGGACAGTGCGGAACCAGCCACAATATTTTGTAGCAAAGAGAAAGAAATTTGCCCTGGTCACTGCACGGGTGATGGACCATCTCCCCTGTGAGGCTGAACACCCCCAGGGCAAGCGGCCGGGCGCTGCGCTGGGATTTCTCCCTCTTGGCTATTAATCCCCTGCCCACCCAGGCGGGCTGGGATTTAGGGGGGGCTTCAGGGACCCCGTGTCCTCGCAGTGTGGGACACGCGGGACCGGGTTGGGGGGCTCAGCCTGACGTGGGGTCACCAGGTAAGCCTCCGGATCAACCCAAGGCAGGCGACCCCTGCAATCCTGTCTCCATCAGGGAGGCAGCGAAAACATACAGGGCACGACACCGGCGTGTCCCCCCACCCCGGGCTGGGCTCCTCGGGGGGGTCCTCTCCCCAGGACCAGCCTTCTCGGGGGGTCCTGCCTTGTCCCTCCATGTCCCCCCGGGGCACCGGGGGCAGGTGGCGGCCGGCGGGGCGGGGGCGGGCGGAGGATCC
>WBMV01000462.1:279089-325049 GCA_013396655.1 Campylorhamphus procurvoides
CTCGCGCCCTCCGGGTCCCTGCAGCCCTCTCCGTGATCCCCAGGTCCCTGCAGCCTCCCGGGGCACCTGCATCCCCGCAGACCCCGGCGGTACCGGGTCCCTGCACCCCGCTGCATGATAACGATGTCCCCGCAGCCCCCACATACCGTGTCCCTGTGTCCCGCCGCACTGTGCCGTACCCCTGCAGCCCCCTCCGCCGTGTTCCACTTCCCTCTTCCCCCTCCACAGTGCCCGCATCCCCGTGTCCCTCTCCATCCCCCGTCCCCCTCCACAGTGCCCTCATCCCCGTGTCCCCCTCCACAGTGCCCGCATCCCCGTGCCGTGCCCCGTCGTGCCGCATCCCAGCCGGCCGGAGGTGTCTGTAAGGGAGAATCCATCCTCCTGCGGCTGGTGCTGACCCTCTCCGGGAGATTTTGGCTCTAAGGGCACAGGCCAGGGCAAGTGCACGGTTTGGAGCCGCTATTTCAGCTGCAGGACCAGGCCAGGCTGTTTGGGAAAGTGCAGCCTTGTGAGGTTTATTGCCTCCTCCCGAGGGGCTGGATTCTCTCGCATCCCTTTGCAGACAGCCTGATTCCTTCTGCTGCCGTCAGCTGGAGTTTTAGTCTTGGTTCCATGGGCAAAGCTGGACAAAATGCTGCTCACTTGCCTCGTGTTGCTGTGGCAGGTGAGGCAAGAGCAGACTTAGGACAGTTATGGGAATGTTTCTGGCTGGCGGGAGAAGGACCCCCAGACTCACAAGAGCACGTGGCCAGTCAAGGAGGCTTTGCTGACCCCTAAAACAGCAAAAGCTCAGAGGCACCCACATAATTTCACTTGCCAGACCATGGGGCTTCACCTCTTCCTATGAGCGACTAGGAGGGAAGTGACAAAACCCTACTTTTTTCTTAAGCATAAAAAGATTTTCCTTAAGTTATGTGCTTTAAAAGAGCAGTATTAGAATAGGTAGTGGCAACAGGTTGGAAGACCTTCAGTGGCTTTAAAGAGGCTGATTTTCATAAGCTCATAAAAAAGACAAGTATAGATTATCACATTTTCCACTTTTGCAAATTTTTCTGGTATGAAGCAACCATAATTTTATGACCCAGAGGGACCCTCTGGCCACTTGAGGTAGGGCAGTGCTGCTCCATTTCAAAGGGAAAAAACAAACTGACTGTATTTTAGGCTCATGCCCTGTGTTTCTTGCCATCCCCACAGGGAAACCTACAATGGCAGTCACAGGAATCCTGTGGGAGGATGGAGATGGTTGGCAGAGTTTGACTTACAGACTTCAGAAGAAGCAGTGCTAGCCTGGGGATCTGGGACTGCAGGGAAAGTATGTGTCCCAGTATAGCCCTGGGAAAAGCTGGCTGGTGGAGCAGAGAGGAGTCAGTGTGCACCAGTGTCCTTGGGATGTCTGCAGGAGGACTGGGGAAAAACAAGCTTTCTTTGCTACTTTTTAAAAGCTTATCTGCAGGCCAAGCGAGATTTGCCTTCCTCATGTGGAAATACCATAAATCAATCATTAGGAGATGAAATTTACTGCCATGTTTGGAGGGGAATGGAGGCTTCATAGCACCAGGCTTTATAGCACCAAAATCCTCCTTACATCCTCAAAACTGGGCTTGCATGGAAATATTATGTTTGATGTTTGATATTAAGGAGCAGGAAGGCACCAGATTGGTTTCTCTTCAGATGTGACTCTCCATCTTTCCATGCCTCAGTTTCTCTACCTGCACAAAGAAAAAGACAATCCTGAGTGCCTTGGAGAAGGGCTTTGAGACCTTTAAGGTCTACAGATATGTGATGGTTATCCCTAACAACTTGTCTCAAGAGTTAGGAACTATACTAATGGAGTTTGGGGATCCACCTGCAGCTTTCCAAGTCCCACCCCACAGCACCTGTGGATTTTAGAAAGTTGGTTTACAGTCACCATATCTACAGTCTTAGAAGGAGGTTTTTGGAGGTTTAATCAGCATAACTGATTCTTCCTTTACTTGGTGTATATTGAAGGTGGGTTTCTTTGTTTCTTCCTCCTTCAGCTGCTGCCATCCGGAGGCCAACTAGTTTGTTTGAATGCAATCCTGTTTAAATTAGATATTGTTACTGACCTTCTTCAGCCTTGTTTCATATTTGTCCTCTGCTAGAAAATCAAAACCTCTTTATTTGCTCCTCAGATCTGACTCTGCAGACGGTACATATGGCCCTTGCAGCCCTTTTCTCTGGAACAAACTTGAATTTTAAAGAGAAGAAGATCAGATTTCAGTGTGTTATGTGGTGGGAAAGCACAGCTTTACGATGCTGTATGGATTAAGAAATTACAGGCCATTGTTTTGCCCTCACTGCCTGGAATTGGCAGCGTGTTTCAGGCAACACAGGTCCCTTCCCTGTCTCTTGACACGTGACTGTGTGGACTCTGGTGCTCTGAGAGCATCTCCAGGCATTCCCTGGGTTAAATCACTGCCACAATATTGAGACAAATTGGGGAAAGTGGGTTTGTACCTGGATGAGCTCCCTCCTTGCCAACAGTTTGTCCCCATGGCTCTGTCAGGTGTCACCAGCTGGGGAGGGACACCACATGCTCACAGTGCTCTTCTCCTTGTTGCAGGGTTCCACGCTGAAGGACAGGACATGTGGTAGGAGCCAGCACATCCCACTGAAGAGTGAGACTGGGTCGTGCCACGCAGCCTGGGGTGCCACAGGAGAGACAGGACATGTGCCACCTCGGCTGCTTCCTCTTGGGACTCCTCCTCATCCTCAGCCTCACCACCAGCACCGATGGCTTCGCCCGGGCAGGGTAAGGCCCCTTTTTGTCTGCACCTCTCAGGTGTGCCCATCTGCATGTCACGGTGAGGCACATCCTCTCCAGGTCAAGAGCCCCGTTTGGCCAGTGTGGGCATGGGCAGCTCCAGGGCTGGCCAGGAGGTGGGAAAAGACTCTGGCAGTCCTTTGCTGGTTGTTGCTTGGTCACTGAAGCTAAAAATCCTCTCTGAGAAAATGCCCATTTAGCTTCATGCAGGGACAGAAAGACACTCTGAGCTTTTTGTCCGTGAGAGTCAAAAGGTGATCAGGCCTGAGCTGCTCAAGAGTTATTCTTGTCTCTTTCAAGCACATCCTTCACAAAAATATGTGTGAAAACTTGCTGTCACATGGATTGAGCCTTGTGAGCAAGCTGTCAGAGGAGGATGCAGCTCCCCTCAGAGGAGGATGCAGCTCCCAGCTCTGATGGACACACTGTCCAGGGGGCACAGGTGTGGAATACCCTGGTGTGTTGGTGCCTGCTGTGCCCTGTGCTCCCCAGGATGGTCCTGCAAGCCCAGGAGTGGCAGCTCCAGCAATTCCCCTTATCTTTCCAGGAAATGGGTGTGCTGTGGCACCCTGGATCCCAGCACAGCCTGGGCAGGCACAGTGCAGCTCCCGCTGGGTATGAGGAAGCCCAGAGCTCTGTGCCCCAGTTTCTTTCCCAGCCAAGAGGAGCTGGAGCTCAACCTCCACCCCCAGATACAGCTCACATTTTCTACAAAGTTTGTTTTTACACTGAAATGCTCCTCCAGCGTCAAACCTTTCGCATTGTGGTCGGGACCAAAACCACAGCTGAATTCCTCACTCGCACGCACAGGCTGCGACCAGAGCTTTATTCTAAATTCTGCAAAGCAAACAATTGCCATTTAAAAATTGCATCCTCTATAACATTAATCATGAGGCTGAGAGGAGTTAATGGAAGCCATCTGATGTCCATGCTAATTCCCAGGCTTTTTAT
The DNA here is from genome assembly GCA_013396655.1 of Campylorhamphus procurvoides. NCBI lineage: Eukaryota > Metazoa > Chordata > Aves > Passeriformes > Dendrocolaptidae > Campylorhamphus > Campylorhamphus procurvoides. The sequence continues at coordinate 282,826 of WBMV01000462.1, forward strand.
TTTAGTTTCTAATTGAGCTGGGAGGCTGAGATGAGGAGATGAGTTCCTCAGTGGGACTGACCTGCTTGGGCTAAAAAATATTGAAAAAGAGGTTATTTAACCAAGACCACTTTGGCTGTTAACCTTGGGAAAGTTTTTGGCTGGATAGCAGTTATCTTAGGAAGGCTGGAGGGCCCCTTTCATCTAACCTCTATTTTTTTTTTGCGGTGAGTTTGACCCTTCCTGTGGAATCATTAATTTCTTGGTGACCACGGGGGCATCTGTTTCAGGAATGTAAAAGTCTCAGAAAGGAAAAATCCATCCAGAAAGTGAGTGATTTTCAGGGAAAGGGAGACGATTAATGGAATGAGTAAATCATCCCTAAATGTGAGTCCTGAGTGCTCCCCTGGGACAGGGACTGTGCCGGGTGAGTGCTCAAGGAGGCGTCAGTGCCTTGGCACAGGGGCTGGGAAGGAAGAGCCTGCACAGCCCACAGTGCTCCGTATTTGTGTCACTGCCCCAAAACAGTGGTCTCCCAGGGCACTGGGGCAATTAACCACTGCCATTTCACTCACCCTCTGCAGAGAGGGACTGTCAGGCCCCGTGCTGGGCTGGTGAGATGTGACCCTGTCCCCTCTGCTCAGCCGCAGGGTCTGTGCCGTGGCACCACAGAGCCAGGCGGGCGCCTACACCGAGTCCCACGTCCAGCCTGTCTACCAGCCCTACCTCACCACCTGCCAGGGCCACCGCCTCTGCAGCACCTACAGGTGAGGGCACCTGCCCGTGCCACCAACCTGCTCCCAGCGTAGCAGCAACTGGGGGGAATTCTGCTGTGATCCACAGGGACGATGCTCTCTGTGCCTGGACAGAGGGTGCCAGCTCAGGGAATGGGACAGAGGTTGGGGAAGGTGCTCTGGCACCCAGCTCAGCCCCATCCTTGCATTGCAGGACCATCTACAAGGTTGCCTATCGGCAGAGGTACAGGCAGCTGCCTGAGCCTGTGGCCTCGTGCTGTCCCGGCTGGAGCAGAACAAACAGCCACGCGTTCAGCTGTAACAGAGGTAAGAGTTTGCTGGGGCACCTCAGTGCCAGTGCACATCCCTTGTGTCCCTGGAGGAGGCCCCAGGACCAGCTCTCTCATTTAGCAACACACTCATGGATGGATTCTCCCTCTAGGAAAGCATTTAAGTTTTAAGCATCACAACCAAATGTGGTTCAATATATGATTAATTCCCAGCCTTTCTATGCTACCTCTTGGGCCTTTTCCCTTTGGGATTGCTCATTACCTTTATAGTTAACAGAGGATAAATAAAGCAAGTAATTCTTTTCCACATAAATCAGCAGTAATGGAAGAGAAATGCTGTCAGGAGGCAACAAATGCAAACCACAGAAGCAATCAGTCCATCCCCTGACAAGCTCAGAGCGTGGCACCAGGAGCTTCCCAGGGCCTGCTGCTGCCCATCACCCTCCTCCCTCTGTCTTTGCAGCCTGTGGGCGCCTTGGCCTCTTTCCAGCTTGCAAATCCAAGGTCCAGTTCATCCCACACATCCTGTGCCACGTTCACCCCAGACAGCTCAACCCCATCCTGCCCTCAGGCTGGTGCTGGTGTGTGTTTTGGGGTGTGCAGTGTGTGTGTTGCATCCTTGGTGGGAGGGGGAGAGCTCAGGACCCCCAGAGCTGCTGGGTGATGCTGTGCTGGTGTTTCCTCTCACAGCTCTCTGCTGGGTACCGTGCCAGAATGGTGGGAGCTGCTCCTTCCCCGACAGATGTGCCTGCCCACCTGGCTGGACGGGGCGAGCCTGCCAGACAGGTACTGGCCATGCCACTCCTCTCTGTGCTCCCTGTGCTGTCTGTCCCGCTGCTCCTGGGAGAGCTTGCCCTGGAGAGCATCAGAGCAGCCACAGGGCTCTGGATGTCCTTTGTCCATACACTCAGTGGGGCCAGGGACCAGCATTGCAGCTCCTCATCAGACCTTGGGACATGCCTGGTGCTACTTAGATCGTAGAGGGGCACTGGTGTGTTAGCCCTGTGCATAGATATGCACATCTATATATATCACTCCATGGCAGTGATGCCTAAAGTCAAGAGAGGATAGGAAACATAACTCCCAGGGGAGTTCTGACCAACCTTTGGCTGCCTCAGTGATCCCAAGCCCTCATGTGCAGTCCTGGCATCCTCATTTTCCATTTGTTGCTGGTGAGTGTGAGGCAGAGCTGTGAGCACACCAGCAAAAGCCTTTCTGCAGCACAGAAACCTTGTGGGGTCATCCTGAGATTGTGCATTTGTGATCTTCCCACTCCCAGGCTTTGTGAACTGCAGAGACTAAATCTGTAAACCGAAAATATCCTGATCTGGAAGGGAAGCCTGGCAATCTCCAGGCTCTTCTCACAGCACAGGAAAATCAGAGTGGTGCAAAACCCTGCCACGGCGTTTCCCAGCTTTTCCCAGCTTTCCACCCTCCTATGAGGAAGAGGAGGAGTGTGTGGCATTGACCCACATTGGGCCAGGCAGGGCTGAGCCCATCGCTGACAGCTCCTTCTCCAGCGCAGGGGGAAAGGATTTTCCCACTGCCTAAAACAGTGCTCGGGCGTGGGAAGCGGTTCAACTCATCTTGCTTTGTGGGAACAGCTTTAATAACTCCCCCGTGTGAGGAGAGGTTACTGGGTTTTGTACACACTTGAAAGGCTGATCGCTCCTCACCACAGCTGGCTGGAACCAAAACCCCGGCCGTAAATCCGGGATGAAAGTGGAGTGCTGCCTGCACCCGCCTGGCCAGAGCTGGGACATTTCTGACCACAGCTTTTGCTTCTGGCTCTGTTGTGGGGGCAGAGTGGGCAGAGGGGAGAAGGCCAGACTCCCCTAGGGCTTAGCACAGGTTTATCCAGCCAGGCTGTCCCAGGTGCTGGTGGTGCTGAGACACCCAGAGCTGTGCCCGGCACAAACACCAGCTCATTCAGCCCCTAAGCCATCTGTGCCACTCACCCCAAGCCCCTCCTCACCACCCTGCCCTCACTGAGCCATTGCTGTGTTTCAGATGTGGATGAATGTGCTGGCCAGAGCCATGGCTGCAGCCAGCTCTGCATCAACACAGCTGGGAGCTACCGCTGTGCCTGCCAGGATGGCTTCACCCTCGCTGCTGATGACAAGGACTGCCAGCCCCTGGTGCCAGTGCCTGACATGGACACCTTCAGCCAAGCAGGTAACCTGTCCCCCATTGCTGCCTGGGGCCTTCAGAGGGCTTGGGTTAACTCTCAGCATCACAGGCTGGTGGAGGTGTGACAGGAGACAGGAGAGGGGACACCAGCCAGAACCCCTCAGCTTTATTCTTGGTGGCCCAGGAGTCACTTCCGTACCCAAACACAAATCCATCTGCGGGGATGACAGAGCGTGGCTGTGGCTTGAGGTGTCCGGGGTGTGTCTATTCTCTCCATTGCCATCATCATTCCCACAGGGCAGGTCTGGAGCCACGAGGAGCGGCGCTGGTGACGGCCCATTATTACTTTTGGTACGCGCTGTGACACTTCAAACTCGTACCGTGAGTAATAATGCGCTGTGGCCAGCACGGGCATCATGCAGCAAACATCTGGGAGAGCAGGGCACCGCCTGCACGTGCCACACCTGCCTTTATATCCCCATCCTGGGCCCTCAGCAGGAATGACCACTTGTGCCCACCACAGGACAGGGCAGACCTGGGTGCTCTCTGACAACCTGGGTGTGAGAGGCTTCAGCAGACACCTTGTCCTTCAAGCATCGCCCCATTACCTGAAGAATCCCCGCTTTGTTGCAGGTGCTCCAGCAGGAGGAGAAGCCTGAGCCATTAACAGCTGGACTAGACACCAGTGCTTGCAACAGGAGTTGGATCCAAATGATCCTCTGGGCACACCCCAAGGGCTCACTGGGAGGGGAGCAGGAAAAGGCAGAGCTTGGCCTGAGCCCTGCAGCAATTTCTTTCTCCCCAGCACCTTCCACCTCACCTTGGGCAATGGGTTTTTACTCACTGACCTTCCCCTTGTCACCTTTTCAGGTCCCTCCAGTGAAATGAAGGAAGAAATGAATGACCTGAAGAGCAGAGTGGAAGCGCTGGAGCAGGTGAGTTTCAGCACACTCCTCTGCCCTGCCCTGTTGCTGCTCAAGGCTGTGCTGAGCCAGCTCCCACCCTGGGCTGTTCACAGCCAGTGTTTCCCTCTGCCCCAGCTCTATTTTTAACGTGGTGCTGGCCTCGGCAGCGATCCCAGCAGCAATCCCAGCAGCAATCCCAGCTGTGCTCCACGCTGCCAGCAGCGCCCACACTGTGGCTTTTCCAGTCTGGCAGCCCTTTGAACACCACCAAAGCCCCACGAGCCCATCCTGGTGGGTGCTGCATTCCTCCTGGTGTGGGGGGACGCACTCATGGCTCCTCTTCTCCCTGCAGAAACTCCAGCTGGTGCTGGCCCCCTTCCACAACCTCATGCCATCGGCGCCGGAGGACGTCGGCACAGACCCCATCAGCCGACTGTCCCACTCCCTCCAGCAACTGGACAGAATTGACTCCCTGAGCGAGCAGATCTCTTTCCTTGAGGAGCGGCTGGAGACGTGTAAGTCCTTAGGAAAAGCAGGGCTGAAGGATTTCCCTCCACCCACCCTGGCCACAGTGAGCAGATGCGGGCCAGCGAGATCAGTAACACATATGCCACCGTTAATCTAGATCTCCCTCAAGCTCAGCAGCCTGTAATTAATAAAAGATGAACACAAACAGCCCATTAGCTTCATTTCAAAGCTGCTTCTATCGCTGCACCATCTGACTGCCCTTGTAGCAGCCAAAAATTGTAAGATTGGCACTTGGAAACGTGGCTGTGGGGCAGAGCAGAAGGAGCAGTGTGGGCAGTGGGTCACGTCTGGCAATCAGCACCTCATGGCTGCAGTCCCTTCCTGCATCCTTATAACTCGGCCCCTAGAAAAGACCTCCAAGCTCTTAGGAAATTAACAGTCCAAGAAGTCAATTGGAAATTTAGGGAGCGTGCAAAAGTTGGCAGATTTATGAGCCTGGGAAGTCTTAGGCATTTCTTTTTGAAGTCTACAGACCAAGCAGTGGACCAGAGAGGGTCTCCCAAGTAGTAGACTGAGGAAAAGGACACCAGTGAGAGCTGCCACGTGTGAAGTGGGTGGAGGTGGGGGGTTCTGCCTGGCATGTGCCCCCATGGCACCACAGAGCAGGACAGCATCCCACTGTGTCCCTGTGGTGCTCTGGAGCACAGCAGTTTGAGTCCAAGTAGAGCACAACCACGGGAACACTTTATTTTGATAGGCAGCTCTTTGCAGCTCATTCTCCCATTAAATAATTCCAGAAACTAGGCATGGCTGGGCCAGCTCAGGAGCTGGTGTGCAGCAACAGCCTGGAGCTCATGGCAGGAGACTTAAGAGAAACTGGTTCAGGGCACATCCAGTCCCAGTTCACTGCTTTCAGTAATGGCTTAGATGGAAAAGAATTCAAAGAACTTGTTTGAAGACAAAGTAGCTGCAAATAGACACTTAAAAAACATCTCAGAGAGGGGTAATTAACAGAACCATGGAGTGTTCCAGCAGACCGAGTTTCCTAGTAGTGCTCTGTATATATTATTAGTGACAGCACTGAGGAATGTGAGCAGTATCACAAGGTAACATGGATTTAATCCAAGGGATGACTCCAAAGTCCTGAAATTAATTTCTGCCAAGCCTGCTCCGGCAAGCAAAACTTGTTTTTGTCCCTTTTCATGGTCTTGCAATCCCTGGAGGACACAAAACTCTCCTGTCATACTCCAGCAAGCCCTGAGGCTTGCAGGGTATCCCATGGAGTTACTCAGCCATCCATGTTCTGTGCCTGGTGAAGCATTTCACAACTCAATCTGACAATAAAACTGCACTCCCCAATTAGCTGCTCAGTGGGGATGTGTGTAAGAACAAAAACCAAAAATCTATTTTCTCTTTAAACCCACAGCAAAGGCACCAGATCAGAGCTCTTTAAGCCATAACTATTTTGGCCCCTCTAAGTCTGAATTAGCCCTGATCCAGCAGAGACTGTCACTGTTACTGTCACTGGCTTTGGGACACTGAGCACAGGGCCCAGGCAAAGACTGTGACACACCAGGGAGGTGAGAGTGACACTCCTGAGCATGGGGGGACAGAGCCAGCCTGGGTTTGTTTGTCAAAGGGAAAGCTGCAAGTGAGGGTGATATTCACAGAGGTTAAGGTCAATCTCATTCTGCTTGGGAAAGAGACAAACCAAACCCAGGCTATCAGTGTTGCTGGATTGTTTCTTTTCCATCTTCCCAGGTTCCTGCAAGAATGAACTGTAGCCGAACCCCCGAGGACCTGGAAGAAGCCGAGTGCATCTGCAGCTCTTATTTCACTCTCCAGCCTCGGGCTGGGGACAAAGCCACATCATCTACAGGAAGGCACAGGGTAGCAGGAGAAAGCTGGTTTCCCATCAGCATCTCCAGCATTTTCTCTTCCAGCTCACCTTATCAAAGGTCACACAGTCACTTCCAAAGTGGACTCTGAGCCCTCCCCATCTCCCCCCTTTCCTGCTGGAGAGGCAGCAAATAAATGCCTTACCTCGTGCCATGAGTGCCTGGCTGTGCCAGACTGGCTGTGTGTGAAGCCAAGTGGTGTTCAGCTTTGCCTGGCTTTTCCTTAGCATTGTCCTAGGCCATCATCTCCCAGGGAGCAGTGGGCACAGGGCTGGTTGTGCAGAGCACAGACCTGGCCCACCGAGGGCAGCTGCCTCCCCACACTCCCTCTACCTGCTGTCACTTGAAGAAGGTGGGGACAAGTCCTTGAAGCCCCGAGATGTCATTGCAGGGGACAGGTGCAAAGGTACTGCACTGGCTGGGGACAGGGAGTGGGTGGCCATCCCTGTGGTTTGTGTTCTGCTCTCCAGGACCAGCCTCCCTCCAGGAGTGCTGGAGCTGGGCCAGTGCCTGGCTGCTCCTCAGCATGGCAACTTGTTCTGAATATTCCTGCTCCTGCTCACAGCCCTCTGTGTCATCCCTGTGCCCCAGAGCAGCAACAAGGATGATGCTTCTACCTGGGGCTGAAGGTGCAGAGTCTGTTTTCACTTGCTTTAACAGCACACCATTCCCTGTGTTGCTCCCACCAGCAGCACACAACAGGCAGGGACAAACCTGTGCCACAAGGAAAGGCCAAGGAGGGGGACAGTCCAGGACCCAGGCCTGGCAATCCCAGGTATTAGAGCAGCACAAGCATCAGCTGGTGGGGCAGTCGGTCTCTCTGGGATCCCACAGTTCCTGCCCCACAAACCCACCCCACAATCACTAAACCCAGTCCCTGCAAGAGCTGCAGGATCAGCACCCCACATCCTCCATCCTCCTCCCACACAAGACCAGGAGGCTCCTTTATTTAAATAACTATAGGTGTAATTTTTTTTTTTTGTAAAGCACATAACATCCTCAACCCAATTAAAAGTGAACAGCAGACAACTGCACACAGAGGCACTGCTCCCTCCTCCCAGGAGGAGTCAGACATGGTTACCATCCCTCAGGAGCCCTCCCAGGGCTCTCCTGGATTTACCCTCCATGACAGTCCTTTATCTGCCACTCTCACAAAGTGCTGGTTTGGTTCCCATCCTCCCACCCCGACCCATCCCACAGCAGGTCTGACCCCTGAGTCTGTACTCTAAGGCCCCTCCAGTAAAGCCCCTGCCAGCACCAGCTTGGCCCAAGGGCTCCCTCCATGGAATTCTCTGCCTTTCCCAGTCGAGGCTTTAACGCCCAAACACAATTCTACCAACACAGCCTGCAAAAGCTGGTTGTGTTGGTTACCTGAGTAATCCCTGGTGCCTTATCCCAAGGTCCCCTGTGCCACAAACAGCAGAGCTAAAACTAAAGGAACCATGGACCTGACCCAGCCTCGGAGGCCACAGCTCCCAGAAAGGGATGCAGGAGCCCTGTTGGTCCATCACCCCAAAGCATAGGGGAACTCCCCCATTATCTGACTGGGAAAGGAGTTCATGTCCCCAGAAGGGAAGAGCCTCCTGAGCCCTGTCCCAGCTGCAGCTCACCCACCCTGTGGCTCCGAGGGGGTTTTACAAGCGGCAGAGACACGCGGGACAGGCACCATCTTTCGGCCGGTGCTGACCATGACAAGTGACAACAAGACGAGCACGACAGAGCCCTTTTGCATCTGTAAGGGGCACTGCAGGCACCTGGCTGTGACCAGGCTGAGCCACCACCACGGCAGGGAGCTGCCAGCAGTTTCCCAAAATAAGATGCTGTTGGCATCTCAAGGAGACAAGCCCGTGAGTCCCGCTGTGGTTTCCCAAAACAAGATGCTGTTGGCATCTCAAGGAGACAAGCCCATGAGTTCTGCTGTGCCAGGTGGCAGAGCTCTGGGCTGTCCGGGGAGGGCACTGCATTCCCAGCGCCGCTGAAAAGCCAAAATCTTGATTTTCACCCAATTCTCAGCCCTGTCTGAGCATCAGGGTTGTGCAGATACGAACTGCTGCCCAGTGGTTTCCATCTGAGACATCACAGGGCCAGGCCAGCACGAGCTGAGCCTGCAGGAACACAGGTGCAGGGACTTATGTGAGGCAGAGCCCAGACTGCAGACAGGATTTTGCTGTCACCCCATGCCAGATGCCTGAGCTGGGGGAACTCACCTCTCTGGTCACTGAGCCCTTTGGTAGCACAAAATGCCTGAGAAATTCAGAAGAAGGAGACGTTTCATAGTGAGAAAATGAACCCAAAATAGAAATCCACTCATAGGGAAACTGCAATGCTGGCTCGACACCCTGCGTGTGCCAGTCTGTGGTGTTCCCAGAGTTAGAAATCACTGCAGAGGAAGAGAAGTCCCTTCAGTAGTTGGCAACAACAGACAGGTCCCTTCAGCCACCACCACATGGTGACACTACTGGAGAAGCCTCTAGGACGAGTCCTTTGCCTCACTTGGACGGCCTGACAGCCTGAAGAGGGTCTCCCTCATGGTGTGGAAGCATCTGTCAGTGAGGTCGGTGACATCGTCTGATGTCAGGCCTTTGGTCTCTATTGGAGGCAGAACCTCAACCTTGATTTTGCCTGGGAACAAGAGAGGAGCCTGTGAGAAACCCCCATGCCACAGGAGCTGTTCTCTGCTCTGCTCCCCACACTGGGCAGCCCCAGCACAGCCCTCATCCCCTCCCAGGGCTTCAGGCATCCATCCCTGGAGCACAGGCAGAGGCTGCTCTGGGCTAGAACAACAGCTGTACCAAGCAGAGTATTCCCCTTGTGTCCCAAAATGCCAGCCCAGCCAGAGCCTGCCCAGAGAAGGAGAGGTGGTATCCAATATTTAATGAAAACATCCCTCAGTGTATTTAATTACAGCCTTTCCTGAGCTAACCCAGCCCAGGCTCTGGTGCCAAGTGCTTTGAACTGACTCCAAACATTTCCCAGTGGGACTCCTCCTGTTCACCCCAGCTCTGCTTCCCTCCCACACCCTTGTGAACCAGATCTCCACATGGGACAACATCAACACTGTCTCCAAGTGACTGTGGTACCTGATGTAAATAGATTCGTCTTTGGGTTATAGAAGCTGGTGAAGGAGGAATACACCACAGGGATCACTGGGACCTTTGGGAGGGAAAGAAAAAGAGAAGTCACTTGCACTGCAAGAACTCAGGGCAGGCCAGAAACAGGCAGCAAATCCCACACAGCAGAGCTGACCTGGCCTGGCTCAGACACACACGGCACACTCAGCAAGACCCACTTCCCTGGGACAATCAGGAGTCAAATGGAATCAAAATCACTCCCCAGCAACTCAAGGCATAGGGATATCAAGAAACTAGGGCCAAGTTCCACTTCAGTCTCGGGTCAGCACTGGCTTTTAGGGCTCCTCATCCCAAGCCACGCTTCAAACCTTGGGTACTGTCTGTCCTGCAAGCAGACTCTGCAGGATGCCTGTTCTGCCAGGGCTTGCCTGCTGTACAAGCACGTGTCTGGGGCAGGGCAGCTGCTGTGCCTTCAGCTTCTAAGACAAAGAGTCACCACTTGCCAATAATTGCTTCCAAGGAAGCTTCAGGCAGAGACAGGGCCAGGAGGGCAGGCAGAGAGTCATTATTCCAGTGCTGATAACACAGACAGGATTTACAGTTGTTGACTCTCAGGGGTGTAGCAGAGGTGGGTACAGTTCCACTGTCATTTCTTCATTCCAGCAGCTGCCAGGCCCTGCCTTGGCTGCATCACCCAGGCAGGAATGGGGATGGTACAGCACAGGCTACACCCTGGGTTTGGCCAATCAAACCCAGCAACAGATCTGGCATTTACTCCCTTCTCCAGAATCTCTGCTATAACATCTCTCCCAGGGAAATCAGCTTCCTTTGAGGCCTCAAGTCATTCCAGTCCCTGGCACATTGCCCCAGTGCCCTGCCCAGGCAAGCATCCCCTCCTGAGAGCATAGAGAGCTCTGGCTGGCTGAAACCAAGGAGCTGTTTGCCTGCTCCCCCACTGGCTGCTCATGGATGTTGTCACTTTGGGAAAAAAAAGGCATACCAAGAACTGCCACATGACCGTGAGGGAGGGAGCAGCTATTTCCACACAGAGCAAGCCCAGATATTGCTCTAAAGCACAAGCAGTAAAAATCCTGAATAAAAGCTACACTATTTCAACCTGGGGGACTGAGAAACACATCAACAGCTTTGGGATTCCCCAGGAAAGCACATGCTGGGCTTCTTTCCAGAATGGAGCTCTGGGCTGTAGCCATGCCCCCAGGAGCCCCTGGGCACAGGCAGTGCCAGGAAAGCCTGGAGTGAGGGGTCAGGTGTGCCTGTCCCTCATGCTCTTCCCTCCAGATGGAACACTGGGACTAGGGCAGGCAGGAGAGAGGAAAAGGCAGCTCTCCACTGCCTGCAGCCACTCATCCTCAGGATCAGGTCACTCCCACAGGGAATGGAAAAGGCTCTTGGTTCCTTCTGGGTAGCACTTCTGACACCTAACGGTGGTTTACTTGAGGAGGTGTTGCCTGGGAACACAGCTCACCTGAGAGCACATAAAGCACACACTGCATAACCAGTCTGGAATGCCACTGCAAAAGCATTCAGAGTTCATGTGCAAGGGCAAAGCACCGTTACCTGTGCCTGGACAGCGAGGTGAAATGCTCCTTTCTTGAATGGCAGCAAATCCCCTGTGCAGTTCCTCGTGCCCTCTGGGTACACCCACACCTTCAGCTGCACATGGCAAAACAAGGCTTTACTCCAGCAATCCACCTGCAGTGCCCCGAGCCACTAGCCAGCTTTGCCAAGAGCTGCAGGTGGCTCTAACTCCAGGTGAGCCAGCACCAGGAGTCAGTCCCTCATCCCCACATGCCACCCTGGGATGCCCAGACACAGGACACCCACACTCACATTGTCAGCTGCCATGGTCTTGGCAACCTCAGCCATCACCATCTTGGCACTGCTGGTTTTCTTCCTGTTGATGAAGATGACGCCGCCGAGGTAGATGATGAGCCCCACGGTGCCGGTGTACATCAGCTCTTTCTTGCCCACCTGGACACAGTTGTCAGGCAGGACTTCCATCAGCCCTAATGGGATGGCAGAGGGCAAGACCCAGCAGTCACCCCGCCTGCCTGCACTCAGGTGGGACAAGGACACGAGCTGAGGAGAGGAGGGGCAGGGCTACCAGGGATAAGCTGATGCCTTGTTTCAATCCTGGCTTCTGCTGCCATCAGCAGAGCAGGAGACTTGGCACACAGCAGAGTTAGTGGGGCAGTGGTGGCTGCAGGTGACAGCAAAGCCCCCCAGAGAGTCCCAGGGAGCCCAGCAGGGCCACTGACACACATGCTGGGCCAGCCAGGCCAGCAGAGAGGCAGAGATGTAAAAGGGAGCTGAAAAACACCCGAGGGACAGCAGTATCTGGGGGGCTGCATAGATATGGGATTGCTCAGAGCAAGGGGAGACCCTTCCCACAACCAGCACTGACAGAGAAGCTGGACCAGCTGACACAGCAGCACAGACTGGCCAGGACAGGGGCTTGGCCAGGAGGCACAAGCAGGAATTCAATGGTGAGTAGGAGAAATGCTCCCTCCCTCCCACCAGCTCCTCACCCATCATGTCCAGGATGCTCTGATGGTTGGACACAATGATAGCAGGGCCCTCCACCTCGAAGTTCTCCAGTCCCTTCACCTCAAACCTCAGGCCAAAGAAATACTTGAAGGTCTTGACCACAGCTTTGATGATTCTGTGGAAGAGAAGAGCAGTCAGCACTGGGCAGGGGGGTGACAGGGGCTGCAGGATGACTAAGAGGAGACAAAAAGAGCTCTGGGACAGAGAACCTTCACTCTCATTTGCCTTCTGGTCCACCCAGGTGTCTGCCCTTCATGGTGCCACTGCTCAAAGTCCTGCAAGTTGCTTTCTAAGTCCTCTCCACTCCCAATGTGGGAATTTTACTAGAGGCCTGGGGGAAGCTGATTGTAATTTTGAGGCTGGTTCAGCCAGATTCAATAGCCCATGCTTCTTCCAAGCTGGCAGTATCAGCTCACAACAGGCTCTTTGGAAGAGCCAAGTCCAGCCTAGCACAGCTGCGAGATCCCTGCAAAGGGTGCAGACTGGAAACCCTCCAAAGTCCAGGGGAGTGTTTTCAGCACAGACCTCTCCTCCTGCAGCCAGTCCCACCCACGGAGTGCTGTTCTCTCCCACTGCTCCACAGCTCTGCACTGCTCCAGTGCTACCAGTGCCTTCCTCCTGCAACCAGCAGGGCCCCCCAGGTTGTTCAGGCAGCTCTCCCAGGAGCAGCCCCCATTCCCAGCACCCAAGGGAGGCTCTGCCTGTTCTGCTGGGCTGGAAAACACTGCTCAGTGGTACAAACAAACCTGGGGTGCCTTTACCTCATGGCAGTCCAAGAAAGGAGGGCAGTGGAGGTGAGAAACACCTCCCTGCACAAGGCAGGGATGTGAGCAGCAGTCAGGATGCTCCCCACGCAGCTTGGCAGGGGCTCTGTGCCCCCCAGCAAACACAACTTCAAGCTTTTGCCTGCCAGTTCCCTTCCCCCAGTGGATCTACAGGTCTGACAAAGCTCCCAGCTTTTCCCAGGGCTGAGGGCCCAGTTGGGAGACACTGGCAGCTCCACTCAGCCATGCCAACAAGCAGGGATACCAGGCTGCTGTGCCCTTGCCAAGCACACCCAACCCAGACCCACCAGCCAGCCCAGGGCAGCAGGGCACATCCATGGACAGGTGGGACCTGGGGACCCTCCAACTGGGCCGAAGGACACAGCCAGAAGCTGCCAGAACCCAGGGGCTATTTTGGGCAGGGGAGCAGCTATTTACCAGGACAGGTGGCAGAGGAACTCACCCGTGAGCAAAGCTCCCAGGAGCAGTCCCCAGCTCTGCTCTGCTCTCCCTTAGAGCTGATTCAGGTGCTGGCCTGCCCTCCAGCAAGCACCTGGATGTCCTGTGTCAGGGACACCTTCTCCCTGGCAAAGAGGGGATGGAGCCTTCCTCCCTACAGGAGGAGACTGAGGGACAGTGTCAGCTTTGCCACCCCACAACAGGGTCTAGCTGGAGAGCTGTGCAGCACCATCCTCCTAGAAAGCATCCTTGTCACCCAGGAGGTGAGCACCTGGACAGCATCTCATCCTAGTGTGGCAGCAGCTCCCAGCATCTGCTCTCCACACCTATCCACATCCCTGCCATCAGCTCTTGAACCATATGACTTCTCCCAGCTTGCTCCCACCCACAGGGAGGGTTCCCACCTCCATGGAGTGTCCTGCCATGCAGAACACCCAGGCATGGGCTTTGACACTGGAGTTCAGGCCAGGCCAATGCTCCCAGGTGACACAGCCCCCAGGTGACACAGCCCCCAGGTGACACCGCTATCAGTCCTGACTTCCACTTGCTGCAAAGGTCAGAGCCGCACCCAGGGACAGGACACAGGGAGCTGGCATGGAATGCAGAGCTCCTGAGCTCCAGGGGCCTGTTCCAAGGTTATGGGGATGCAGTTCAGGTGAAGAGACGAGGCTCCAGGTCAAAAGAGGCAGGGTGACACAAACCAGTGAGGTCATGAGGGATGCCATGCCACGGGGCTGACCTAAATCACACTTCTCCTCCCTTCTGACTGCCAACCAAAAAAGAGGTCACTGCTCTGGAAGTCACACTGCTCAGTGGCTGCCGGGAGAGGCTGGTTACACATTACTCAAGAGCAGCCATCCAGCTTCCTCCTGCCTGCCCAGAGCCTGTGTATTTCCTTGCACAAGATGTGGAGTGAGCCACTGAAAGAGGCAAAGGGGCAGAGCTCAGAGCAGGCAAAAAAAGAACGGCCAGCCACGTCACCCACAGGGTTAAGAGGATGGATCTGACTCCCCTCCAACCCTGCAAACAGCTTCTCTGTTGGTATCAACAATCCAGACTCGCTGAAGCCACAGCTGCAGAGAGCTGTAAATCCAATGCACTTACTGCCAGACACAAGGAATACAAAAATGAGAGGGAACGTGGCTTTTTCAGTGCATCCCTAACAGTCTGACTGTGAAAGGCAGCAGCCCCCAGATTCATGTGCTGTGCTCCACAGGCTATCACAGAGGCCTGTTTAGGATACTCTGATTTTCAAGGTCTCATGAAGTCTGCTTACCAGATCTGAAGCTACTGCAAGAGGTTTCACCACTAGATAAATAGCTCTATCTCTATCAGACACCCATGGCAACCCCTTCCAAGCCACACCAGCCTGGCACTGGAGCCAGGAGCACAGCAAGAACAGGGTGTTCCGCACCAGGCAGCAACACTGCTATCACTGTCCACCAGCACATGCTCTGCTCCAGCCCCGCTTCCCAAGCTGGCATAAGCAGACTGGGATGCTAGAGAAATAAAGAATTTGCTGGATCACCTTAATCAGAGACTTCCCAGGGGCTGGGATACATCACAAGGATCATCAGCCAATGCCAGTACATGGAAACAACAGGCTTAAGTTACAGGAAAAGGGTGGTTCTGGCCAAAATTCAGCTCAGATTCAACAAGAGGAGTTATCCAATGCAAGAAGCTCTTGTTCCCAAATAATTCCTTTAAGTTTACAGAAAATTTAGAGCATTTGTTTTTGGGAAGGGATTGAAAAGAGAATGTCTCTATCACTGATATCATAAATTCTCCCAGCTGCAAAGCTGGTTGTGCATTGGAAAGCTGCTCCTGAGCAAGCCAAGACAACCAAAGCTGAAGACAGGGATAGGCTGGAGATCCCAGAGCAAACTGCTGTTTCCAGTGCCTGGGACCATGGCACTGGTTGGAGTGGGCAGGGCAGCACCAGTGCCCTGTGCCCACTCTCTCTGCCCTGAGTCCTACCTGTGAGAGCCACACTGCAAAGCAAAGTCCAGCTCCACCTGCTGAGACACTGCCCAACCTTTGATCCAAAAGGATGTAATAAAGGCAACAGGGCTCTCTCTCCTTTCCCCTGCATCCACACAGCCTGGCCTGGATACAGAGGTGAAAACTTGCCTATGGGATTGCAAACCCAGGAAACGAGTTGTCCTGTGCTGCCAAGCAGAAGTGCCAGCTCTGCCCTTAAAATGTGCTTTGGCAAGTAGGGGAGCTGCTGGATGAGAGCAGCTCCTCAGCCCCTGCCCCGGGCATGCTGTCAGGGGACACATGGTGTGACAGCAGCTGCATGACTGCCCTGCTCCCGGCTCTGGCAGCACATGGCACACTGCTGGGCACGGCCCCTGCTTCTGCAGGGAGGGAACAGCCCAGCCAGAACAGAAACAGAATGGAATTAAACCTCAGGGTTGGAAGGGAGCTCTGGAGATCCCCCAGTGCCATGGGAGGGTCACCCAGAGCAGGTGACACAGGTATGCACCCAGGTGTGTTTGGAATGTCCCCAAGGAGAGGGAAACTCCAGGTGGGTTTGCAATGTCTCCAGAGAGAGGGACAGTCCAGGTGGGTTTGGAATGTCCCCAAGGAGAGGGAGACTCCAGGTGGGTTTGGAATGTCTCCAAGGAGAGGGACCCTCCAGGTGGGTTTGCAATGTCTCCAGAGAGGGAGACCCCACGACCCTCCCTGCCCAGCCTGCTCCAGTGCCCTCCCACCTCAAACCCTGCTGTCCTCCAGCTCCCCCCCAAAAACCCCCGTGGCCCTGTACCCCACAGCCACCTCACCCCCACCCATGTGGCTCTCAGGGCAGAGCCCCGCCGTGCCCAAGCACAACCCAAGACGGTGTGGCGATGCCACAGAGGTGCCACCACCCCCCTGCCACGCGCTGGCGCTGCCACCCACGCCCCCATAGGGTGTCCCAGCGGGTGTCCCCGCTGTCCCCGGGCTCACCTCATGTTCTTGACGGTGCGGCCGCCGTTGACCAGCAGGCAGGCTGCGGCTGCCAGCGCCGACGACACCAGGCAGAGCGCGCAGTAGAAGCCGATGCGCAGCGCGAAGTTGACGGCGGGGCTGAGCTCCATGAGGACGTGGAGCAGCAGCAGCACGGCCGTGCCACACACCAGCCACCCCAGCTCCATGACGGGTCCACCCGGGCGAGCTGCGCTGTCGCTGTCGCCTCCCCCTCCTCGCCGAGCAGCCCGCAATGTGCCCGCCTTATGTGGGCGGCTCGTCCCGCCCCGCGGATGGGGCGGTGGATGGGACGGGACGGGACGGGGCGGGCGGTCCCGGAGGGTGCCTGGAGGGGATTTGGGGTGTGTGTTGGCAGGGGAGGGGATGGAGACACCCCCGTGGAATGTCCCTGGTGGGGATGGGGTGTGTGTTGGCAGGGGAGGGGATGGAGAGACACCCCCGTGGAATGTCCCTGGTGGGGATGGAGTGGCTTCTTGGTAGGGGGGATGGACCCTCGTGGAATGTCCCCGGTGGAGCTGCGATTGTTTGTTGGCAAGGGAGGGGATGGACTCTCGTGGAATGTCCCTGGTGGAGATGGAGTGGCTTCTTGGTAGGGGGGATGGATGGACCCCCGTAGAATGTCCCTGGTGGAGCTGCGATTGTTTGTTGGCAAGGGAGGGGATGGACTCTCGTGGAATGTCCCTGGTGGGGATGGGGTGTGTGTTGGCAGGGGAGGGGATGGAGGGATCCCCGTGGAATGTCCCTGGAGATGGAGTGGCTTCTTGGCAAGGGGGATGGACCTTCGTGGAATGTCCCTGGTGGGGATGGGGTGGCGTCTTGACAGAGGGGATGGACGCCCGTGGAATGTCCCTGGTGGAGATGGGGTGGATTCTTGGTAGGGGGGATTGATGGACCCTCGTGGAATGCCTCTGGTGGAGGTGGGGTTGTGTGTTGGCAAGGGAGGGGATGGACCTTCGTGGAATGTCCCTAGTGGGGCTGGGGCTCCTTCTTGGTACGGGGGGTGAACCCTCGTGGAGGCAGGTTGGTTCATGGTGCTTGGGCAGGTCTGGGTGCCCCTGTGGCACAGGTGGCACTCAGGGGATGTCTGACATGGAAAAGGGGCTCCCTCGTGGTATGAGTGCCCCATGGCAAGGCGAGGAGGGGGTTTGGTCCCCTTCATGGAGCCCTGTTAGGGTTTGGGACCCTCACGGTGCCATGTGGGGGTTTTTAACTCCATCTGTGGTGCCATGGACAGTCTTTGGGGTTCCTCATGGTGCTGTGTGGGGTGTTGGGACCATCATGGTGTGGTGTGAGGGGTTTGGGTCTCTGCATAATCACAGAGTCAAAGAATGGTTTGGGTTGGAAGGGACATTACAGATCATGTAGTTCCATCCCCTGCCATGGGCAGGGACACCTTCCACTAGCTGAGGTTGCTCCAAGCCCCATCCAACCTGGCCCTGGGCACTTCCAGAGATGGGGCAGCCACAGCTTCTCTGGGAAACCTATGCCAGGGCCTCACCACACCCACAGTAAAGAATTTCTTCCTAGTATCTAGTGTAAATATACCCTTTTCCTGTTTAAACCCATCCCTCCTTGTTCTGTCACTGCATGCCCATGTCCAAAGTCCCTCCCCAGCTTTTTTGTAGCTCCTTTAGATACTGGAAAGTGCTATAAGGTCTCCTCAGTCTTTTCCAGGATGAATAATGAGGTTGTAATAGTTGGTCTCTCATGGCACGTTGAGCAGGCCCTCATGGTGCCATGTAGGGTCTTCTGTTCCCTCATAGAACCATATGGGTTCTCTAGGGGTTCCTGTGGTGCCATGTGGGGTTTTTGGATCCCCCCCTGGCATGGTGTGGAGTCTTTGGATCTGTCACAAAAATCTCCCTGCTCCTCATCTCATTCACCTTCCCTGCTAGTGCTTGATGCTGCTTTTCCAGTGGCACAAATGTGCTGAGTGGGATGGAGCTTTCCCTGCTGGCACTGGAGGTAGGGCAGGATCCAGCCCAGCAGCTCTGTGGGTGTGAAGCTGGCACAGGAGATGAAAGCATCTACTGGAGCTGACACAAACCCTTCGCTGGCCTTGGCAGGTTTTGCAACACTTTTTATAGCAAAACCCCAGTCCCGTGGATGGCAGAGACTCCACTGGGGTGAGATGTGGCCCTGCAGTCCTGATCACCCTCTTGGCATCCACGGCTTTGCTGCTCCTGGGAAAATCAAGGAAAAGTGGTGTCCCTTTTAAAATAACCCTTGTTCCCTCAGCTCTCCTTGGATTCACCAACAGAGGTTGAGTGTCGTTCCCAAATTAGCTGCCACCAGGACAGGGAGGGCTCACAGCACTTTCACTGCCCTGCAGCAGCTTTAGGGCTTGAAGCAGGACACAAGCTCCTTCTCTCCAAAGAGCTCCAGGCCAGCACTCCCTACGACTGCCAGGCAATGACATCTCAGAGCTGGTCTCATGATTCCAGCTAATGCCACAAAGAACCCTTATTGTATTAGCATCTCAACACAGCATTAGACTAATCCCTCCAGCCTGTGTCATACAGGCTGCTCAGAGAGAGAGCCTTGCTCCAGCACCCAGGATATGCCTGGGAAGTCACCGAGACTTTCGCAGCTGAGCAGACAGTGAGCCCCGAGCGATGCTGCGCTTGTCCTCGTGATGTTTTCGCTTTTGTTGCCACGAGAAGAAAGTCACTGGTGATCTGTCACTGGGGCACTGTGCGAGCCGACCCATGGAGCTCAAAAAATGCAGTTGGGAATCTGAAATGTAAATTCCGGTGTGGCCGCGGTGCCGGCGGCAAAAGGCATCGGTGGATACGGCGTGGTGGGGACGGCAGTGGTGTGATCCTTCACGTGTGGGCTCCCGAAAGAGCTTGGCTGCCGTTCCCTTCTCCCCACGCTCTCCGGCAGATTAGCTGGAGCAATGCAAATGAAATGTTTGATATTAGTCTGTAGCTCAGGGAAAGGGAGTGCTTTCTGATGCCAGATTAGAAGGCAGACATGGGCCTGCCCGCTAGCAAGTGGAGCTGTCACGCTGAGTTATTTCATAAGGCAGGCGGCTGGGCTGCCAGATGACGACAGCCTGTGCGTTAAAATTATCATAACAAACTGCCTGATGGAAGAGACCCATGAGCCTCAGCGTGCTGAGAAACCCAAGAGGGATCACCTCAAAGCCCCCGAAACACGGCTGTTTTGGGACAGAGGCAAAGGTGACCCCTCCCTGTCCTCCCAAGCTTCAGCAGCCAGGATGAAGCAGTTCCAAATTCTTTTTACAACCCAGTTTGCTGGATTGCACTGCATGTTTTACATATTTAATCTACTGACTGGATTATTTAGATGTGATGCAAGTGTACCCTGCGGGTAGTGTAGCTGAGCAGGGTCCAGAATCCCTGGCAGGAGCAAGAATCCACCAAGTGCCAGGCAGAAGGGCATCACTGCTGGTAGGATTTCTCTGCCTGGGTCCATGAAGAGCTATAAAGCCAAGAGTGTTACCCTTGGCCTTAGTTTTCTGATGTCTTATAAAAATCCGTCTGTGTTTTTTTTATCTTTTATTTGTCTAAATTTATTGCTTCCCTTGGAAACAACATGTGACCTCACTGTGCATGACTAGCTTCTGACTGGAGAAGAAGTAGAGCCATGGAGAACATGTCCCACGCATGCAGGGAGAAGGTGAGCAGAGAAGGAAAGAGAGAAAAAGCACTCAGAGGGGCAGGAAAGATGTGTCTATTGCCTGGCATCATTCCACAGGGCTGAGCAGGTCACAGAGCAGCAGGAGGATTGAGGCTGGGTGGGTGGCTGCTTGGCAGGACCCTCTGGAGGTCCTGGCTGTGCTGAAGGAAGGTTGGATTTGTCTGCAGAGCAGCATCTCACTCCTGCTGCCTCACTGTGCCTCTGCCCTTGACTTCCCACGGTGCCTTTGGCAGCCCTACCCGTCAGCCTCTGCCTCCTGCCAAGGGACGTGTGTTAAAAGCAGCAGCTGGGTTTGGTGACCTTAAAGTGAAGGGAGGAGGAAGCAACCAGCCAAATATCCTCGTTCTTGGCCTTGTCGTGACACGCATGTGCATGGCTGGGGAGCCCTCATAGGAAGCTCCTCGACACCAACCCCTGCTGCTGGGTGCTGCAGGGAGGGGACTTGGGGACAGTAAGAGCATCCACCCGTCTGCTGTAACTTCTTCCAGACCTCTGACAGTCCGTCCATCCGTCCATCCATCCACCCATCCATCCGCCAATCCTCTTCCCTCTTCAGTTGTCTCAACTAGCAGCTGGCTCTGAGAGACGTGTCAGAGTCTGGCATCTCTGTGTCTCACCTCTGTGTAGCTCAGGCTGCACAGAACAGCCCAGCATCATGATACAGACACAGCTATGTTGCTGTAACTTGCTCCCACATGGGCAGGGCTACAGACTGGGAATTTGGACCATCTTTGCACCTATAAGCAAGGTTGCCCCAAGGGCTGGCACCACTGGGATGGCATCCCTGAAACCTTTTCCTGGAAGTGTTATCCTGAAAAAGAAAGCAGAGAGGTCTGTCCTGGGCTGTGCTGGCCTGGGCAGGGACACTGCAGGCTGCTTGGAAAGGAGTTTATGGAAAGGATATGGGTGAATCCCATTTCCCTCTCACTTGTTCCAGCCTAAAAGGGGACCAGCACATTGGAGGTGAAGCCCTCCTGCTGCCCCTCATGTGGGTGTTGTGGAAGCCCAAGGCTGAGCCCACACTTGCACAGGCAGAGCTTCAGATTGAGCCTCAGCCTCTGTGTGTGCTCCCGCTGCTCCATGGCCACACTCCCTGTAGTTGCTGGGCTCCCCAGTAATAACACGTCACTCTCTTGTGACAACAGAGTAAACACTTGGGGAGGAACCGGGCTGGTGACTCAGCGTGGTTTGAATGTGAGCGCTGCACTTCCCCACAGGACACAGAGCAACAGGCTTGCACAAGAACCAGGAGCATGAGATTGCTAAACTGCCTGCTGCTGGGGTTCAGCATGCACAGCCTCCACTGGCCACTGGAAAGAGAATGAGCCTAAGGGACTTTGACTCTGACAACATGTAATTAAGAGGGAAACAGATTTTAAAAGGGTATTAGATAATCTGAACCTTCCTTCCTGTAACCTTTACTCACCTACAAGTAACTCTATTGAGAAAGTAAATGACGTCTGCTGGGATTTTCATGCCAGCCAGTTGTGGGTTTATGGCACCAACTATGTGGAACTGGAGCCCCTGTAAATTTTTGGCCCCTCAGCTTGTGCTCTGCAGGTACTGCGGGACACCCAGCCCTGCCACTCCTCACACTCCAACATCATTCCACAGAGAATGCTCCCTCTGAGCTTATCTCACCTCTGCCTTCAAACAAGGCATTAAATTCAAACAAGGATTTAAAGGCATGCGTGACACAAGGCTGATTTAGCACGATCCTTATCCACATGAGGAATGCCACAGCCATGGAGTGCCAGGGCTGGAGACTGGCAGAGCCAGTACACCTCAATCAAGGATTGCTGCAGGGGCTTACACCCTACCATGCACCCCAGCACTGGCTTTTCTTCTTTTTTTTCTCCTCTCAGGCTTTGCCAAAAACAGAAGATAGCGAAAACACAAGACTGCAAGATCTTACTGTTGTATTTGCATTTGTACCATGGGCTGGAAATCCCCCAGCACCTGATGTTCTCTGCACTGTCTGCCCCTGGAGAGGCTCTGACTGAAAGGAGAGTGGCCCTGGCACAGGACATGGCCTCTGATACAGCATCTCATCTGGCTGCAGCATTTGAGCTCCTTCAGGCCAAAGGATGGAAAACTGGAATCACTTTTTTTTCCAAGCTGCAATAGGATTAGGCTTTTTCCTAAATGTCGTGTGTTAAATAAAGGAAATCAAATTGTTTCTGATGGATTTTATGCTGGTAGAAGGGGCTGGGTGGTTGACCTGGAGACTGATGGACTGAGCAGGGAAGGCAGAGCCAAGGGCTTTTCTTGGTGGGCAGCCTGGGACTGGAGAGGAGTTTGCTGCATCTCCCATGGCAGAGCCTCTCACCTCAGGGAGCCCCCAGCCAGCAGCAGTACAACGTGTCCCACTTGTGCTGGATTCAGGTGTTGGTGCTGAGCTCTGTGTGTGTTTTCAGGGCTGTGACTGCCAGATCCCTATTGGGATCTCCATCCCCGCCTCCTAAAAGGCATTTCCCTTACTCTGGAGCATCCTTTGGCACCTGCCCTTTGCAGGCCCTGTTAGCTGAGCTGTGCTCTGTCCCCATGCTCCAACAGCAGGCAGGCAGGGAGCAGGGTGTTGTGTGGCACTCCTGGGTTGCCAGAGCTGTTGGCAGTGTGCTGCAGGGTGTGCCAACGCCGTGGCACACAACAGGACTAAAGGGCTTTTGGGCTAAGTCCATGAGTGCAATTAAACATCAGCTCAGCTTCTGCGTCACGGGGCTGTCCCTGGGACTGAGCTCAGTCATGGGGAACCACAGCCTGAGATTGTACTGGTACCACTGGTTGCTCTGCCAGTGCCAGTACTGCCACCTCTCTTCTCAGTCATCTTTGAAGGTGATTCCATCCTCCTGCTCCTGAGCAGGTCTCCATCTCCTTTCTCTGCCTCCCCCAGGGAAAATGGGCTCCACCACCTGCACAGGCAGTTGCTGGGTCTGAGCACAGGAGCTGCTGGACAATTAAAAGGGGTGTTGCCACGACGGAGCAATGGAAATGTACTGACACCACTGGGAAGGGCGGGAGGGAGTGGAGCAGCCTGGGGTGCTTTCAGCACAAAGACCGTTTCTCTGGTGAACAACTCCAGTTTTGCCACAGGAATGAGCTCAGCCATGGGCTGAGCCACTGGGCTGGGGCTGAGCTCACACAGGGCTGCATCGCTGAGCAGGCTGCTGGCACTCCTTGCACCACTGCCAGGCAGCAGCTTCGTTTAGCAGACACACAACATGAAACCAGCCCTCAGCTCTTTGGGCAGGTACCTAGCTCTTCCTGGAGTATTTATGTGGGAAGAGACGGTCTGGGTGATTTGTGGTTCTGAGGTGCCTGGAATTGGATGCCACAAACCCCCCAGCTGCTCCCCTCTCATTGCACAGCCTGGCCAGAGCTGCCAGCGTGTTGCAACTGGCTCAGGATCTCCTCCAAGTGCCAGAGTCCAGCACAAGGTGGACTCTTTTCCTGGCAGAACTGCCTAGAAATAAACCATACACACCTCAGCGGGCTAAAATCTCAAATCCACCCAGGGAATATGTCTCTGTGAAACAAACAGTTTCTCTCTCTGCGTTTCCTCTGTTATTGATTAATGCCTCTTAATGACTCTGGCTAAAAAAACTCGTAGCTGCTGCCTGTCGTGGAAGATCAATGGAGCAGCATTAGCAGGAGATAGAGGCACACTGTCCCGGTGAGCTCTCTGCCGAGGCCATCCCGGGAGCAGCACCGCCGCCTGCACGATCAATAGTTCAGCATGACCTCTCCCTCTTGCTTGCTTGCTTTCTCCTTGAGCTGGTTGGGCAATAAAGTCTGACTCCGAGCTTTCACCAGGGCTAGATTATAACTATGCCAATTGATCTGATATGTAAAGAATAAAGGGGCCTCTTAAGCCAGCTGTCTGCACTGGAAAAACTCAAGTGGCTGCACAGGCAGGGTCAGACCCTCATTAATTCCTGGATGCTCAGGACCCTGCTCATGTGATGCGTGAAACTTGGACCACAGTGCTGGAGGGAGTCAATTAATCATGACAAATCCAATCCGACTTCTGCCCAGAGCTTTCCCGGTCAGCTGCCTGTGCTGCTGGTGCCTTTTCACAAGTGCATCGTCATCGAAGCCACCATGCCCTGTCCCTCCCACTCCCTTTTTGGGATATGACTTTGTTTCTTTTGCTTCTCTTTCTCCAGAAATTGAAGTGTGTGAGGAGGAGGGGGAGCCCTTTGCTGCTTCACATGCTGACAGATGCTGCAGCAAACAGATGTGTGTGTCAGGTGAAGCCACACATGGGGGTCCTGGGCAGAGGAGGTGAGGGGGGTTCTCCTTCCTGAGACAGCCACTGTCTTCTTGAAAACCTTTTGCTCACCAACCCTCCAAACTGCAGCTTCCTCTCCTCCACTGAGGCTGATAAACAGGGAGCATCTGGAAGATGAAAGCTGACTTAAAAACCTGAGAGCTGTTTACTCCCAGCACAGCACCACTTAGAGATGCTGTGATATCTCAGGTGGGCACGTGGGCTGTGGCTCCAGATAAAATTCATTTCCTACTCTGTGTTGGTGCAGCTATGTTGTCCCGATGCTGTGGGTTACTCGATGCAGTTCAGATGTCAGTTGGAAGAGCCAAACCCCTTGTTAACACATCAACACCCTGGTCACAGCCCCAGGAGGCTTCAGAGGTGTCTGTCAGCATTTGAATGGCACCTGTGGGGTGAGAGACCACCAGCCTTTGCCTGGTCTGTGCCATGCTGTGATGGCACAGCCTGTGTTTTCCAGGGAGAGGAGTGCTGAGCTGCTGGCGTTGAGCCTGCTCATGTTTGGATGGCATCCCTCTCCAAGCACACTGGCCTGTGTGTCCCCACAGGGTGTCCAGAGCTGCTCGTCCCACCTGTGCATCTCAGTCTCCTCTGAGGCCAACTGAGCCCCGTGCCTGCTTCAAGGAATGTCCCTCCAGCCAAGCCTGATTTTGGGAGCCAAATATCCAGGGCAAAAGCCATGTCCTGGCTCTTACAGCAGCAGGAGCACTCTGACTCAGGATGTCGTGTGGAGGGGCTGGGAGCTGGCAGGGGCTGGCAGGGGCTGTCATGGGCACTGGTGAAGGAATCCCCTGGGTTGTGTCTCCTGGTGCAAGCCATAATGATGAATAACTCTAAAAGCAGCTAATCCTGTGCAGGGATCTGCTTGTTCAGCCTCCCTCTCCGAGCTCCTATGCAAGCTCTTTTCCTCCCCAGCTGGAAAGTGCCCAGAGTTGGCACATGACAGAAATCCCAATAAGAATGGTTCCCCTTCCAGAGCCATTGGGCTGGCACAGCCACAGGGCTCCAAGCCACAGCCACCACCCTCTGCATTTAACCCTGGCACTGACAGCAGTGAAACCCTTGGGCTCCCCCTCTTCCATCCCATGGTTCAGGTGCAGGAGGATCCCTGGGGTGTCTCCAGCCCAAGGGAATGGTGATGAGTGGAGGTGAGGCCCCCAAACAGTTCCCATCAACCCACAAGCATCCAGTGAGTCCCAGCAGCGCCACTGGGCTTAATTACAAGTAGCTGGGCTTAATTACAAGTAGCAGGGATTTGGAGAGGAAGCAGAGGGGGCGAGCGCAGGACAGATTGGAGGGAAGATTGTGCTGGGGGTGGCAGGACTGTCAAGCCAGAAACACAAGAGCTGATTAGCATTTCTAATTATAACCGGCAGGGCCCGGCAGGCAGCAGAGGCAGCTGACGGGCTGTGCGGAGCCAGCTGTGGATGCCACGCAGGAAGCGCGGGCGATCAGTCTCAAATCCTTAAAGGATGCGCAGGAAAGAGCATGAGTGCCTGGATCCATCATCTCCGAGCTGCGGCAGCGCCTGGGAATGCCGTGTACAAGAACAGCATCTCCGGGACTCAGATCCCTCCGGTTCGTGGCCACGGAGCTGAAGGGGGGAGTGTGGGTAGGGGTGGGCACATGGCCCTCTTTTGGGTCCGTGTCCTTCGCCCCCTGCCAAGCAGTGGCGCTGGGCACTGCGGGCAGTGGCATTGGGCTGTGCTGTCCCCAGCTGTCACCCAGCCCTGACATCCCACCCACAGGAAGGCCCTGGAGGGGATGAAGGGATGGATGAGGCTCCTCTCTCTCGAGTCAGGGCTGCTCTGCACTGCTGTTAGCACAGCCTGCGAAGATAATTTATTCGTTATCTTTTAATCAGGTAAATATTACGGGCCAGCAAATGACCCGCTACAGGGCTGTGGCTGCCCTGAGAGCTCCGTGTCCCGAGGGCACAGTGCTCTTGGGGACGTGCCCGCAGAGCCACCGCCTGGCTGGGAAGTGATCAGAGGCCAGCGTGCGGCACGCTGCGGGTTTAGCTGGGATTAGCAGGGCTTTGACCGGGAGAAACTGAAGCGACTTAATCAAGGCAGCGTGTGAAAGAATTCCCAGGGAGGAGATGAGCATTGACTGCCTTCAGCATCTTCTGGGTGGCGCCTGGGGGACCATCTTCCCCGCTTCTGAGCCACATCCCTTGGCTCTGGGTGCCTTGCCTGCTGCTGGGAGCCCATCCTGTCAGTGGCAGGGGATTTTGGGGGGGAGGAGAGCCCCCTTGCACAGGGACAACATCCCAGGTTGTGGGAGCAGCTGCATCCCTGGTATCAGGTGCCTGGGGTAGAAACAGAAGACAGGAACCACAGGGAGAGATCTTTCTTCCCTTGCACATCGAATATAAGATAGAATCACACCTACAGAATTTTTATTACTCTTTTGATTGGATTAATTAATCATTCAGTGATAACTGCTCATTAGGCATTCCAACAATCAATACTAATCACTTAATTACTTGGCGTATTACAGCTTGGGAAGGTCTGCTCATTCCTAATTAGATTCGCTGGACAATCCACCTCTGAATGTTGCAGAGCCCCACAGCAGAGATCCATGGATTTCAAGCCTCCCTCAGCTTTGACCCAGGCATGGAATTCCCACCTCCAATGAGGGTTTCATCCCTCCTGTGTGTACCACTTGAGCCCCAAAATCAGGGTTCAAGGCACAGGGAGCTGCAGCAGGAGGGTGAGCAGGGAGTGTGGGATGCTGCTGAGCCCAGGCCATGGCACAGAGGGGACATCACTGGAGGCAGGACAGATCCCAATAGGCAGCTTTGCTCAGTCGTGATAGGGACAGACAGGCAGGAGTTGGGGTGGAGCTGAGGGGCCCAGGGTGTTTTTAAAGGTCATTTTGAGCCAAATTCAAGAGGAAGGGGCAATCTGAACCACAAATAGGGTACAACAGGATAACCTGAAGATCTAATTGTGAGCAAAGACTTAGCAATTACCTCACGACTGACCCTCTCAGATCAATTTCCACCATAATTTTGTCCCCCGATCCCCTTCCTTGCCTGTGTACACCACATCCCCCTGGATGAGGCTGTTCCTGGCCTGTCTGCCGGTGTCTGACACAAAGCAACCCCTGTCTTGCCTTGAGGTTTCCCTGCCGAGCCACAGCGCAAACAGGGAGTGCAGCCAGTGCTGGGCTTCAGGCTGGAGAAGGGAAACAGAGAGGAGGCAAAAGGAGCAGGGGTGATGGCAGGTCACAGCTCCGGTGGGATGCAGCCCTTGCGTCCTGCTGCGGGTAACCAACCAGGGGGGCTCTGGCAATCCGCCCCCCAAAACAGCTTTAAACAAAACCTGAACTGGTACGACCGCTGGGGACCAGGGGCCATCAGCATCTCCATGGAGCGCCCCCGACGTGGTCATCAGCCAGGGCTGGGGGACCCTGTGAGGCGGGGGGAACAGGAGTGTGGGATTCCCGGGATGTGGGGTGACCTTGGAGATGGGATGCCCGGGTAGGTAGGACCACTGGGCTGTGGGGTGAGCCCGGGGATGGGGTCTCAGGTGGGATGCCCGGGTGGGTGGTACCCCCAGGCTGCGGGGTGAGACCCCCGTGTGAGATGCCCGGGTGGGATGCCCAGATGGGGAGCGCTGGAGTCGGGCTGACCCGGCGTGGCTGCGACCCCCGCGGGGCGGGCGCTGATGCTGCGGGGCCGAGCCGAGCCGCGCCGNCCGGGATGGGGGATGCGCCGGGATGAGGGGATGCGCCGGGATGAGGGGATGCGCCGGGATGGGGGGATGTGCTGGGATTGGGGGATGCGCCGGGATGGGGAATTCAGGCTTGGCCGTGCCCGTCTCCGCATCCTGGCACCGGCCATGCACAAAGGGACGCTCCGCCGCGGTCCCACGGCCGCCGGTGCGGGGAGCTGGGGGAGCTGGTGAGGGCACCGGGAGGACCTGGACCGGCACCAGAGAGGTCTGGAGAGGCACCGGGAGGGTCTGGACCGGCACCGGCGGCCGCAGCCCGTTGCATAACCCGCGCCGCGCTCCGCCGTGCCGGAGCGCTCGGAGCATCTCAGGGCAGCCCATCCGGCAGCCCGCTGCGGTGGGTGAAGCAGCCAATGCAGCAGGGCAGGGATGGCTCCTTCCTTCTCTTGCTTTCTTTTCTTTTCTGTATGTATTTCCCCTCCTCTTCCCATCCCCGAGCTGCCTGAGGGGCTGGGGACCCGCCTCGGAGCTCCAGGGACCGGGGATGCTGGGACCAGGGATGTCAGGGATGCTAGACCTGGGTGTTTTCTCTGCAGCTGTGGGATGAGAAACCCTGACTCTGGCAAAGGTCCTGGACCAGAGAGGTTATCCCTGAGGGGAGTTGGGGGACATGGGAGGGGGTTCCCAGTGGGCAGAGAATGCTGCCAGGAGGTGGGTGAAGATGGGGCTGCTGTGAAACAAGACCCATATTCCCAAGGTGCTTCAGGGGAGACATGGGGATGGAGCAGGATTTTGTGCTGCTGCATCCATTTTGCCTTTGAAGTCAGCTCCAACCCAAAGTCACTTCCAGGTCCTCCAGAGTCACCCTAAAACTAAACACAGCAACGCTCACAAACAAAAGGTAACACGCTTTGGTGCAGGGAAGGCAGTGGGCAGAGAAGCTCCTGTGCCTTGAGACTGAGGCCGTGGAAGAGCCCTCAGCACCAGCTCTGCATCCAAAATCCAACCAAAGCCCAGTAGAACCTCCTAAAATTCATCCCACACTCTCTCATTTTTTCCCAGCATTTAGGGGAGGATGAAGCCAGTGCTCCCCATCCTGTGCTCAGGCCTTAGTCCTAATCCCCCTCCTACCCAGGAACATGACAGGTTCTAAGTCTGAAATAAGGAAAAAGGGACATTTTGGCCATTCCATGGTTTTGCTGGTTGTGCTCTCACCGGTGCAAGGAGGGAGGAGGGTTTGGAGGTGGCTGCAAGCCAATGGCTCTCTATTACCTATAGAAATTAGAGGGAATGAGAGGTTTGATGCAAATATTTGTTCCCTGCCCTTCAGAACTGCCAGGGATCTGCACCATGTGACAACAGACAGGTGAGCAGCCTCTGTTGTGGGAGGCCAGATGGCAGCAGTGCTGCTGTTGCAGGGTCAGGGGGGAAGAAACAAAGCCAAGAAAACAGAATTCCGCTATGAGCCTCTGAGTTGTTTGCACGGAGCATCAGCCATGTGCTGCCAGGTTCTTTACTTGCCTGTTTTCACGCAGGAGCTGGTGGTGGCAGCCACCTGTGCCTGTGGGGCTTTGCAAGGAGGGTTCTGCTGAGAAGGGTCTCCTCAGACAGGAGCAGAGCCTCTCACAGCCCCGACAGAGAACCCTGGGCTTGCAGAGGGCAGGAGAGCGGGTGTTCATGGCCACAGCTCCTGGGGACGCACAACATCCAGCTTTTGCAGCCCAGTGCTGTAATCTCTCTGCTTTTAGGGAATTTTAAGTGACCTACTTGCAGCAGGAGTTGCATAATAGACTGATGAATATATATATATATATAAAAAAGAGGCTGAAGGTTTCACCAATGCTCAGGTCAGTTTGTATCGCAGAAGTCATCCTTGTCCAGCAGCTGCTGCCCTGGGCAGAGCCCTGCCCTTCACCAGCGTTTCCTTTCCCTTTCAGGGTCGCCTCCCGGGCATCAAGGTGAAGTACCTGCTGGTGGTGTGGCTGGGCATCTTCGTGGGCAGCTGGGTGGCCTACATGCACTACTCGTCCTACTCGGAGCTCTGCCGTGGCCACGTCTGCCGGATGATAATTGTGAGTGGCAGCCCTGCCAGGCCAGTTTGGGGCTGTGGGATCCCCATTCCCAGCCTCCCAAGCCCCAGAGGTTGGCCACAGAGCCCTCCTGGCAGCTGATTCCCTGGTGCCATCCCCAGCATCACACGGAGCTCTGGATGGGAGAGGTGACCTTACCGTGCCAGGGGGACGGTGAAACAATTTCCTGAGATGTTGGAGGGAAGCAGCCAGGGCAGGCCAGGCAGACGTGGGCAGATTAATGTCTGTGGAGATGAAGCTGGAACATCAGGGCAGTGAGCAGGATCTGTGGGCAGGGACAGCATCGCGCCTCATCCCCCTCAGGCTCTGCAGAGCTGGAGAAAAAAAGGGAGCAGCCAGTCCGTGGGTACCTCTTTGTAATTGCTGATGTGCCCTAAGGAAAGAACCAGAGGAAAATCCTCGTGGGAGCTTGGCTTGGCGTGTTTTTCCCCCGCCTGGGGTTTGCAGTGGGTGCAGCCTGTTCCCCATGGGATCCCAGCAGGATCCCCCCAGGATCGCTCCGTGTGGCCCGTGGCAGGGGAGCAGATCACCTGCCCAGCCCAGAGGAGGAGGGGGATGCCGGGCTCTGTCAGAACATGCCTCATTGATCAATCCCCCAGCAGAGAAGGGAGGCAGGAATTGCCATAACAACAGCGACGATCGTTTAATTTGATTTTCTGCCTGACTCCGACCACGGGGTCTTGGGCGCTAATTCCTGCTCGGAGCTCGGGGTTCCAGACGCCGTGTCTGGCCGTGTCCCCTGTGAGCAAGTCCAAGGGTTAATTCCCATCCACATCAGGGAAAAAAAAAAGAAAAAGGGAATTGATGCAGTGAGTGTCTGCAGCTCCTGCTTCCAGCCCTGAGGCTGCTGTGCCCTCGCTGAGGAGCTGCAGAGCTGCAGCCTCTCCTGCCCAGGGATGTCTCCAGCTCCCAGCCCAGCTGCAGTTCAGAACCACCTTCTGTCCCTGTTCCTGCCACCGCCTGGACCAGGGCTAGCCCATCTCACAGCAGAGGCTGTTGCTCATCCTCATCCTCACCCAGCTCCACACTGTCCTCTCTTCAAGTCCTGGGAGGTCTAACCCATCCAGCTTGTGTGCTTGGGGTGCTCTATGAGCTGTGGAAGGAACCTGGATCCATCAGACTTCTTGGGGTGAATGTGAAGCTGACCCCCCTGAGCTCCTCTCTCTCCTTCCCCTCCCCAGTGTGACCAGTACAAGAAAGGAATCATTTCTGGCTCCACGTGCAAGGACCTGTGTGAGGAGCGTGGCCTCCTCTTCCAGCACTGCCTCTCCTCCTCTCCCACCCAGCAGGTAAGTCTCTGCCCCTGCCACCACATGGCATGGGATGGGTACAAGCACCAAACCCAGGAGATCTCCTCCTCACCCCATCCTGGTTCCCATCCTTATCTGAACCAGAACCCAGTTTTAGGGTTTTTTTTGTGCTTGCTGTTCTTCTCCCACCTCGCCCTGTCCCCTCCCCTGTGCTGCAGGTTTACAGCGGGCTCTGGAGGGACAGGGAGGTGATCATCAAATGTGGCATTGGAGAAGCCTTGAGGGCAGACAGCCGCCCAGACTCTGTGCCCAGGAGGGACGTGGTGCTCTTCGACAAACCGACACGAGGGACGTCCATGGATGAGTTCAAAGAAATGCTCCTCAACTTCCTCAAGGTCAGTGCAGGGGTCCTGTGGGAACCCACAGGCCTGGGATGTCACCTGCAGGCTGGAAAGACTAATTGTGTCTTTCCCTCCCCTCGAATGAGACCTCCTCTGTCCCACACTCCCCAACCCGCTGCTGGGAGCTGGGCAGGGTCCTTGCCATGTGCTGGATTAGTGGAGAAAAACCTTCACTCTCTCCCAGGAATTCTTATTTGTGAGACTTGAGTAGCAGCAGCCCTGGAAGCCTCTGTGCCATGGCTGTGGTGGCATCTGTGCTGGGCAGAGCTGATTCAACTAACCCTGGTAGTTACCCCTGTGTGGGGCAGTGGTGGGGCAGCAGCTCTGCCAAGAGCCAGAGGGTCTAGAGCAGCCCTGAGGCTGGAGCTGAACCTGTGCCCACCATGGTATGGGTTTTCTGGAGCATGGTTGCTGTTTCCTCCTCTCCCTAAAGCCAGATATGATTCCTTTCTTGTACTGGTCACACCGGGGAGGGGAAGGAGACAGAGGAGCTCAGCTCTTTGCACTCCCAGTTCTGTTTTGATGTGATGCCCAAACACAGAGAGCTCTGAGGGTCTGATGCCACCTCTTGTCCCGTTTGCAGTCCAAGCTGGGAGACCAGCCATCCCTCCCAGCCTTGGTGAGCCGGATCATCGCCATGGCAGATGTGAACCGTGATGGGAAAGTGTCTTTGGCCGAGGCCAAATCCATCTGGGCGCTGCTTCAGCTCAATGAGTTCCTTCTCATGTTCTCCTTGCATGAGAAGGAGCACACTGCCAAGCTGCTGGGGCACTGTGGGGACCTGTATGTCACCGAGAAGATCCCCCACACCTCCCTCTACGGAGTGGATGTTCCCCCCTTCCTCCAGTCACTGCTGCCTTCTGTTGTCCACCAACTCATCCACCAGTGGTTTGCACCGGCGTGGCCCCGGCGTGCCAAGATTGCCATCGGCCTTCTGGAGTTCGTGGAGGAGATTTTCCACGGGACCTACGGGAACTTCTACATCTGCGAGACGGGCTTCAGAAACGTGGGCTACAACGACAAGTTCGACTTCAAAATGGTCAACCTGAGGAAGGTGGCGACGGAGATGACAATCAGGGGGTTCCTCAAGGGGCGTCACTGTGAGCAGAACGTGGACTGCACCTACGGGCGGGACTGCACGGCGGCGTGCGACAAGCTCCTGAAGCAGTGCAAGGGTGACATGGTGCAGCCCAACCTGGCCAAGGTGTGCGGGTTGCTGCAGGACTATTTGCTGTACGGGGCGCCGCTGGAGCTGAAGGAAGAGCTGCAGAAGCAGCTCCGAACTTGCATGACCCTCAGCGGCCTGGCCAGCCAGATGGAGGTGCACCACTCCCTCGTGCTCAACAACCTCAAGACCTTGCTCTGGAAGAAGATTTCAAACACCAAATATTCCTAACGGGAGAAGCACGGCCCTGGAGTTTAGGATCTGCAATCTCAGAGTCGAGTCCAAGGGCTGATGGCCTGTTTCTCCATCCTCTCCTCCACGGGAAAAATACACCCTGCACGGGGAGTTCAGTAGAGCTGAAGCCCCTTCTCCATGGAAAACCAAGCTTCATGACTTCCACCGCCCAGCAGGATCATCGACCAGTCAGCAGGAGTGTCTGCAGAGCTGGGACACCGGGAGCCAGGCTGGACAGGCTTGGGGGAGGAAGATAACACAGAAAGGGATAAGGAAGCAGAGCCCAGCTGGATGCATCTAACTGTTTCTTGATTAACAGGAAAGCCAAGCAGAGCGATGGGAATGAATCATTCATGCTGTACTTGTCACATCTTCTTTTGATGAACGTCTCTGATGTAAATAAACAGCTTTTACGTGAATCACACCAGTACATCAATAGCGAAACAGCAGCCTGTTAAGTACCAGCTTGTTTGTGATCCAAAACGGAGGAAAAGGTAGATTTCCTGATTCAAAAGTCTCTCCTTAAGTGTCTGAGTCATCTGCCATCAGATCCAGCTGTAACATAGGAAGCAGATAAGCAGTCTGTTCCACAGTGGAGAATCCTGGCAATTCTTTGGTTCCATTTTTAAGTGCCTGACCCTGACAGTGATGCCATGGCTTGTATGAGGCTCCCACCTGGCTGCTCCTGCCCCCCATCCCAAATTGGCAGCACAGGCCAGTCCCTCACGTGTTGCTTTGGAAGCTCTAAGGACAAGGAGAGCTTAAAGGCAAAGGGCTAAACATGGACAGTTCTGACCCATTAATGTGCTCCGTGTGTCCCTTCCCACCACACTCAGAGCAGGGATAAACCAACCTCTCAGTTTAATTCTCCTAAAACTAAGCTGGGCTTGCCCTGTGAAGGTTGAAGGTTAATACCAGAATAATCCAGTGCTTCTCTCATTATTAAAGTGAATTTCCAGGCAAGCTTTCAGCAGGTCTCAAGACATTTGTTTGGCTGTGTATGTACGACCAGGGCTCTAACTATAGTTGTTTCCTTTAAATGCCCAATTATAGCAATCTTAAAACCACAGGTAGGGAGGAAGAGCTTCTATGAGCTCCCCCCAGGCTGCTCTGTTCCCAGCACAGCCGTATTCCTGCTGCTGGACCATATGGTGGTTTCCTGCCAACCATTCCTAAGTGAAATGGAGCGTGCAGCTGACGTACAATCACAGTTAGAAACACACCTGACAGGCTCCATCACCTGGGAAGGCAATGGCACTGCCACGGCTGCAGATTTAGGAGTCCTTTGAGGAGAGAGATCAGGATTTCCTCATGTTAGTTCTTTGGGATCCTCACCACCTCTCACTGGTGTTTACGGAGGTGTTTCAGTGTCAGCAGCACTCTGTATCCAGCTTAGAGCTCACTCCCTGCTGAGGAATCACCTCTGCAGGGTAATTTATCCATGGAAAGGTTGAGCACTCCAAAGAGGTTTCTGTGTTTGGAGGCTGGCAAGTTCCTCAGCCCCTCGAGTCACCCTGGGTCAGGCACAGACACTGCCAAGGTGAGCAGGGCCCTGTGTGCAGGTGTGGGTTCACCTGCACAGGAGGGAGTGTGTGGGGAGGGCTGGAATTCACTGGAATTCAGTAATGAGGCTCCATGCAGCCACTGCAGCTCATCCATTGTCCTGCATCCCCATGGCAACCAGCTCCACTGACAAAATAATTTCCTTCTGCTATTAGCAAAGGAATCCAGCACACCCGTGGCAAATCCCCTTCTCAGGTCATCAGAAAAGCCATTTTTCACCTTCCCATTATTTACTAGTGAACTTTGTCCAGATATTCCCACTAAGCCCCTGCTGCTCCTTTCCCCAAAGGCAGTGTTAAAGGAGCAGGTAAGCATCTGGAAAAGGAAAGGGTTTTCTCCCCTGAATATCAGAATCCCCAAGTATTTATGATGAAGTTCCAGGAGAGGCAACCCCTGTATCTGACAGATTTGCCCTGATGAGATTTATTGAAATAAAACACTTCTGACAACAACTGTCCCATCACGTCATTAATCCCACAGCACTGGACACTTCCAGGAATCACACAGGATGACTCACACACCCCAAGAGCAGTTTTGCTCATCCCCAATAGAAAGCACAAAGCCTTTGCAGCCACGTGCTCGTGGTTTACAAGCAACACTGGAATACAGGAGAGAATGAGTAAGACAAAGCTGTTTTACACTCATACCTCCTCCAGATTTCCCAGTGGCTGGAAAAAAAGCCAGGGCACTCAAAAGACTGACAAATCTCACTGAATGACATCTGATTAGATGTTGCTGCTTCTGCAACAGAGATTTGTGCCCAAGGGGATGGAGGTAAGAAATACCATTAACTGCAGAAAGTATGAAACTATCCCAGTTCTCAGATCTACAAATAGAATGGTTAAAAAATAGTATTACTTGGGGTGCTACAAATACACAAGCATAGTTCAGACTTATTGTAGGTGGCATCTTTATTTAGGTTTTTTAAAAACATCCTTCTTAACCATGTAGAGAAAACACAGATGGATCAGCTTTTAAGAAGTCTACAAGTCTTCGCATGCAGACACTGCCAATCACTTCTTTTGCTGTTTCCACTTTTGTTAGAAATTCTGAAAGCTCAAGGCATGACCTGCAAATAAAAAAAGACCCAGGATGTCAAAGAAGTTCAAATACAGCCAGGAAAAGGGAGCAATGTCAATGCCAAGGAGCTAATTTAACCCCTGCCACCCAGACTCTGCTGCCCTCAGTTGTCTTGGAATTGTCCAAAAGTTTTTCACATCCCAGAGGAAATAAAGCTTCATCAAGTGAAACCAAATTTTAGGGCTGTCATAAGCAGGGCTGTTATGAGGGTTCAGGGAAACTTTCAGAAAGGAATTTCCTCCAGTCCAAAAACACGGGAACACCTCAAATCCCAGTGCTTGTTATTCTCTGCCCAGAAATCTGTGTGGCTCAGGACCCACAGCAGTAAGAGACACAGATGGCAACAAATTTAGGAGAAATTCTTTGCCATTCCATCAGAAAGGTTTTTGGAAAACCAGCTGTCTGGGCACAGTGCACTTGGGTGAGTTTAGGAAAGGGATAATTTAAGAGCAGGATAGCTGGAGCCTGCTCTGGGTTATTTCTTCACTCC
Source organism: Campylorhamphus procurvoides (assembly GCA_013396655.1). Taxonomy (NCBI): domain Eukaryota; kingdom Metazoa; phylum Chordata; class Aves; order Passeriformes; family Dendrocolaptidae; genus Campylorhamphus; species Campylorhamphus procurvoides. The sequence goes on from WBMV01000462.1 coordinate 318,972, forward strand.
CTAAAATTCCAAGCTGAGTTTGCCAACCTCAGTGCAGAGCCAAGCTATTAATAGTGCAGGGAGAGAAAAGCTGGGCTTATTCCAGCCTTCAAAGTCATGACATAAACCAGTTCTAAACGATGAAGTTATGTGCAGAAAGATTTTTCATTTCTCTCAAAAGCACTTTAATACAAAAACATTTCTCTTTTTCACAGTGGAGAGACAGGTATTCTTTCAGTAAAGCCAGATTCATGGGCCAGGAGTGCTGTTCAGGCTTGGGAAGGTGGTTCACAGCAAATGCTACCAGGAAAATGTTAATAGTTATCCTGTGCCTCACACAGTGAAGTTCTGGAGACACTCATTAGCACTCACAGCCCATGTAGGACCCCTGATGAGACTAAAGCCTGATGAAAAACCCCAAACATGTATTTTAGGGTCAAAAGAAGTCAAGAAATTTAAATGAAAGAGTCACATTGTAAGGCATAACCATATCCCCACAACCCTATTAGCATTCTTTTCCAAAGCCACTGCAGGAGGCAGTGACTCTTCCCAATTAAAGGGCTCACTTTGCAGCCAGCACCTCCTGCATGCTCTGCAGCACCTTTGGCCCTCCTAATGCCCATTTAATGAGGAGATTTCCCACCATTTAGCACTGCCAGAGCCTGTCAAAACTGCAAAACCTCAGTTTCACAATCTGTGTGGTCAGAGCTTCTTGCACCACTTGTTTTCAGAAGGGACTTGTGCCCCATGTCACCCAAGGAAGGGCAGTGACACAGAACTATTTGGACACCTGTGCTCCCTCCCAGCTCACTGTCTTGGTGATTCCTTTGCCATTGTGAGAGCACATAAAAACTGCAAAAAAACAACTAAAAACACAAACTGACTGTTTCCCCCACCTCATCCATGTCCAGGTACAATTCTTGACACCTACACAATACTAAACCCTGCACAACTTGAGATGCCCTTCACAGGCAGCAACCAGGGATATCTCAAAGACATGAAGGAGTAAAAATAGAATTCAGGAGTAGTGCTGTCACTTCTACTTGTCCTTGTAAAAATAAGGAAAGCCCTTCCCTTGATGCAGTTAAAACTGGCATCATTTTAACTGCTCTTCAAAGGAATTGTGCTCCACCTTCTGCTGATTCTCTGGAGAGAGTTAAATGTGGAAACAACATCAAGCAGCTCATCTCTGAGTAGTTACAAGTTTCAGGCACAGGAAGCCTCTTCATCTCTGACAGTAATAATATGAATGTGTCAGGAGAGTAAATCTCCATGGACTCAGGATTATTGGAATAAATAAATACTAGAATTTGCCATTCCTCACAAGTGCATCTAGTGACAGCACAAGGAGGGGATGGCTTTAAACTGGAAGGGAGTAAGTTTAGATGAGATGTTGGGAAGAAATCCTTCCCTGTGAGGGTGGGCAGGCCCTGGCACAGGTTGCCCAGAGAGGCTGTGGCTGCTCCATCCCTGGAAGTGTTTAAGGCCAGGTTGGAGGGAGCTTGGAGCAACCAGGGATAGTGGAAGGTGTCCCTGCCCATGGCAGTGAGTGGAATGAGATGAGCTTTAAGGTTTTTTTCCCAACCAAACTATTCTATGATTCTCCAGAACAATGAAAGAAATGTGAATTAGCTTTTAACACAGCATGTTAGTAAAACATACATGTGTTGCTTTTCTGTCCCATGAATAAGGTATTAAGAGAATGACTCTGCCACACTTAAGGACAGGGTCAGCTGTAGCATTCTGTTCATCCTTTACTATTTAAGATCAAAGTTAAAGAAAAAAAAATCAAACAGGAAAAGCAGTAATGTCAGGTTGTTGAGCAATCCTGGGAGCTCACAGGGGTCAGAGCACCAGGGAAGACCTCGCCTTTTGCTTTCTGCCACCGAATGACACAAACATGGCACTGCAGCCACGCCTGCAACACGAGCTGGGGCAGGAGCTGTGTGGGGAACTCACTGCTGTGGCTCACCTCGAGTCTGGGACACCTCCTGCTCTGCCAGTCACAGGGCTCTGTCTGGAAAAGATGTGAAAAACACAATTATACACATTTAGACACACTTGAAAGCCTGGTTACACAGCTACTGTTTCAGTGATGACAGGAACTTTAAAGAAATAAATGAATAGCAGAGAAATGTTATTTTCAGACTGAAATAGGGTTGGTGACTCCCAGGATGTGCTCCCAGTGGTGTCACCAACTTACCATGTGGCTTTACATTAATCGTTTTAACTCCTTCTCCTGTAACACATGTGGATGTACCCACAGCATCTGATTTTCAAGCCTAAATAATGGTAAAACCACATGCAGCCTCTCTGCTGCACACTCACTGCAGGTCAAACAGAGAAGCTTCCCATTCTTTTACATACAGATCTCATGGTTAGGGCATCTGAAAACTAGTTTTTGGTTAAGCATCTGACTTGTTAATGATGTCAGGCTATCAATCACTCTGAGTGCCCACGGGTTGCAGAGCAAACGAGCGTAGAACATAGCCTGTCTCTCTTGCCACTCATTGACACAAAGATGCCACAGGAGCCATCTCTGTAACGCCAGTGGCAGCTTGGGAAATAGAAAAGCCCCCAAAGCAAAAACAAAGACTTAAAGATAATTATGGATGGATTTCCCACCCCTAGAAGTGTCCAAGGCCAGGCTGGATGGAGCCATGAGCAAGCTGGTCTAGTGGAAGGTGTCCCTGCCCACGGCGGGGGGTGGAATGAGATGAACTTTAAATTCCGTTCCGATCCAAACTATTCCAAGATTTTACGGCATTTACAAGACCTTTACTGTATCACCTCTTGGAAAGCAGCGCTACAAAGATACCTGAAGCACGTGCAGACACTACATGTAACACAGCACTTACAGAGTCAAAAAGCTGGTTGAACCTTCCTTGGGCAGCCTTTGTGTGAACCACCACCCTTCATTTCTGAAGAAACACAATCTTTGTCACTTCGTTCTTTGTCTGCTGATGGGCTGAAGAAAGACAAAGAAAGAATGCAGTTAATATCACATAAATTTTAGGCAAATTGCAAAACAACCTTTCCTTTGCGAGATGCACCATTTAACTGAAAACCAGAGATTTAAAGCATAGCTAAAAAAAGAGAGTATTTGCTAAATATTAATTTTAGTTCTTTAAATATTTAAAAATTATTTTCCTGAATAGGCGGCAGCCTTAAATTTTCTCCCCTCCTTCCATGGGAACTATATATTAAAATATATACAGCTGCATCCACATATATATGATTATTATATTACTATATAGACACGCTATATATTTTAAATATATATAAAATAATAATAATCCTAGCCCTTTGATACACCGGATTTACAGCGCACGTGGAGCCCCGGCTCGATCCAGGCCGCACCTTCCCTCTCCTCATCCTCCCGCCCTCCCGCAGGGGCCGAGAGGCAGCGGGACGGGCCCTCCTCGGCCAGCACCGGCTTCCCGTGAGCGAGGGGCTCTCGGTTTCCCGTGGCCGGGCCGGGAGGGGCCGGTCCCGGCCGAAATCCCAGCCCTTGTGAGGGAGCCCTCCGAGATCTGCATGGTTCGCTTCGCGCCCGCCGAAAGGACGACTGACCCCCGCCGCCCGCTTATATAGGGCGTGGACCGGAAGAGGCTGAGAGGGGCATCGGTGGCCGCGTGCGCCCCCTGCTGGGCGGGAGGACACACAGCGGGCAGNAGGGCTCTTCCTCACAATGCAGTAGAGCTCTAAGGCCTCCCATGGAGGCACGAGGCATACTAGAGGGATGGATATCCCTTNGAGGGGAAACTGCATGGGGTATGGAATGGGTTATGGGATGGGAAACGGGATGGGACAAGGGCTGGAATACGAGAGGGGCATGGGATGGGAAATGTGATGGAAACAAGTATGGGGTATGGGATGGGACTAGCGATTGGACACAGGATGGGAAACGGGATGGGTACGGCCAACAGCAGGGGGTTCTTGCCCGGGGCTCTTCCTCACAATGCAGAAGAGCTCTAAGGCCTCCCACAGAGACACAAGGCGTACTAGGGGATGGATATCCCTTTTCTCAGCTGCTCCCTGGAATTCCCAGCTCCCCTGTGGTGGCAGAGGTCGGGTTCTGAGTGTAACCTGGGACAAAATGGGGACCCTCCACCACCGTGATGCACCAGCCACCCTGCAATGTCCCCCAGGTTGGGGACACCCTTCATCCCCTTCCCTCCCACTGCCTTGACTGCCTTGGCATTGCAGACTCCCCATTTCACAATGGAAGAAACAAAAAGGATCACACAGGGATAAACCCCTTTATTTGCTAAGAAGAGGCGCGAGATACAAGTGGTTTCAGGTGAGATCACGAGCTCAGGAACCGGAAGACCACAAGAGACTTCGGCACCTCCTTGCAACAGGGACAACCCAAAGGAGTGCAGCAGGGTCTGGCCTGGCTCCACTTCCCCTGCATTGCTCTGGACAATCTGTTTTTGAGCTGGAGACTGTCTGTGACCGTGAGTACCACGGGATCTCTGTGCACTGCAGGGCTGGGGGTCCCTCCCAGAGCCAGCCCCCTGAAAGCCAGTGCTCTGGATGCAGAGCCAGCCCCATGGAGGTGGAGCAGGACACCCACCACGAGCACTGAGCCAGACCCTGGGGCTCTAATCGCCCTCGGCTTTTCTCCTCATCTCCTCAACAGCCTCGTCCTGCCGCCTCTTGTCCTTGGCACGGATGATGGTCATCCTGAAGAGCTTGCAGTAGAGCTCCATGGCCGAGGGGCTGTCGTCGTTGCCGGGGATGGGGTAGGTGATCAGAGTGGGGTTGCAGTTCGTGTCCACCACGCCCACCGTGGGGATGTTCATCTTGGCAGCGTCCCGGATGGCCACGTGCGGCTGGAAGACGTTGTTGAGGCTGCTGAGGAAGACGATGAGGTCGGGCAGGCGGACGCCGGCGCCGAACTGGATGTGGGCGTTGGTGAGGAGGCCGCCCTGCCAGAACCGCGTGTGCGCGTACTCGCCGCAGTCCCGCGCCGTGCTCTCGACCAGGTGGCAGAACTGGCGCTTGCGGCTGATGAAGAGGATGATGCCCTTGCGGTACGCAATGTGGGCGGTGAAGTTGAGGGCCAGCTGGAGGTGCTGCATGGTCTGATCCAGGTCGATGATGTCCTGATCGAGGCGGCAGCCGAAGATGTAGGGCTCCATGAACCTGCAGAGGGAGGACAACACAGGGGACAGGGGGATGAGGTGGACAGGCACTGAGCGCTTCTGAATGTGGTGTGGCCCCAAAGGAACCATCCTGGCTGACACCAGAGGTGCTCTCTGCAGAGAATTCTCATGCCCAGTGTCTGTTCCAGCTGGGCTTGGGGGACTGTGGGTCTCACACCCCTTGCAGTGCCCACATTGGGGGGGGTCCCTGCAATCTGCCCTGTGTGGGCAGTTCCAGGCTCAGACTAATCTAGCGTAGCCTCCAAAACAGACATGGTTAATGGAAGCATCCTGATGTCAACAAGCACTGCATCACATAACAGCATCACTCACCTGTGCCGACACCCCTTCTTGTGGCCCAGGTGCACCCGAGCATCAAAGAGATCTTTGAGGGTGAACAGCTCCTTCACATTGAAGAAGTCGGGGTGGTTCAGAGGCTCTGTCAGGAGCTTGTCATCCACAGCTAAAAGAGTAAGCAATTAATCACCTTCTCCCTCTTGCGTTTTGGGGGATGAGAAAGGAGCCTGCTGCAATGCCAGGCAATCCCTGCACGGGCATCTCTCATAGCCTGGACCCGGGGGAGAGGGAAATCACTCACCACTGGGTCGGGGGGCGGCGGCCGGGGCCGGGACGGTGCTGTAGAGCCGGGGGGCTGCTGCGGGAGAGAAACACAGGGGTCACACAGGGGGGTCACATGTGAAAACCACACATGGGGGTCACACACGGACGGGTCGGGCATCGCCCCCTCACCTGCACGCAGGAGCCGCGGCACTGCCATGCTCCGGGCACGGAGGTGGAGCCGGAGGAGCAGCAGGAGGGGCAGCAGGAAGGTCAGCAGAGCTTTCCGCTTCCTGCGGGGCGGGCTCGGTGCTGCCCCTCCCCGGGGTGTGTTCGGTGCCTCCTCCCCGGGGTGTGTTCGATGTGTTCGCTGCCGCCCCTCCCCGCCCAT
>WBMV01000462.1:325136-337177 GCA_013396655.1 Campylorhamphus procurvoides
ACCCCGGCCCCGTGCCCTGCCGCATCTCCTGCCCCAAGTCCGGCCCCATGCCCTGCCCCATGCCCTGCCGCATGCCCGACCCCAGCCCCGGCCCCGGCCCCGGGCCCAACCCCGACCTGCCGGGCCGGTTCCAGCAGCCCTCCTTCTACCGCGGGTATAGGTGAGCGCGGTGCTGCCCCGACCTCCCGTGCTCGCCCCCAGTGCTCGCCCCCCGCTCTGCCCTCTGTGCTCTCTCCCTGTCCCCGCAGGCAGCCGGCTCCGCACCCCCGGTACCGCACCACCAACCAGACCTACGGCAGCCGGGCCCCCACCGTGTACGAGCTCCCGGTAGGTGATGGAAGAGCCCCCGTGCTTTGCCGTGCCCGGCAGATCAAGCCCAGCTTTGCATCCAGACTTTGCTGGCGCTTTAAACATCTCCCCTCTTCTCTCGCCCACCCCAGTCCTGCTTCCACGTCATCTCGCACAAGTTCACGGATACGCTGGGCCCAACTGGCATGTACAGAAACAACAGCCTCAACACCTCGATGGAGACGAGCTATGTCACCGGTCCTGACACCTTCATCACCGCCTACGAGCACCACGACTTCCACCCCAGCTACAACCCCAGCGGCCCCTCGCACTGCAGGGACCTGGGCTAGGATGGACTCCACGCACCCACTGCAGCTTCTCCTGCTGGGAAAGCCACACACAGCGGAGATGGAACCCACCGATTCACAGAGCAAATGTTATTAGGAATAATATAGTAAATTATGAAGATTTAATGTGGTTAAGTGTCAGCTAGATAGCTCGTATGAGCCATTTCACTTAGTTTATAGGCAGCATATAAATCCTAGAACAACATATATCCCCTTAACCTCTTCTCTGTGGCTAGTCATCCTTGTGGCTCATCTACCACATATGATTAAAAATTAAGATTTAAACTGCCTTTCTACTATTCAATGAATGACCAATCTGCAAATTTTCCAGAGGTATTCATTAACCTTTTAGATTTCATGTAGACAGTCCATGTTTCTTCTATCTCACAGCTACAGAGTTTTAAGGAATTGTTCAAATAATGACAAGTAATCAAAATGTTTTGTTAACTTTTATTGTAATAACTGTAGTTACAGCCAGTGAAACTGCATCAGTTGAACAGTGACTGCCCTGAAGGAACACTTAACATATTTAGCTTAAAAACTAGTTTTGAAAGGAAACTATTCTGTCTATGGATGAGAAACAGTCCCATGTTACAGCTGTAACATAGGGATAGTATCCATTAAAAATAAGCATAATACTATTCTAGCTGTTTGCTAAAAATATAAACAATAACATTATGTCCAAGTACCACTGCAACTGATATTCTTCATATGTCTTAATTTTTCCAATTTGTGGCATTTGGTCATCTCAAACAGAGGAATAGCTGGGTGAAATCTCCCCTTCTGCAAACACACCAATACACTGGAACAAATAAATAAACTGAGCAGAAATGGGCCTGAAAAGTTAACTTTTAAGGTATTTAACATATGAAAATAAATAAGCAACTCTCTTTTGTTCACTGTTAATTCTCCCGTTAGACTCTAGACAATACCTTGAGTTTCTTATAACTTCCCTTTCTTCTCCTGAAATGAAAAAAATAACAAAGTGCTAAATTAATATAAATAGGTGTGACAATTTTACATATATTTTTATCCACAGATTTTTCTGCAGGTGGCATACTTTAGGGATAAGACTGTCTCTTAAAAATATAAATGTAGTGAATTCTATCACATATTTTCCACATATTTTCCCACTTCATCTGAAAACACCCACCTCTTTTCTTCCTTGTCTCAATTTCTTCCCTTTTATTCTTGAACTGAAACCCGTTCCTTTGACAAGTTTGACATGCAATGTACCTTAGTGCTCAGATGTTAGACCAAATACTTTAAGAAATAACTGTACAAATTCAAAATACCATCCTAAAGATGACACATTTTACCACACAGAATCTCCCTGAAAGTCTCTTTCTACTCTGTATGTTGAAAGGAAGATTTTCATGTTTGCAGGTAAAATTATGTGAGGCTGAACTATCACAAACTGAAGGTTTGAAATATTAAAAAGCTTATACATTAATAAAAGAAATGGTGGCAGAAATGGTGTCTTCCTGCCTCATATAAAAAGCAGCTACACATCAAAACACATGTTCCTAAAATAGCAGCAAAGCATGTTTATAAACAGTTAAGGTAGTTCTTGTGGTCTCTTGAGGATCCTTAAAGACTGTTGCTCCTAAAGCACAGAAAAACAGTCACTGGGGTAAAAATAAAGCAATAAATCTATTTTCAAAGTCCTGCACAAGCACAGAATTATCTGAGAACTGTGGTACTGCAGCCAGGAGGATGTAACTTACCAGGAGCCATAATAAAAAATACCAAGTGGTTTAATAACTTAACATCCAAATTAGCACATTTTGTGCTCTGAATGAAAAAAAACCATTGTTCATTTTTAAAAAATATGAACCAGCATTCATTAAATAAAGATAACTTCTCTGCAAGAGTGAGAAGACCCGAGTTCATGGATCCAATTATCTGCTGCAGTAAAGGGTAAATTGGTGTCCCAGGAGAGTGGAAACAATGGAAAAAGGACTTTATTCTGGTCACTCCCAGAGCTGTCAGTGGGTGCTGGAAAGGGCCAGGAGGGCTGTACAGTCTGCACCCACTCTGGGGCTGTTATGGTCACTATAAACAGAAGATAAAATCTGCTTTTGGAACTGCATGTACCAAGATTCAACCTTGAGAGATTCGCCGTGCAGTCCCAACCTCGGTACCACATGTGGTGTAATAAAATAATATTATCAATTAAAAAAAAATGTTAGGAAAAAAAATCTTTCTACTCCTCAGCTGACCAACCTTTACTAAGGTGTAAGAGGGATTTCTTATTGCTCCTGGACTTGTTGAACAAGTGATTAGAACTGTACCAGGATGAGGACACTGCCAGTGGAGTCAGGGCACTCTTATGGCTGTTGTCCCAATTCCACAAATGTTTCTTCACACATATTTAGTTATGCAAGGAAAGTCTCAATTTCTTGACCACAAACACCAGGAAAGAAAACAGTTGTAGGGGTTTTGATAAGCACCATTCTCACATCCCAGAAGAGCCACTACTTTGCTTTGCCCATGTACTTGGAAGATTCTCCTTCATTTTTTTGTTATAAAGAAGTTAATTACATCCTCAGAATACAGGTAGGAAGGGCAAAAAAGGAACACAAAAATCCCACTCACTCAAGACAATGACGCAAACCATAGGAGCACTCTGGTTTCATGGTCTATGGGCAGAACCCCATTTATTAAACATTATAAACTCAGCAATGTACACCATTTCCTATATACAAATCAACTTTATCAATTTTTAAAAAGTGCTGTTTGAAATCAGGTTTTATTTAAAGCACAAGGTAACTGGAATTGCATCTTAACTGGAAGTGAATCAGTTCACGAGTTGTACTGAGGACACAGACACAGCGACAGGGGCACGAGACACCTTTTAAGTCTTTATGTTGATTTACTGAAAACTTTAAAGAGAAACATTCAGCTTTTTATACAAACAGTACATAGTGCTTCCACCATCTCTAGGAAAATTAAGTATACAGTTTAATCCTTTTAAAGCAAGGTACTCAGGTAACTTCTATTTTAAAATACCAGCCTATTGACCTATTCCAAACAAAAGGCCCAAATCCTGCAACAGAATCAAGGCAGAGCAAAGGATAAGCCTGTGTAGAGGGACTGCAGGCACTGAGCTAAGTAAAAAACACTTTTCCAAGGTATCCTACCACAAAATGGAGATGATTTAACACACTGATCTTTTAAATAACCTGACCAACCAATGCAAGGACTACAAAAAGGCGCTGGACAGTAACAAACGTCAAGTGAGCACTATAAATATGTTTGAAATGTATCTGCACAACAGTATAAACACACCAAGGATGTAGTTTATTTCTCTACATGCCACAGTTACTCGTTCTACTCTATGCTACGCTGCATTTTGCCACTACTCTGCATCACACCAGGGACACCATGCAATACTGGATCCACTCTTGTCTGCTTTTGCTCCAGTTTGCAATTTTAAGGCCAGCCTTAAGGAAGACTGAAGTGACTGAGAAACAAAGCGATGCTAAGTGGTGGTTTGGCTGAGAGAAGTTCTGTAGAAGATTAGACAAAGAGAGCATCAGATCAATTCACAAGGACAAGATGTAAGAACAAACTCCTCAAAGGACTTCACTACACACAAATGAAAGAACAACCAACAGCTCCAGTTCACACTTGTTTGAATTTTCAGTGAAACCAGTGTGAGGGCACTTTTCTTTTTTGTGATATGAATGTGCTACTTCAATGCTGTGTAAAGTCAGTACAAATAAAAAGATAGTAGTGAAAAATTGCTTTATTCTGGCTGCTGGAAACAGAGGCAGAGAAAGAGCCAATATGAAAGAACAGTGCTGAAAATATCCGTGGCGTTTACATTGGGACTTCCTCCAGCAAACCCAGCTTTGCTCTATTGCACAAAAACTGTCAGTGAAAAGTTCACAGAAATGTAACATTTTAGAAACCACTTTTGAAAAAGGAAAGTAAGGGCACTCAATTCCAGAAAGTTCATTCAGGAAACCAAAAGACATCTCAGGGTAACTGCAGGGCATCAATTGAGAATAATGAGGAATTGTTTCAGCCTTGCAGGCCCAATAGGACATCAATCCAGAGAAATCCAGGGAAATCATGTTGTCTGAACAGACAATGCTCCTTCATTTGCCTCAGACTGCAATTGTGCTTGGAATCATCTGCTAGCAGAAGGTTTTGGGTATTCAAAAAGACTTCCAGCAGCTGCTGAGATCACTTTACAGAGGACGTGCAGACAGACTGATCCACTTTATTTACCTGAATTTGCATTTGTATCTTCCAGGCTGGATCTCCACAGGCACAGCTGCGCTGGCTGTGACACAGTTCTGCTTAGGGAACAACACCCACAGTCCTCAGGGTGGGAGGACTGAGATCCCAGCAAAAACACATGACACAGGATTGTTCTAAGGCAGCTGGAATGTGACCAGTGTCAGATAACCTGCATTGCCATCCAAGGCTGTGTTTTCCTAGGATCTCTTAACAGGTTGCCAAACATACTCTGTGCGCAAACAGGTTTCCCTTTGATAGCTGATTAGAGGCCTCATAATTTAAAGTGTGATTAGCCAGTATCTTATCTACAGTAACTACAGCTTCCTGTAGTAATGCAAGCCCTAAAAATCATTATAAAAATATTTCCTTAGAGCACTTTAAATAATTTACAAAATTCTACAAAAACTATGTATGTTTATCCATGACATCCCTGTTAAATAGAAGCATTTTCACATTAGTGTGTGTATGACATACAGGTATCAGCATCTCCCACTGTCTCTCCTTTCCTGTCTCAAGTTTTACCAAGGTAATTACCATAATAGGTATTTTCTAGAAAGACTGCTACTGTAAAAAAAAGTGTACTTACATATTTGAAACCTTTTTTTCCAAGGGGCAATCTGGGCAGTCCCCTTCAGGTAGGTCAGTAAATTTTGCACAGGTTTTGGCTAAAGCTTCCTGCCCCTGGTGCACTTCACTAGCAGTTTCCCTGTTCTGCAGGACAGGTATTTTTCCTTCCATATTGGAGCTGGATATCTGCATTTCTTCCTGCCTGTCAGCTTCTTCTTCCTTAATGCACATCTGCACACTGTTATCTGCACATGTTCCTTCACTAGTTTTATCCACTGCTGCTGCTGTCACATTTAATTCCTGCTGTGGGCAAGCTAAACTTGGGTCTGGCCTCTTGTCCAGGTGGTTATTCCCTCCCTTAGTGCACGCCTGTGCACTCTGCTGAGCTGTGTCTCTGCTAATTTTATCTGCTTTGCCTGCTGCCACACTGTGCTCAGGGTGTGGGGGATCTACATTTGAGTCAACCCTGCTGCCTTTTTGGGTATCTCCTTCCTCTATCCACATCTGTGTGTTCTCAGCTTTGGATGTTCCCCTGCAAACCTTATCTGCTTTTACTGCTGCCACACTCTGTTCCTGAGAGGAGGGGCTCAAGTGAGAATGTGACTGATCTCCTGAAGCATCAGCCTTCCTGCCACCCTTGGCTTCCTCTTTCATACACAAAGGAGCAGCCTCAGCTCTTGCACAGGTTTCTGCTACATGGGGACTTGACACTCCCAAAGTGACCTTCTGAGAAGAACTGGATGCTTTTATTGCTGTCATACTCTCCCCACTAAGTTCACCTTTTGGCAGGGGGTTAAGTACATCCATATCCTGGGAAGCTGCCTCCATTCCCAGTGTGCTGTTCTGGGCAAGCAAACTCTCTGCTTTCTGCATTTTGTTCAAAAGCATTGATTTCTTCCTGTCCCGGGCATATTTTAGACCTGCAATAAACTTACTGGAAATTTTTAGGTGAAAGGTATTCTTTCTTTTAGATCTGGGCTTTGCATTCATTACTTTTCGTACTTTACAACCTTCATTTTTGCTGGGTTTAGGTGGCTCTGTTTTGTGGACATTCTTTTTACCTGTTGCACTTCCAGGTAACTCCCCAGCAGAACCACCTTTAACCCCCCCAACTCCTTGCCTAGCTTTTGACTGACCAGTAGCATGAACATTCTCTGCAGAGGAAGCACATTTCCCACTGCTTTGTAATATTGCACTTTTCCCTTCCGTTCTCTGGGAGTTCTTTAACTCCTCAGTTTGCTGAGATACCTCAGTCTTTTTACTCTGACCCGGCACGAGGTTGATCTCATTTTCCACCGGCTGCTGCTTCGCTTTTCCTTTACTATCAGTTTGTTTGGTCACTCTAAATAGGTCCAGAGTTGCACTGTCTTTTTGTATCTCTGAATTGCTTGCAGAGTCTCTGGCCTTTTCGGCCAAAAACTTCCTAATTTCTTGCTCGATGCTGTCATCACTGTCCACTGAGCTGCTGTCATCGGTGTCAGACACAGCTGTGAAAGTACATTTTCTATTTTTAGCCACCTGTTGGTTCGAAACTGGTTTAGTTTTATTTCCTTTTTTAAGCTGTAAGTTAAACCCCAAGTTTTTCACCGTTTCTGCTTTCTCATTGGGAGGTTTGATGTTCGTGTTGTCTGCAGGGTTCCTCACTGCATTCTCTCTCACAGCTTTCCTGGGTTTCGAGAGGCAGCTTTTCAGCAGGGCAGGATTTTTACATTTCCACTCATTTTGTTGGAGGCTACTGAAATCATCCAGCAGCTGAGTTTCTGCCTCGCTGAATCTGACTCTCTTCTTGCACTGAGATTTCTGGTCCTTGGACTTCTTCTTTAGCTTTCTTTTTGAACGCAGAAGGTCCTTGATAGCACTATCAAGGTCCTCATCACTGTCCAGAGAACTGCTGTCATCACCCGACCCCTCCCTCTCTGGAGTTTGGGTGGTACTTTTTGTAAGTTTTCTTGTGCTACTCTGAACCTGCAGAAAAGGGTTTACAGAGTCCAAGGCCACACAGCTGCCATCAGAGCCAGACAGTTTGGGAGACACGAGCTGCTGCTGCCTTGTCTCTTTACTGCTGAGGCTCTGAGCATCACAGGGTTCTGTGGGGCTGCTCAGGGCACACTCCTCTCGGAGCATGGGAAATTTTGAATAGTTACCTGGTTGAAAAAGTCCCATGTCCAGCTGTTCTGGTGTTTTGGATGCCCCTTGCTTTGCTGTTCTGCTTTCCCTTTTAAGTCTCTTTTTACGACTCAGTGATAGCTTCAGTGTTTTGGGGAGAGAAGGCTCAAGGGTACCAGTGAGGCTGTTTTGATCGGAAGGCAAAGGCATCTGGATTGAGCGTGACAGGCTGGAAGGCTTTGCTCCAAGGTTTTCTGACTGTGCTTTCAGAGCCAAAAAAGCCCTGATTTCTTGCTCTATACTGTCATCACTGTCCACATGGCTGCTGTCACTTTCACAACGGGAGGAGGAGAGAAGCTGGGGAGAGAAGAAGGAATCTGCAGCCAGTGATTTACTGTCACCTCCCATTTGGGATGGCATGATTGTTTTGGAAATATCAAGGATAGCTTCTGCACACATGAGTTCTGCAGATGTGTCTGCTCTGCAAGAGGCCTGCAGTGTGAGCTCACAAGCAGCAATCTTGTTTTCTGGAAGTGCAAAATGTCTGGCTTTTTTCAGTGGTTTAAACAGCTTGTTAAAGTCATTGCTGGTGCTTTCTAATCCTGCTGACTTGGAATTAATTTCTTTTCTCTTGTTGCTTGTAGGGTTTTTATGGATTTCTGGTGAGGCACTTTTTGTGGAGCTAATTGTCAGGCTGGCAGAAATGTCCGCCATACCCTTTGGATCAAATTGTTCGCTCTGCAAAGGGACACAGTCTGCTGCATGACCTGCCTCTTTCCTGATTTTCTCCAGCTGGTAAAGCTGAATGGCTTCTTCAATGCCATCATCGCTGCTCGAGTCAGATGTGTGCATGCTCTCACTGATAAGTGCTTCCCTCGGCTCCCAGTAATGAGCTCCACTTCCCTCACTGTGCTCCATGAGCCAGGGCTGGCTGGCAGTGGCCATTTCTAGATACGCTTGGTTCACCTGGCTGAAATCACCGGGCTCTGCTTGGATTTTTGACTGCAAACACTTGGACTGTGTGCTGGATTTCTGCAGCTTGGGATGGTGTCTCAGGAGCAGCGCCTTACAACCTTGCTTTATAGCACCACAGTTCCTTCTGTTCGTTGTTTCTTTATTGCATTTGAGGACAGATCTCACACGGGAATCTTTTTTATCCTCCTCAGTAACACATTTGCTAATTTCTTGCTGCTTCTTCTCATTCAAGAACTGCACTATTTCAGCTTGTATGCTCTGTTCAAAAGAGTCATCGCTGCTGATGCTCTGAGGGGAAGCAGGCTGGAGCCTTTTCCCAATTCCCAGGTGGTCAGACAGGTACTCTTCTGAGAGCATCTCAGCTTTAAATTTCACAGGGAGGAGGTCACCAGCCATTTTATTCTGTGAGAACTCTCTCTTAAACCTTTTGTCTCTGCTTGTGTTCTCAGGATGCTCTGCATTCCTTGGCAAGGACTGGTCACTTTTGCTTTTTGCTTTCAAGTACTCTTGGATGGCTTCCTCTATACCTCGGTCCACAGAATCGTCGCTGTCAGAGTCAAGCAGCAGAGTCCCAAACTCCACGTTCCCTTCCACTTCAGTGTCCTCTAGATCATCAGGGCATCCATGCTTGGTATATGGAGGATGCTTCCGCAGCAACGTGGTGCTGGACGTGACTCTGTTACTGGTGCCTTTTTCTCCCTTCTGTTTCTTCTGCATAATACAGCCACACTCATTGTTCATACCCAGGGCAGACTCTTGACTCTGCAGGTTGTTTATGATCATCTGAACTTTTGCACTTACAGAGGTTCTCGTGACGTCCCCGTCCGATTCAGGGAAGCAAACGGGATATCTACAATTCCTTGCTGGTCCAAAGGACTCCCATTTTGTCTGAAGAGCTACCAAAGGAGGAGCATTCATAAGGAACATTCTAGCAGACAACAGCAAAGTCCACAATGGAACAGTTTGTCAGACTGGTCTCTCTTCCATCCTACAAGAAAAAAAAAGGAAAGTATTTATTATTATGCATGTACCTTCTAGACGTTCCACATAGTAATACTCGTAACACAAACTGCAAATTATTAACACTCAGAACTACTGTGCCAGATAATCACTGGAGTCAACATCACTTTAACAGGCAAATCAGTCACTACTGCCATTAGGGATAAGACAGAGCACTCAACATTTGTGGTTTGCAGTATTTTCTGGCAAAGTCATAATCTAATTCAGTTAATTACCTCCACTTCTGAAACTCTTCCCGCACTTTCCACTCCCTTTTGTTTATGCTCTTAAATAACCAGGTATTGCCCAGACGCACAAAGAACCACCCTGGTCATACTCAGTTCACAAATGTGTGCAATCCCCTTCTGCATCGAGGTTGTCTGAAGACTTTTGCAGGGAACTTTGTGGCAAGAGAAAGAATTTTACAGAAATATTTCATACTGAAGTGAAATTGGTGAGAGTGCTCAGCAAAATAATCTGCTCCCTGTTTCCTTTGGCATAACTGCCCTTTTTAAGGAACTCTTGCCATGCACAGCTCAGCTTTTTGGTTTTACAATGAAAGCAACGTTGGCTGTATCCACATGGTACAGGATGGGTGGATGTGGAGCACATTGGACCATGATCTGAGATGGTGGGGAACAAGCCAACTTTTAGTCAAAGAGCAGAGTAACTGTGCTAGCAGGAGGCTGGATTCCAAAAAAACTCAGAATATTCTGTGATTCTGTGAAAACAATATCCCAAAACAGCTTTTAGTAGTTCTGGCTTGACATTAAACACACACAGCTGAGGGACCTGGGGCAGCTCAGAGAGAAGGAAAGGGAACTTCTTTCTTCGTGAAACACACTATACAGCAATAACCCCAAGACATCAATCATCTGGCCTCACTGCAGGATAAAAGCTCTTGGCAAACACAGACCTTGAGGGGTGTGCAAAAGCAGGATGGAGATTATGAACTATTCTTTGTGTTAGAGTAGAAACCCCAGACAGAACAAAGCTTTGTTTTGTGGAAGAGTGAAAAAAGCTATCCAAAAACCTCCATGTAACACCCGAAAGAGTTCACCACCTCCACACAGTCTCATGACAGCTGAACATTTCACCTGCAGCATCGTTTGGTAGGATCAAAACAATATCTGTTTTGATACAATATCTGGCACAAGGCAGACGGTAATTCCCAAAAAACTACAGCAGTTGGGTGGTTCTCCAAGCCCAGACTCCACACAATTGCAGTGAGCCCTGATTGGAGAGCAGCACTGGACTCTGCTGACCTGCAAGGACACACATATCCCTCTGGAACCTCTCCGACCTTGCCCTTGTCAATTATTCTCCAGTTCTGGCTTCAAATTAATCAGTGACAATAAATATTTTAAAGAATTAAGGATTCTAAACTCTTTAAAACTTCTCTTTACTACTGAAAGTAAGATAACAGACAACCAGGGAAGACAGTTATTTCTTTTCCTCTGTGATAACTCATTTCAAAACATCATCCCCATAGAATTAAAATTTTAAATATAATGACCAAGACCATCCCTCCTTGCTGGGCGGTACCTGAAGCAACACAACATGCGCTGTTTTAACTTCCAACTTTTAGTCATCTGAAGATAGACTGGATCTATTTCAGCTCTGCACACACCAGTAAAACCAGTGCTCCCAATAGAACTTGTATTTGAGCATGAACTTACTGAAGGCACCTCAGAACCCTCACTTTCACAACCACATAGCTGAACACAGTTTCTAACGCAACCTCTAACACATTCACTTGGGCAAACAGGAATTAAAAACATTTTTCCTTGTAATAAGCAGCTAAGGATCAAAAAGACAGAAATTAGAATACTTCATTATCTTGAAGGAACGCAATTAACACACTTTAGCTCCCGGCTTCATTAAAAAAACCACCCACAACGTATTTCCTATTAACCTATTTCCACAGTTTTCAGGGAAGGGGCAGGTGCCTTTTGCTGTTCCACACCTGGATTGTGGTTGTTCTGCAAGAATTACAGGGGGTTGGGGTGAATTTTGGTGCCACAGCACTGCCCCAGGCCAGGGTACCCACCTGAGGGCACCCATGGGGACTGTGAGGGGACATCCAGGGGCATCCGGAGGCTTTGTGAGGAGGGACACGAGGGGACACTCACCCAGGGGTCACTCACAGAGGGTGTGAGGGGAAATTTGGGGACACACACCCGGGGGACATCGCAGATAGGGTATCAGAGGATTTGAGGGGACACACATTCAGCAGGAGGGGGATAACCCCTGGAAATCTGTGAGGGGACATGAGGGGACACCCACAGAGGGTGTGTGAGGGGACATAAAGGGACACCCTCCTGGGGGACATTCCGAGTGTGTGAGGGGACATGAGGCCACACACACCAGAGGGGCACCCACACAGGGGGTGTCTGAGGGCACCCCAACCCGGGGGCTGCTACAAACCGGGCATTCACAGAGAGTGAGGGGGCATGAGGGGACACCCACTGAGAGTGAGGGGACATGAATGGCGGGGGACACCCACAG
>WBMV01000462.1:340275-470050 GCA_013396655.1 Campylorhamphus procurvoides
GGGCGGCGCTTCCTTCCCGGCCCCCGGGGAGCGGGAGGCATGCGCCGCAGGGCCCCGCCGGGGAGGCGGGCAAGGCCCCGCTCCGGCAACCGGGCACAAAGGCGGCTGCAGGGGAAGGGAAGGAAAGGGAAAGAGGCGAGGAAAGGAGGGGAAGGAGCGACCGGGCTCGGTAACGATCACAACGGAAGGTCCGCCGGGACCGAGGGGCCGCCCCGGGGCTCCCAGCGGTGCTGAGGAGGCAAAAACACCGGGGCAAACAACGAGATACGTCTGAGATAAAAGTCGAGGATAACCCGTGCCGAGGTTCCGAAGCGGGGGGAACTCGGAATGCCTGCGAAATGCAGCGCTGGCCGTCCCAGACGAGGAGTTTGGCGGTGCAGAACTGCGGAGGGGGTGCCGAGAGCCGAGGCCTCTGCTCCCCGCAGCTGGAGCAGCCCATGCTTCGGCTCGTGGGGTGGATGGAGCTTTCACACCAGAGAAACAGCGAAGTTTTAGTGCTCTAGTTCATCCATGGTTAGCTGGCGAGGAGGCTTTCCCCCAGGATGTGCTGTCGTCCCTGTGTCCTGCCATCCCCGTGCCTTACCATCCCTGTGCCCTGCAATCCCTGTATCCTGCCCATCCTTGTATCCGGCCATCCCTGTATCCTGCCCATCCCTGTGTCCTGCCATCCCTGTGTCCTGCCATCGCCATGTCCTGCCATCCCTGTGTCCTGCCATTGCCATGTCCTGCCATCCCTGTGTCCTGCCATCCCTGTATCCTGCCATCCCTGTGTTGTGCCATCCCCATGCCCTGCCATCCCCGTGCCCTGCCATCCCCGTGCCCTGCCATCCCTGTGCCAGCATCCTTCCTTTCGGGACACCCGTTTCAACCTGCTCATTCACTAAAACACACAGAGTGAGTCATAACTCTCAGTCACAACTCTCAGCCTATAAACCTGCACAAGCGTTTCCATTCCTGGTTTCTGGCAAACAAATTTGTGGTGCCTCAACCCAAAGTGCTTCCCGCTTTCGCTTTGTCTCAGTGCACTGTTTATCCCTGTGGGGCTTGAACACCAATGATGCTGCAGAGGAAAACAGCATCTTTCAGGCTGGGTGTTGCCAAAATCACAGGGGAAATGCTCAGGCTGGGAGATGTCAAGTGAATGGCAGTGGGGAGCAGCAAGTACAAAGGATCCCAGGCTGAAAATGGGGTGACTGAGAGCGTTGTGCTTTTTGTGGTTGCTCTGTGGTAACACGCCACAAGATGCAGGGCTGATATATGTGTGTGGAACAGATTTCCACCTGTTTTTATGCCAGAGATTCTTGGGGAGCACGTGTATTTTCATGCCCTGATGAATTGTGTGCTTTCCTGGTCTCCAACTTCACATTCTAGTATTTTCCCCCCCAGGAATCCTCTACCACCAAACCAAGTCTGACCTTGGGATTGTGGGACAGGACCGTGTTTCAAAGCATCAAACACAGTTACAAACTCACATTAATTTATCTCCTGCTCTTACAACAGATAAAACAGAGCCAATAAGACATTTGCCTGTGTGTTCTTGTCCCTGGGATGTGCAACATGCTTTTGTATTCTGAGCTGGCTCGCTTGAATGAAGCTGCTGAAAACAGCAGAGCCAGCATCTGTGTGCAGAGGGGAACAATGAACTTGCTTTTCCTTTGCTGCAGAATTGCAGCCCGGAGGTGAGGAAACTTTGCTCCGCTCACCATATTCCTCCCAATGCCACGGCAGAGAAAAGAAAGGGCTCTTGTATTCATGTATCCTCTCGGGCCAAGTCAATTTACATGTGAATTGCACTTTTAAAATAAAATTAAAGTCAAAGCTATGGCCAGGAGCCTGATAAATGTTTTTGTGCACATGCAGTTGCTTGGAAGGGAGAGGCTGGATGCTGCTGGAGAACTCTGCTGTCACCAGCTGAGGTGGCATTCATAGCTCTGCAGAGCAAGTGGCCCCCATGTGCCACTTTGACTTGAAAGAAGAGCAGAGCCTCTCCCCGAGGTCCCGTTAGGGATGATTTGTCTTCCTGATCCATGACCTTTGCGGAAATGAGAGCAGTGGTCCCCATCCCTGCATCCCCACTGGACGGATAACAAAGTCATGAGCACTAATTGGCCCCCTTGTTAGGATGGATGGAATGGTAGGGAAACATTCATGTTCCCAAAATGAAACATCTTCCCTGACCTCCACATCTTCTCATCCCATTTTCAGCTTATTGCAGGGGGTAGGAACAGGTGCTCATTACAGGTGGCTCAGGGTATCTTAAAGGCTGCAGGTTATCAGAGGCTGAAAGCAGAGCTCACGTTATGGCTTTTATTACTTCCCAGCAAGAGAAAGGACAAGATTAAAACCAAAATAATAGGAATAAAAGGGCTCACCTTGCAGGTTTTGTTGTCAGGTAACCCGTGGCTTTGTGGCCAATTACAGTTCCTACATGGAGCTGTGTTAAAACACTGGGCATGTCTGCTGTGCTGCTGTTTCCCTGGGAATATGAGGCACAGCCATGCCTAGGACATGAGGGAGGTCAATAGCCTTGGATTCTGCAAACCCTTTCCTCTGCTGGGGGCAGTTTTGCATTCCCCAAGCACATAGTTGAGTTCTGGGGCAAATCTGATCCACAGCAGTGCAATCCTGCTGTGACCACTGAGTTTTTGGTGGAAGAAGCAGCAGGAAAAGGAGGTGGCTGAACCTTGATTATCCCTGACGCTCAGGATTTGGGGTTTGTATATCACTTCAGGACACCCAGTGCTGGCCTTGCTCCAACATCCCCCTGCCCTGTCCAGCTCCTTCAGTCTGATCTCAAACAATGTCTTAGATGGAGAGCAACTGGATTGTGTAGTAACATGGTAAATTGAAGAATTTAGTTGTTATTTAATAAATGCCAAGGAGACTCATGAGGCCTTGAAGTTGTAATAGAAAGATCTAATTTAGGAA
The DNA here is from genome assembly GCA_013396655.1 of Campylorhamphus procurvoides. Lineage (NCBI taxonomy): Eukaryota > Metazoa > Chordata > Aves > Passeriformes > Dendrocolaptidae > Campylorhamphus > Campylorhamphus procurvoides. The sequence continues at coordinate 343,204 of WBMV01000462.1, forward strand.
AAAAGTAAGAAAGATGTCTGTGAAAGTCGCCAGGAATCGGTGCTGGGTATTGAACATTTCTGTTTCCCCTCTGAATGGAGCATGGATGGTGTGAGCTTCCTTACAGCAGGGCTGGATGCTGCCCAGGGAAGCAGCACCCGGGGCAGGAGGAGATCTGAGGGCAGTTCTTGATGGAGCTTGGTCCTGGGAAGCTCTGCTGTGCCTTGCCTTGGCAGACATCCTTGCTGTAAATGGCCTTTGGTTGACGGATTTTTTAAAGGAAAGAAACAGACCAGCTTCATGAAGCAAATGAAGTTGTAAGAGTAGTTAGAGAATAAATTTAATGTTTTTGAGTCAAATCTGATGAACTTCCCATTCATCACTGACCACTATACAAAACATAGGTGGGACAAAGCTCATATGCTTTGGAAGATACCTCTTTTCCATAGTAATTGCCAGAGTATCTGACATAAGAACCCAACCTAAGCAAAAATTTAGCACCAAGAGGTTTGATTGGAACCCTGACCTCTCCTTGCTATCATATGGCAAGGACCTCTAAAATTCCAAAGGAAATTTTAAAGGCGATTTCCTCAGGAACTGTAGTTGACAGGACAAGGGGGAATGGCTTCAAACTGCAAGAAAGTAGGGTTAGATGAGATACTGTGAAAAAATTCCTCCCTGTGAGGGTGGGCAGGCCCTGGCACAGGTTACCCAGAGAAGCTGTGACTGCCCCATCCCTGGAAGTGTCCAAGGACAGGTTGGAAGGAGTTTGGATCATCCTGGGATAGTAAAAAGTGCTCCTGCCTCTCTCGTGTTCTGTACCTGGAACCTTCTAATAGTTTTTGTATGACTCATTCCTATCTAGGTTAAATTATAAATTTTTCATGTTTACAATCATGGACATGGGCTGTGTGGGCTTTTAAGAGTTTTCTTTACACAAACCTTCCCTTTCCATCCACCTCCACAGGCTTTGCTCGGAGGCAATGCTGTCTGTATTCCCACAAGGACATTTCCAGCGGGATTCTGTGCTTGTCACAATTCTGCTTGTGCCCATTAGGTGTCAGACTCTTATCAGCTCAGTCTCCAGTTTCTGGGATTTCGAGGAGAATATGAGAATAAGAGAAGCCAGAGCTGGTGTGGCTTGTCTGGGGTGCTACTGCTCTCTTGCCTATGGTTTCTACCCAGGAAGGACAGACTGGGTGCTCAGTGGGCCACCAAAGGAGACTTTCTGCTGGCCTTGACCCAGGCTTTACCAGCTGGGATTCCTCCACAGCCACTGTTCATCCCAGTGGTACAGAATGAGCATCCGCAGGCAGTAATTGCTTCCCCAAAACTGCCGGGATTTGCAGCATGTTTGTGGTTTAGATCATGTATAATTACATTCCTTAGGTCAGCTCTTATTGCAGTAGCTCCTTCCTTTTGCTCTTGGCTCTGCAGGCTCACCGAGGCACTGCCAGAGCAGTGATGGGCCTCTTTCCATCTTGTCCATCATCCTCTTGGGAGGAGCAGTTGGAATTCAGTGCTGATGGTTACTGCCAGCAACATGAGTGCAAGGTGCAGGGGCAGCTCAGATATTTCCTGCATCTCAGGGCATAGGAGCACTGTGGAACACACGAGGATTCATTCGGAGGCAGAAAGTGTTCTTTTACTTTTTAATGAGCCGTGTGCAGAGTTTCCCCCAGCAACACTTTGATTTCAGCCATGAGCCAGGATATAAACACAAGTGTTAGGTGCCACGAGCCAAGGTGGGTGGTGATGAAAAGGGGTCTGTGAGCTTTAAAAGGGCCAATTTAAAGGGCAACATGAAAGATGCACTGTGGGATAGAGACCTGTCCTGCTGCACGAATGAAAATCAGAATGAAACGGAGATGCTGCACTTGCTGTGTATTTCAAAAGGAAACTCTTCTGCTTTGACTCTGTTCTGCAATCGCTGAGAGCTTTAAGGGGTCTGGGGTGGGGAAAGAAAACACATCGTGCTCCTGCTCCCCTCATTACTGCTCCTCTGACTCCTCCTAAGGAGTCCCAGCACAGCCATGGACTTGTCCATCTGCAGTTGCCAGGTCCTGTATTTGCAGAGCGCCTTTTCTGATGGGCTGCTTGCCCAGGAGCATCCCTGCAGCCCCCTGTGAGCCAAAGGTCTGCTGGATTACCTTTGTGGAGCAACCCCAAGCACTGCCCCAGCCCCCACGAGCTCTAAGCCAGTGCTTTTAAAAGGCATCTTCCCATATAGAAAAGCTTTTCAGATCACCTTCAAGGAGGACTCTATTTTTAGCATCCGTGGACTCTCTTGGCTGCAAATAAGCAAAACCTCTCTGCGGTGAATTCACAACAGGGCACTGGCAGGTGTTCAAAGTGTCTGTCTGAAGTGTGGCACAAAGGAAGCGACTTGTCCCTGGGGTCCCTGTGGAGCAGGATGAGTCCACAGTGCCACCGTGGGATGCTGCCATGGGTGGGCAGAGTGGCCAGGGGGCACAGCCTGTCCGTCTCATCCACTGACACCTTTGCAACTGCCAAGTGCTCTTTGCACAAGAAAAGCTTTGATTACGGATTTGCAAACAACTGCAGTTCGGTTTGGTGGCCAAAATATCTCCTTAAACAAGTTTTGGATCAAAACAAAGATCACCCCTGTCTTGAATTTATATGAGACTGAAAAAAACACGCCGGACTGGGGGGTCTGTGAAATCCTTTGGCTTGGGTTTTTCTCCAGCAAACCAGCACAGAATGAATCCCCCTCAGCAGGGCAGTCGTGCAGAGCCAAAGCCTCCCCACTGCTCTGGAGGGTGAAGGGACCTCCCAGGAGCAGTTTCAGGCTGGTTGAAGCAGCACTTGGCAAACAGGGTATTAGTTATTTGGCAAAATTATTTTTTCCTAGTCCTCTCCAATGGGCCAAAGGCACCTCCCAGTGCTCGGGCCAGGAGATGCAGAGAGCAGGAGCCCTGACCATCCCTGCTTTGTGCAAGATGCAGCTGCTCACACTCCATGTTTGCACCCACGCACACTCCTGCTTTTTGTGGAGCTTTTAGGGCATGGCCAAGTGATGGGAATTTTGGACTAAGTGCACTGTCAGATTCACCCTTCCATCCTGCAGAGCTGTCAGGAATGGAGGAGTATTGACTGGGCACTGAAAATGCCTCCAGTTCAACAGATCCATAATGGCTTTGGAAACAGAGCAGGAGACCAAATCCTGTCCTTCTAGTAAGCGTTAATAAAGCATGGCATTTAGAGAGGCACATTTTCCTGGATGGACCTTGTGCTCCTGGCATTGGCAATCCTTTTAAAGTGTTTCCTAATTCTGATCTTGAATCCCCTTGGCAGTGGTCTGAGCTCCTTGGAGAATGTCTCAGACCCTCTCTGATCCACCCAGCACCCTTAGGGCCTCTGCTTCCATGGCACCAGGAGCTGCCAAGCTGAGATGGCAGCGTGGGGCTTCAAACCTTCACCCAAACCATGGCTTACAGACAAGGTCCAAGGGTGTACCACTACCTGGCACTGCCCACCTGACTTGGGACAATGAGAGGGAAGCAAAAGCCCCTTCCCATTACCTGCTGTGTTTGGCATTTTACCTGCTGCGTCCTACGCTGTGCGGGGTGAGGGTTGAGTCTGACCCTTGGCCAGGCTTCCCTGCCTGCTTCCCAGCTTGGCTGAGGCTCAGGAAACCCATGGGCATGGAAGGGAAGGTGCGGAGGCAGCACCTTGGGCGGGCTGTGTGTGCCTGGAGCCGAGCGTGGGATGGGAAAGCCGGAGCAGCTTGGAGCCGTACGTGCTGCAGACCAGGAGAAGGAACCGGCTGTGAGGAGCAAGTGGGAGGAGGAGGAGGAGAAAACTGGGTGTCAGCAAACGAGGCAAATTGAGAGCTGAGACGTGTTAGTGGTTGTATTTGGGATGTGATCAATGTTTCCTTGTGGCTTGCACAGTCAGCAGGGGACTGAGTGGTACGGGAAGAAAATATAAAATCGGGGGAATGAAACTCCTACATCTCCTTCTGCTGCAGAGGGCTGTAAAGGAGGGTGAAGCCCTCACAGCCCATGCAAATCCAAGCATGGGCTTATCCAGCTGCTGCAGGGCAGGAGGTGGGTGAGCTGGTGGGTGGCAGAGGGCAGCCCCCTGCTCCTGGAGCTGGGACATCCTTGGGTGATGGAAGCTGCTGGCACAGCCAACCCCATGGAGTGCAGCCTCCTTTTCCTCTGGATGCCTTTTGGTCTGGCCCTGATGGTTTAGTTCCCAAATCTCTCACTGGTGACATCTCCAGCGCAAGGGAAGAGCTGCTGATGGCAGAAACCTGACACTTGTTTGGAGTGCTGGGCAGTGGCTTGGCCTCAGCACCCTGGGGAAGGGGGAGCAGAGAGCCCAGAGTGGGAGGAGGGGGGGCTTTTCATCACCCATTCAAATCTCCAGCGTGGTAATTCAGATGAGTGTCACTGGCACATCTGTTCAGGGAAAGAGAAGTAATACAGGTCCAGCTGAGCGATGAAATTGCTTTCAGGGCTGTTGATTCCCAGCTCAGGGGTGTGTGGTCAGCTTGACTTCAGACTGGAGATTTTTAATTTATTTTCCCCCTCTCCTTTGCCCTGTTCCTTGCAGCCAGCAGAGATCAGTCACATGTAAAGCAGGCACAGACAGGATCTTTGAATCCTATTCCCCCTGTTCCCATTCTCTGGGATAGATGGGCCATCTGGGCTCATTCATGAGACCCTGATATCACTCACACAGCTCCTCGATGAAGGATTTGCAGCTCTCTCATGATCAGGCTGCCCTGCTCATCCTTTTCCTGTAGTCCCTGTGCCTGCCTGGGCCTGGGCTCTACTCACAAACCCGTTTCTCCTCTAGATGGTGCAGCTGCCATTGGGCACCAACAAGGAACCGACATGGAGCCAGACCCCAGCCCCTGTAGCAGGATGTGGGGTGCAGCCAGCCCTGGAGTTTCCTCATGACCCTGTCTGGTCTCTCTCACCAGCAGGATGGGTGCTCTAGGGCATAGCCCTTAACTTGTCACCTGCCTGAGGGGCTGTGCCAGGTACCTGTGGAGCATCACTACTCTGCCAGCCATGGGCATGGAGCTGTGTACAACTGAAGGAATGAGAAAACCACTTCTTTCTATTCGTGGCATCTCTGTCCTTGGCAGAGCACGCCCTGGCAGTGCCCGGGGGAAAAGCTGGCAGAGCTCAGCGGAAGGCGGAGGAGAGGGGACAGATTCCGTGGGTGACCCGGTGCCTCGTGGCAATCGGGCTGTTTCCGTTCACACCAGGCACAGACCAAGCTGCCTGGAGGAGCTGAAATGCCATCATAGCCTTTTGTTAGAAACCCTGCTCTCCTGCCATCCCCTGACTCATCTCCAGGCGAGGAGGTACGTGGCTGCCAAACCCACAGGGCTGGGCAGAACAGGCAGCTTGAGGCTGGTACACACTGAACCTCATCATCGTACCTGGAGTTCAGCCTCTTCACCCACCTGATGGCAGTGACAAGGACACACATAGAGATTCTCTTCTCCTCTAGGGCCACCATTCCCCATAGGACACTGCAGCAGGGCATTTATGGCTTAGGGATTGTGTCAGGGCAGAGTGAGCTCTGCTGGGTTTGCCACCCCCCAGCCAGTGAGGACGCCAGTGAGCTGAGCAAGTTGGATTTGGGATCCTGCTAACAGGGGAATCCTGTGAAGCTCTCCCTGCCATACTCTCCATTTGTTTAGGCTAAACCCAAATAAATATAAGCTTAATGATTGGAATGAAACAATAGGAGAGACTCCAGCATAAAGAAAGATTTCCTCCCATTACGCTTTGCTGGCAAGCTTTAGAGCCTGTATTTTAAATAAATGTTATGGGTGCATTTAAAAACACACCATATGTTCTCCCATGGATCTTTCTGGGAGCTGCTATAGTGTGGCTCTCGACTGGATCTCCCCCTCCCGGTGCCATCGGCTTGCCAGGGTGTGTTTTGCCGTGTGCCACCCACAGTCCCAAAGCTGGAGCAGAGAGATCCCTCTGTCCTCACTCCTCCTCACACCAGTGAAGAAGCCACGTGAGGGACTCCCTGTGCCCCACAACATGGGCAAGTTTCTAGAAATCTCTGCTGTGAACACGAGTTCTATAATAAACTCATAGAAGGTCTGGGTTTTGCTGTAGAGCTGATTAACTTGCCCTGCATCCCTGCTGTGATTCCCACAGCTCTGCCAGCTGCAGCATCACCCTGTTCTTTTTGCAAAACAGCCCCAAAAGCACAAGAACAGCGTCATTTGGCATGGTTTAGTTCCCCCCGACCACTGTAGATGGCACTCCGGCCCTGCCACCCGCCCGGCTGCCAGCGCTGCACTGATGCTGGCAAGGAGTCAGGGGATGAGCTCGAAGTTTACAGCAGATTTTCTCTTTTGACAGCTTACTGCTTCATCTGTAAGAGGAGAACTTCTCATTAAATACATTTTTGACATTTTGTCAAGAGGAGGGAAGTTGAGGGTCGTTTTGTTGAGAGTGCAGCTCCAGCTTCGCAGGTTTGGGGACTGGGGTGGAGTTTTATTTTCACTTTGCCATCAAAGTCCTTTTTCATAATTATTCAATTCTGAGCAAAATTGCTGCGGATTGGAGACAGGCACGTTCCAAACAGAACGCAGCTGAAAAGCCAGGAGGACTTTGAGGTGGAGAAGCAGCAGCTCCCTGTTCTGGCAATGCTTGGATTTCAATGCTAATCCAGTAAAGTTTGATTAAAGGGTATTTTCAAGGCAAATTCAAATCTAACAGCTATTATCATTGCTCTGGGCGCTTTGTAAGTGCCTGGGCATGCCAGGCTTTGGCTGAGCTCGAGGCTGGGGATCACAGGGCATGAAGTGGGTCCTGGCTCTGCCAGGGACCTGTGGCTGCATGACCTGGGGACATCGCTGAGGGGACCCAGTTTGCCTTGGGCAAAGCTCTGGTCTCACCACGTTCTCTTTACAATATGTCCTAAAGGACAGATCAACAACTAACTTCAGTGTCAATTATGCAAATCAGCCTTGATGGAACCTCAGGAGTGATGTTATTATCGCTTTTATTTTTTTCCAGGGTGGGGAATAGCTCTTTTGGAAAATCCTTCTTCTTGCACAGCCACGAACATTTCTTCCTCTTGGGTTTCTTTCAAGTGAAGAAAATGCTGAGCGAAGTTGTTGCCACAAGCTCCCAGGACATTTTCATTGATCCAAATCAAAGAGCAAGCATCAAAAAAGCACTGAGTGACGTTGGAGATGTATTTTAATTATGAAAAATGTTGCAAGCAGCTTAAAGAAAGCAAGTGCCTCACGAGAGGAAAAGCATTTCACTTCTTTTCTTTCAGAAAACACTTTTTCTCATTACCTGGCTAGTGAAAACACGTGCTCCTTAGGGGCAAGGACCGTGCTGGCCTTTCCAAGCTCACACCAAACACAACATCAACACAATTGTATTGAAATGCCCTGAGATTTTTCTCTACTGCACTAATTGCCATTCCAGCCTGGACTTTTCCCACCCCCTGTGCAAACACAGGTATAAACAGCCCTGCTGCTGTTGCTTTGCTGCCCCAAGTGATGCCCAGCGTTCCTGAAAGGAGCTCCTGTTTAGGTGTTTTCTTCGAGAAACACTTTTTAATCAGGTTTGAAAAGCATTTGGAAAGCTGGTTTTCTGTGTATCAACAGCTGTGGATGCAGATGCACTGTTCCTCTTGCTGCTCCCTGTCCTGTCTGCATTTCAAAGCTGGGATAAACCCTCAGCTACTGATGATTCAGACTGTTCCCTTCCCTTTGCTGGTCCCTGGGGGACATTGTCATCGGTGGTGACACGGACTGGAGTGGTGGCCACGCTGGCAGGAGTCACAGCCCAAAGCAGTGATGGGCTCAGGACTGGGATCATCTCCAGGTGATCCACCTCTCCCTGGCACTGCCCTGTCGTGGCTCCTCTTTCCCAGAGGTTGCTGGCTCTGGGAAGAATGCCCATCTCAGCAGAGATCTTTCTCCCCTGGTGAGTGGCATGCTCCTGCCTGCGAAAATCAGATTACGGCGTCTTTTATCCGTGATGGCTCAAAGTGCTGCCGATGCTTGTTTTAGGGAAGGAGCCTTGTAGATGGAGACAATCCTATTGACGTTTTTCCCTGGTAGATGATTTTAGGGCTGAGTGTTATGGACATGTGAGAAGGTGCTTAAAGCCCCAGACCTGCAGATTTGAGGGGCATCTATGGGGTGAACTTAAAGGACCCCCTTGCCCCCCCAAGGAGAAACAGAAGGACGACTTGAATGTGGATTTATTACAGCCCAAGACAGGCTGAGTGGGCCCAGGGAAGGGGCTCAGGGTTTCTCTGGCGAGGGAGGGATGCAGCACATGGCGCTGTGGCTCCCGGCAGATGGTCCACCCGTCTCCGTGCACTTGATGGGATGGTGGGAGAAGTTATTATGAAAGACTGCTGTGACATTCACAGCACAGATCTGCCAAATGGTGTCTCGGGGAGAGGGAAGGAGCACATTGCGATGCTGCATAAATTGGTGCAGAGATATATCTGGTGCTGTGTTTCATGGCGGGGTGGGGAGAAGCCTTTGGCTGACTGTGGAATGGGATGTCCAGCCAGTGCCCTGCTCGAGGCTGGCACCGAGCCCGCAGGGAGGCAGTTTGTGTTCTTGTGGATGCCTTTTGCTATAGGGATTTCATTATTTCTAAAATCTGCTCCATCTGTGACAGTCAGACAAATGCAGTGTCCCCTTCAGTGTCCCCTCCCAGTGTCCCCCCCAGTTTTCAGCTGCATGGACCCTCGCAGATGCCATGTCCCAGCTGTGCCTGGAGGTTCCACAGAGCTACATGGACTCTCCATCCTGTGGGCTCATTCTGGGGGAGCAAGGGCTTCCCATCCCAGTCCAGGGTCCCTCACAACCTGCCCTGCAAGCCTGGGTCAGAAGAGGGCTGTGCTCTTGCTTTCTCTCTGTGTGCAGACACTGTCTCCTGGAGTTATCATTCCTGCTTTTTGGACAGAAAGCAAAAAAACCTCAGAAAATCCCAGCCGCAGCAAAGAAGATGGTCCAGCTTAGATTTAGGTGGGATTTATTTCCCTGCTTTTTCCATCCTACCGATAAAAGTGGTCAGGACATGAGCAAGTTGTGCCCTTAGCAGGACTTTTCCCACTAGCACAGCAGAAGCAGAAGGATCCATCCCTGAGCTGCCCTGTGCTGCCTCAGTGGGCTCTGCAGGGCAGGGGTGACAGGGATGGTCTCCCATGGGAAAGGAGAGGTGTTCCCAGGTGAGTGTGTGCCCTCACTGTGGTGTTTTTGCAGCCTGGGAAGCATCAACCTGGGAGCGGAAGCTCCCCCTGTTCCCATAAACAGCCAACAAAAACGAACGCCCACGAGGACGACATTCATACCTACAAATTATCTGTGCCGGGGAGCTGCAATTCAACAAACCTCCTCCAGTGTGACGGGAAACCTGTGCAGCTCCCACCCTGTCCTGTCCCTGTCCTTGTCCCTGTGCCAGCTCCTCTGTATCCCGAGCTCCTTTTTCCTCCTCCAGGATGGTGCTGCTGACCCCTCTGAGCAGGGCAAGGGGGACTATGCATGGTTTCAGCTGTTGTGTGTGGGTGTTTGTAATTCCCTGGTGTGTTTTCTGAGGGTGATTAGGAACAAATCTGTCCTGCAGGTTGCAATTCCTTAGATCTACAGCCATAAAGTAAGGTGAGAAAAGGCCTGATCCTGCCCCAACAGCCACAGCCCACTGGCTTCTGGAAGGAAACAGAGGAAAAACAACCATGCATATGGGACCAGGGCTGATTTCTAACCCATTTGCTCATTCCAGCAAGAAAATCCCAATTTCTCACCACTGCAAACACCATCTCCCAGCAAACACCTACCAACACCTGAGTGGTGACAACCAGCCCAGGGTGCTCAAAATGTCTCTTTGCTCCAAAACCCCAAAGGAGGAGAGAGGGATGGGAGGTCTCAGTGGAGCAGGTGGCAACAGGGGACTGTGGGAGCTCAGGGAACCTTGGAACCCTCCAGAGTGAGACATGAGCCTGACACCCTTGGGCTGCCCAGTGCTGGTGAGGCAGAGCTCCCCCTTGCATTTTGAGGGATCCTTTTCTCCCTCCCCAAATATCTGTCAGTGGTGGGAGACCCCCAGGACACCCTAAATCAGTTCAGCGAGCACTCCTGGGAGCATTGCAGGGAAAAGGGCATTTGGGTCCAAGCTCATTCACTCATTGCAGGCTTTTAGGAAGAAATAATTAGCTCCCTGTTTTTCACCGGGAGCTTCTCCCCCTCCATGCCCTCTCATGCCAGGATGATGTGTCATCACGAGAAGCTGCAGGATCATTTCCATAAGATAAAAAAATTAAATAGCTCCTATTCATCACTGAGCTTTGTGCTAATAGTCTGTGCTCTTTAAAGCAGGAGCATGGCCGGGGCTGTTCCCACTTCCATCTTGTGGGATAAAGGATCTCTGTGCAATCCTATAATAACCTCTTTCATCTGACGCCCTCAAAGAGCTTTTGGACATAAATTAATTAAGCCTCCCAACACCCTATTGAGTTCAAGCTCACCCAAGGGTTTTCATCATGTGTTCCAACAATTCCGTGCATCTTTGTGGTGCCAGTTTTTGACAGCCCAAGGGTCGTGTCCAGCTGGGGAGAGAGTGGGACCTGTGCAATTATTTCTGCCACGTGTTGGCTGCTCCTGCAAGGGCTGGGCTGCCCTTGGGGTTAATCATAGAATCATGGAACGGTTTGGGTTGGAAGGGACCTTAAAGGTTATCTGTTTCCCAAGCCCTACCATGGACAGGGACACCTTCCACTATCCCAGGTTGCTCCAAGCCCCATCCAACCTGGTCTTGGACACTTCCAGGGATGGAGCAGCCACAGCTTCTCTGGGCAACTTGTGCCAGGGCCTGCCCACCCTCCCAGGGAAGAATTTCTTCCTAAGTTACACCTGCTCTCTTTCAGGGAGGCTGGCAAGGCTCTTGCAGGATTTGGGCTGTGGAAGGACTTGCCATGTGCTGCAAGAGGAGAGGGAGAAGCAGGAGCTGCCAGTGTGGTGCTGGGGATGCAGAGTGGCTCATCAGTGGCTTCAGAGTCCTAATTATATCTCTTTAATGAGCACCCACACCATTATCAAGGGTTCCTCTGGGGCTAAGCTGCGATCCAGGTTCTTTTAATTACTTCTGTCTCTTAATTTTCATGTCTGTGCTAGTCCTTGTAGTTCCCCTTCCTCACTTGACACAAAGGACTCATTCCCAGGAAATGCTTCCTCCTCCTCTCTTGCTCCTTGCTCAAAATTTTTTCTTCTTTTTTTTCCCCTAGGTCTTCCAGGAAGAAATGGAGCAGGTAAAGTCTGCCACCCTACAATACCCAAAGACAGGGAGTTAGGTTGGGAGGGTTTAAGTTTCTGGAGGAAGCACAGGAAGGTGGTTGGGATGGAGAGTTGGTCTCCCACTTCCACAGACACTGGAGCTGAGAGGGAGCCAAGCCTGGGGGCACCAGGAGCATCAGGGACAGTGAGCCTTGGCAGTGTTCAGCCCCTCTCCTGGCACAGGGGCTGCTCCTCATGCACAGACACACCTCGCCCAGGAGCTTCTGCCTCCTCTCCAAGGTGGGAATTGTAGCATTTTGGGATCCTGATGGTCCCTGAACACTGGCTTTGCTGCTGGTGAGGAGAGGTGAGAGCTACCCCAAATGTGCCATGGTGCTTTTCCCCATCTCTCCTTCCTCTGTGCTGGCACAGGCAGCCTGTGGCAGGGCTGGCAGCTGCCAGGGCTTGACTCAAAGAGCACAAGTGTCTCAGAGAGGTGTTAGTTCCATTTTTGGATTGTTCTGGCCAGGGAGGGGGCACTGACTGAGACATGAAAGCCTGGAGGCGCTTCAGAAGGACAGAGGAGAGGAGGATTCTTGCTGGGAGAGACAGCCCAGGCTCTTAGCGCTGCCCCAGCCATCTTTGAAAGCAGACTGGGAAGGTGTTTGATCTCCAACCAAGTCCTCAGGGTTTTTGTGGTCGGGGTGAGACCTCTCCTGCCTGGGGTGCCTGTGAAGTCACTGCTCGGGAATCCCTGCTCCAGGGAGAGGCTTTAAACTCCCCTCTTGCGGGCTGACCTTCACAAGGTGGGGGTCCTGGGCAGTGCTTGGAGGGGGAAAAGTCTTTGGGAGCATTTCTGCTGCTGGCATCAGGGTGAGAGGACAGATCTGGTGGCTGCCACCAGCTCCAGCACTGCTGGGAGGGCAAGGAGGGCTGGAGGGGCTCTGTGTGCCTCCCACCCGGGGTCCCAGGTCTGTGCAGGGCAGGGAACAGGGTGGTGACAATGCCAGTCTTAGAAAAATGGACCAACCCAGCTCCAGGGGTAGGGGCTGCTCTGGGTGGTCAGGAGGAACTGGGACACAGAGGTGATGTGAGCCTTGCAGAGCACTTCACTTAAGCACTTTTAGGATGTGCTTAAGTTAAGCTGGAGCCTGGTTTTCCACACCCCAGTTGGTCTCTCCCCCATCCTCTGATGTTTTCCAGAGTTTTTTTTCCCCTGACTGAAGCAAAAAGGTTTTCAAAAGCGGGACTGGGGCCTTGAAGTGACACATAATTGAAGGTGGTAATTAAAGGCACAGCCGAGCGCTGAGTGAAAAAAGGAAAAATAAAGGAAAAGTGCCAGTTGCAATTTTACAATTTAATTAGGTTCGCTTTCTCTCCTAGTGGGGAGGTGGCAGGCAAAGCCCGGAGGCACAGGGGACTTTCTGATGTTGCTGGGATCCAGCTTTCCCAAGGATAACTGCGCAACTCCACTGCACATTAAAAGGCAGAGATTAGCAAAAAGCTTTTTTAATATATTTTTTCCCCAGCCGAGAACGGCAGAGCTTCTTCAAGCAGAAACTTTCAATAATTAAAAAAGCAAAAAGGAAAAAAAATAATAAGTGTTGATATGGAAAGTACATGAAAATAGATCTCTGCTGACTTCCCCACTCTGAGATATCGTCGGCTGGCAATATTTTAAGTTTCTCTAATAAGAGAGGGCTCCAATTGGTGGCTTTGGCAGTGCTGGGAGGTGGGAAGCACCGATTTGAGGGCAGGATGTGCAGGGATTTTTTGTCCCCAGAGCCTCCTGGGCAGTGGGTTGAAGCTGGGGGGTCGGTGCCAGCCTTGCATCAGGACTTTGGGGTGGCAGCTTGGCTTTTGTGGGGCACTGGGGAGAGAGACACCCTTGGCAGAGCAGCTCTGACTGCTATGCTTTGCCATCAGAGTATTCTCACTTGTATAAATTATATAAATCATCCCCCTGGATGAGGGAGTGTGCACATAAATATGTAGATTTAGGCTCCAGCCCTCATGACTTATTCACCAGCAGCATCATATTGTTTCTAACTTTGGAGCAGTTCCTGGAAACTGTTCGTTCTTCAAATTAAAAAAAGATATATGGGCGCTGCTGGAGCGGCCGCGTGTTCTCCTGGAAGTGCTGGCTTTGCTGGGGACGGGCTGAGCAGCAGCAGTTGTTGCCTCCCACAAGCTCGGATTCATCCAAGGGGCTCACACCCACCCTGGGAAGGGAAGGGAGAACTGGCTGGATGTGGAATGGGAGTTAGCAGGGTCATTCCCTGGCTGTGCCCACCTTTCACAAGGCAGTGCCTCTCCTGCCTGTGCAGGCACCCCCTGCTCTAAACCTCCAGCTTGCAAAGAAATGGGTGGAAATCTCCCCTTTTGCACCAGCCTCAGTTCTCTGGTGGATTCTGGGTGATCCAGGAGCTTTTTCCAGATCCCTGTGCTCGATGCTCGCTGTGCTGCAGGGTTCCAGGGATGCTTCAAACTGAAAGGGTGGGTTTAGATTGGATATGATGAAGAAATTCTTCCCTGTGAGGGTGGGCAGGCCCTGGCACAGGTTGCCCAGAGAAGCTGTGGCTGCCCCATCCCTGGAAGTGTCCAAGGCCAGGTTGGATGGGGCTTGGAGCATCCTGGTCTGGTGGAAGGTGTCCCTGCCCATGGCAGGGGATGGAAAGATAATCTGCAATGTCCTTTCCAACCCAAATAATTCTGTGATTCTGATTCCATGCTCACCTCAGCTCCCACCCCAGCTGCTCACCACTAAACTCAGCTCCCATTTTGCTACATTGCCCTGAGACTGGGACATGAAGGGGCAGTGGCAGTGACATCCAACCTTTAAGCAAGGTGGTTTCACCTGAAATAGAAGGGTGAGCATCCTCTTTGCTGCTCCTGCTGTGCAGGACCATTGCCCAGCAGCCCCAATAAGGATTAACAGCACCAGTTGTTGTCCACCCCAAAATATCCTGCTTAATAGACTCTGTCAAGTAACTATTGTCCTAAATGGTTCAGAGCGAGGAGCGTGGAGGCAGTAACAATGTGGACATGCCATTTGCAGAGGAATTATGCCTCGCCGAGATTTATCGGAGAGCTCAAATTGCTGTTAATAAAACACAGTTTTGCTGGTGCAAGGGAAATTGGTTTTTGCAGAGGCTGGAGGGATCCAAGTAGAATATTCCAGGTATCATCTCCAGTGCAGCAGGAAAATGATCTTCCTGCTTTTGGCAAGGCCAGCAAGGTCGGATCCTTCACCCTGTTGGAAAGGTTTGGGAGGAGACCCTGAATAAAGGGCTTCTCCTCCTGGACTGCTGCTGGCTCCCAACAATCACTTAATTCCTTCATGCTCCACTTTGCCAGCCCTTAAAGCTGCATTATATGATTTCAATGTATTTTAAATTTCTTTCCATTCCTAGAAGCTCCCTGAGAAGATCTCCTGTCCACAGCTCCTACCAAGTTTGCCTGGTTTCCTCCCAAATTTCTTTCCCCAGAGGCAGCTGGGCTGTTCCTCGTAACTCCGTGCTGCTTTCACGAGCTGAGAGAGACAGGCACAAACAAAGCACAAATAAACACACCATCCTGTAATTCCTCCACTGCAACTGTGTTATTTTCCTCCCAAACCCACATGCCTTGTATATTCAGGGGAGCGGGTGCTATAGAAAATGCTGCAATTTAATTTGGGAATCATTCTGCTCAGAGAAACAGCAGAGGAGGGGAGTGGAGATCTCTGGCATCAATAAATCATGCCACGTTGGGAATTTCACAGCTCTGCATAGCACATTGTACGGCCCAGGATGGATGGGGGCATCCCTCATCCTTGGCCCATATGCAGCAGGACCCTTGCATGGAGATGTGTGAAATGGGGGATTAATATTTATTTAGTTTGCTTGCTTAAGAGACAAACATTTGCTGATGTGTTTCTTGGCAAATCTAGGACATTAATTACTGGGAAGCAGAGCACTGGAGTGCTGTAATCCACTCCACACCTCGGCAAGTCCCTGCTCTCATATCTGCTAATCCAATAGTTGGAGGACAGCCTGCATCCAGAGCATCGCACACGAGCTGGATGGAGCTTTGGGACTGCCTGTGGGGAAGCACCATCCCAGGATGTGCCAGGCTCTGTTTACAGCCCCAACCCTTCAAGGGGACTTTCTGCTGCCCTCAGCCCTCTGGTGGCCCCGGAAAGCCCAAGGCACTGAGCCTTTGTGGGCTTTTCTGCTCCTCTGCAAAGCGGGATCTTTCCCTGGGGAGGGTCAGGGTGGGCTCAGCCCTGGGAATGGGCACGGACCAGGGCCTGGAGCCCCCCAGGATCTGCTGCCATCTCCCCTCCCGAGGGTGTCAGAGGAGATGAGCAGGCAGCACTGACAGCAGTGCCCGGGAGATTGCTGGAAAATTTTAAAGCAGAGAAAAAGCCACATCTCCCCTTCCCTCCTTGTGGAGATTAAAACGGAGATTGAGGCGCTCCAGAGAGCTGAGCTGCCCTTGCCACCACCACCGGAATAGCAATGACTGCGAGAGATAATTAGTTGAGCTTCTCCAATCCTCACAATTAATTGAACCCCTCCAACCCCTATAATTAACTTGAGCCCCTCCAACCTTGGTAATTAACTGAGTCCCCTTAACCCCAATAATCAGCCAAGCCCCTCCAACCCTGATCAATAACTCAGCCTCTCCAACCCTGCTGTTCAGCTGAGCCCCCCCAGCCCTGTACGGGGGTCGCCCCAGGAGCTCAGAGGGTCCCAAGATGCTGCTGGCCCCTTCCCCTGGCTCTGCCCACACCCAGGACCCCCTGCACCAGCCAGGGCCAAGCTCCTTCCTGACTGCCCCCCAAAGCCATCACAGCTCAGGAGCAGCAGCCCCTGAGCTGGTTCCTCTTGGATGTAAAAGGTTTAGCAAAGCCCTGAGAGGATCGTGGGGAATTTTGCTCCGCGATTATTCATGTCTAACAAGAACTGGCAGCTTTTTTATTTTCTGCTCTCCCAGGCTTTTCCAGAGGATTTCCCCCCCTCATCCTGCAAGGGCTTTCAGCAGGTTTCTTAAGTTTTATTGCTTTGATCCCATAATGTGCTGTTATGCAATGAGACAAGCTTTTCCCGTCACTTCCCGGGCTTCAGCCAGCCCTTTTGCTGTAATAGGCACAGCACTGGCTTGAAATATTAACGAGTTTTACCTTAATTACCTTTCTTGCTTCTCAGGGCTGTCTTCATTTCCCTTCTCACTCTCTTTTTAATATCAGCCAGGAGCAGAGCCAGATGCTGGGTGAAGGTGGGTTTTATCCCCCTCCTCTCCTCACCCTGTGCATTGGGTGCTGCCCTGGTGAAGGAGGGTCCTTGGGGTGTTGGCAGCTCCCCGGGATTTGCTGGCAGGACAATGGGGGGATTTTTTATCTTATGGCTACACATTCCCCCTAGAAATTTGGGTGCTAAAAAGAAGACATCAGATGTTTTTCCCGTGTTTCAGATAAATGAACCTCTTACCAAGTGTGGAGCAATGGGATGCCCCAGCCTGTGCTACCCAGAACTGGCCTCTCCATCCTCCTTGGCACAGGAGACCTTTCCTCCCTCAGCCCTGTGCCCATCACCATGGCATGGGGAGAGGCAGCAGCTTTCTGTGGCACATCCCCAGCTGTGCCACCTCTGCCAGTGACACTTAAATTCCTACAGACATTTATTAGATAAGTGCATTGGGGCAGCAGCAGAGCAGTGGAGTATCAGAAGCACTGCTGGAGCTAATGTCCTGATTCATCCAAATTTCCCATCAAGAGGAGTCCTGGCTCTGCTGGGGATGGTGCTCTGGCTCTGCTGGGGATGGTGCTCTGGCTCAGGGGACAGAGGGGGAAGGACATGGGGGTAGGGATGGATTTTTGTTACACACCTCAGCCCTGCAAACCCAGCTCCTTTTTAAGCCATAACCCAGGCAGAGAAACTGGATCGGTGCTTATTTATTAACGTGCTTTTTGGTTTAGTAACACACATACGGCGTGTCTCCTGCCATGGAATTCAGCATGGAGCGTCAGAAAGTAGGGCGAGTGAGACACTAATAGCTCCGAACAAGGAGGCTGATTCATGGCTCTTCACTGCAAAACCCCCATTTAGCTTCCCAAAGACTAATTTTATGTTTGCTGTCATGTTCCATCAGACCCACGGAAGTGGGCTGGGTGCTGGGGATGGTGGGATGCGGGTGCCAGGTGGGATGCAGGGACCAGTGGGATGTGGGACCCAGGGGGATGCTCAGCACAGTGCAGCACCAGCACAGGAGCTGCATCTCTGTATAGCTGATGTGTTTTATCAGAGTTTTTCTACCATGTTTTAAAAGAGTTTTTCTACCCATCAGCTGGGAGCAGGGCTGGCAGGAGGGACATCTGGGAGAGGACAGCATTTCCAGGTACAGTGCTGGGGAAAGCACCAGTTTTGGTGTCCATGGCACTGGGTGCCAGTCATTGTGTGTCCCCCTGGTTGGTGACTTCAGTGGTGACAAAAAGACAACCTTAGGCTGAGTCTTCAGGGGTCATTACTCCCCAGAGCTGCTCCTGCAGCTCCTGCCTCAAATGTGGCTGCAAAACATCGGGCAAAGCCAACCTTTCCAGCAGGAAGATGAGCTGCGATTATGTTATTAACGCCACAGAGAGCTGTGAACCCAAACCAGCCACTTTTTAAATGGTCTATTTTTTTCCCCTCATACAACTTGATCACCTCTTCTGCTCCAATCTGCAGCCACTCTAATGAGCTGTCTCACACAGCTGAGCAGGCAGGAGAGAAATGGGGGAAGCAGGAAAGTGGTGTGTAATCCCACAGGGAGCATCAGCACTGGCAGCTTCCAACCCCATCAGCCAAACCCTCCACCTGGCACACCAGGAGCCCCTCTGAATCCCCAGGGCTTTCCATTTGAATTTTCTGACTTCCATGGATGTTTTTCTAAGAAGCAAAGTGATGGGTGAAATTCCTGAATCCTGGATGCACAATGGGCTGCCACATCTATACAAAATCAGGGATCAATCCTGCTTTGAGGAGTCAGTTTCTAATGAACTATCTGCCTTTTCTGCTGCTGTATTTTCTTGACACTTAATTTTTGGAGTGGTGGGAGAGTGTGAAGGTGGCCTCAGGTTATCCTTGAAGCTCCTGGGCTAAGGGGCTGCCTGAGATGCCATGTACCCATCAGACTCTCTGTGGTGCTTTCTACATGAAAGGTGGGGAAGGGGAGAAGGTCATGTGGGACTGGGGATGAAAGGTGCTGGCTCCCATGGCACAGCTGTCACCATTGCTCTGTCATTGCCAGCGAGGGGACACTGCTGCCAGTGTCCCATCAATAGATGAGGGTGGCTCAGGGGGAACCCTGTGTGGCCATGAAATGGGGTGAGAGACCTTCAGGCAAAGCAGGACCATCCCCTGGGGCAAGAAGTGGTGGGAAGAGAGGCAAGACCCCCCCCTTTGCAGCTGGAGGAACATCTGTAATAATGCTCTGTTGGTCCCCAGCTCTCCTTGTTCGAAGAAAGGGGTAGCAACAGTCCCTGTGGATTTTTCCTGCATCTCTCCTGGTTTGGAGCATCTTTCCCACCAAGTTTTGCTGTGAATGGATGGGCAGCCTCTGAGAGCACACTGCCTGTGTGGTTCATTAATTACTCACGTTATAAGGCTATTACAGCCAAGAAATTGCATTATTAAAAAGAAATCTTTGCAGACGCTTCAAATGCGTCAACCTATTCAATAGCTGACACTGGGTCATAATTAAAAGTAAAAAGTATAGGCCAGAAGGGGACAAAAAATGGCAGATTTCCTGAATATGGCTAATGGAAACATTATTAACATTAGAAAATTGCATAGAAGAAACCGCTGGCTCCTGGCCCAGTTTAAATATGCATCAGGCTCCTGACGTGTGCCTACGGTGATTAACGGCATTAACAGAAGAAAATATTAAATTAAATTCATTGAGCTGCTTTTAATGGCTATGTCTGGCTCCTTTGTTCCCTTCATTACAGCAGGCAGGCAGGGAGCAGGCAGGGTCAATCTGGGATGCTCCTGCCTCCAGGATGTGCCTGGCACCACAGGCACCCAGCAAGCTTTCCAGCCAAATTGAGGAGAACCAAGAGCCCAGGGCTGGGTATGGGGAAAACTGGGGCTGTTCGTGGTGGGGAGGATGAGGATGGGGGAAAATCCCCCGTTTGCTCCCATCTGGGCTTTGCTGTCTATCTGCACCCCTGGGGATTTGAAAATCCTCCAACCCCCTGCCCCAAAAGAGCCTTTGGGTGATGCTTTTGCTTCCTTTTTCTCAGCTCAAAGTTCACAGTCTCGTCACAGCTTTGCTTTGCTTTCAGGTTTTTTTTGCATTTTTACATTTGTTCTTCGTGGATGTTGCTGTGAATCAATCTGGCATCAGGCCCATTCGCTGCCTAATATTTCTCAATAATTTATTATCAGCAGTTTAATCCTCATGGGAGCTTTCTCCACATTAAAGCCTGTTGTTCAGTCAGGTCATGTCCCAGACTGGAAGCACTTCCAGCCCTTTGATTTGTTTGTGTTTTATGTTTTTGTTGGGAGAGCAGTAAAAGATATGAATTTTCCCCCTCTTGAAATTAATTTATCATCTTGGTTGTTTCCTTTATTCTCTCCAATTGAACCATAACTTTCTGGTCCCTCTCATCTCCCCCCTTAGTGACCCTGTTCCATATGGATTCTGTGAGATGCAGTGGGATGTAAGTACAGAGCAGGAATCAGCTGTATGGACGCAGTGCAAGGGCATCCCTGCCCCCTGCACATCCTGCTCCCCATTATCCCTCACTTATTCCATGGGAGAACAGTAGTTTGCTGTACCTCTTGGTCTGCTCAATCTGCTTGACATCCCTCATTTCAACCAAACCCCAAATTTGGCTTCAAAAACTCAAAAAAGCACCAAGAAGCTTGAAAGGTGACCTGAGCAAGCAAGGAGTTGGGGTGGGTTTGTAACTGCCCTCTCCCTAGGAGAAATCAGGTTGTATGTGCTTCTCTGTCGTGTTCCTCGGAGCAGTTTTCCAATGTAGGAAGCACCACGTGGGAACTGCAGCACCTTTGGGCAGGGAATTGTCACTGCCGGTGGCACCAGAGCCCGGCTCTCTGTCCAAGGTGCTGGCCGGACTGTGGGAGTCAGGCAGCAGCCTCTGGAATATCCAGGAATGCAGCGGTTTTGTCATCCCTCAACGCAACCCAAATCCCAGGCGTGGTTTTCCATGGACAAAGCAAATCCTTGCAGAAAAAGGCAGAACCTGCCCTCCTCCCCTGCATCCATGCTGGAAAGGGCCTTTTTTCCCCTTCAGGAAAGAGTTTCTTTACCCAGGGGCTGAAACAAGGGTCACTCCCAGGTAAATCCTGGTTAATTCCAGGCATGAACTCGGATGGCTGTCACCAGAGAAGCAGCTCGTGGATGAACCGCAGGCACAGACAGGGATGGTGGCACAGGCAGGGGACACGGTGCCATCCCAGGTTTGTCACATGCTGTCACACTGATGCCAGGCCAGGCTGCTGGAGAGACCGAGGGGAAGGAAAGATTCAAAAGAATCCAGAAAACTCAGAAAAAAACTTGGGAGCAGCAGAGGAACTCTGCACCTCTTACATCTTTGCACGGAACCAGCAGCTCCAGGCAGAAATATGGGCAGAGAGCTGGAGATTTCCATATGAAATATTGAGATCCTGAAATTGTTGGAGTGGAAGGCAGAGCCGATGTGGCTCCTGAATAAATCATCGGAGCCAACACATGTGCTCGCCCGCAATGACGTCTTTGAGGGGAGAGCGTGGGACTCGGAAAGAGGAAAAATAAAGTGGAATAAAATGAAATATAGGGCATTTCCCCCCCAAGAGCTTTGTTAGTGAAATAATTAGCTTATCTCAATGTCCTATAACATGTCAGCCTAAGTCTGCTCCCTTGTTTGTCCCATCCACCATGCCCTCCTCCTGCCCTGCCCAACCAGAGTGTGCCTTGGCAAAACACAGAACTCGGTTAAAATTTCATGGTCTCTGCATAATCAGTGGCCTGTTAGGAAATACCTGAAGTCTGGGGACTGTGCTGTCTCCCTCAAGCTGGAGAAACACTGGATGAAACCACACACAGAGATCACCACATGTTCAAAGCTTTATTCAAGAGATGCTCTAAAACCTCATTGGGGGCTTTCAGTACTTATAGAAAACAGGGAGAGAGACTTTTTACGTGGGCAGGTAGTGACAGGACAAGTGAGGAAGCAGATATATGTACTAAAGGATGTTACTGAGCTTGAGGAGTGCAGGTGATGCTAATCCCAGTGAAAGAGAGCTTTGCCCTTGTTAGGAATCAACTGTTTCCCCAGTGGTTAATTCTTTCTAATTAAGAGCTTCAGAGACCCACAGAGCACTGGTTGCAGATGGTTCTCAGCCCTCCCTGGAAATAATGTTTTCCAACATCTCTAGCAGCATCCTCAGAAAATGTCTCTGGAGTTAAATCCTCAAGACAGACTTGGGTTTTTAAAAAATGCATTGTGAGTGCATCAGCAGCACCATCACATGAGCAGGAAAGTAGGACAGGCACAGTGAGTTCCATGCGCTTCCTCCTCCCAGCGCTGGGCACTGGGGCTGCTTGGGATCCTCTGAGCCATCCCATGCCATCGATTCCTCGCAGCAAATCCAACCCCTGGGCCACTCCAGTGATTATTTCTCCTGGAAAAGGCCTGGGAGACATTGCAGTGTGTTTATTATCTTTTAATTTACAAAGCAAGAGGAACAGAAAGTCCTCTCGCTGGACCAGCCCATGAGCAAACTAACCACCAAAGCCATCTCTGGGCTGGATGGTGCTGGGGTTGGTCCAGGCTGTGAGGGTGAGCAGGTCTATGAAATCACCCCAGTTTAATGTGCTTATTAAATTAACAGTCTTCCAGTACCTAAAGGGGTTGCAAGAAAGATGGAGAGGGATTTTTACGGGGGCATGGAATGACAGAGAAAGGGGGAATGGCCTCATGCTGGTAGGGGGCAGGGTTAGATGGGATATTCTTCCCTGTGAGGTCCTTCCCAACTCAAACCATCCATGATTCTATGATTATTGGGAAGTTTTCATGTGCTTTTGACAATACGTGATAGAGGTTTGCATGCTAAATGGAAAAGAAAGGTCTGCTGCAAAAGTGAGGTGTGCTCAGATTCTGGCAGTGAGTGTCCTCAGCATCCCCACGATTGATAGGTATCAATCGAAAAAAGAAAAAAAAAAGGAAAACTCATGTTTTCACCTGCCTCACTTTGCCTCTGTGCTCCTGCCTATAATTAATGCCCTGCTGGGATGTTCACGCTGGCCCCTGCATTGCTACAGGACACGGCCATGGCTCCTGAGCCATCCCAGGACTTGTCGCCGGCATTCCCTGCACACAGCTCCGTCTGACTGCTGGGATTAAGTGCCTCCGGATGGTTGTGACAGGAAGCAATTATATGCAAATAAGAAGCTGTGCAAGTGTGAGTAAACATTAGAGGTTGTTTTTTTCCTGTTGAACCTCCGTGATTTAAAAGCCATTAAGGGCGCAGCCAGTGCACTGATGTCAGCAGTTTCCCGGCGCTGCTCCTTCCCTGTTTCTCACTGCTCTGTGGCTTCAGTAGCTCTCAGATCTTTCCCTTCCCACAGCTCTGTGGGAATCTGCTGCCTCTTGCACCACGTACATTTCCAGAGGTCTGGGATAAGATGAGCTGGCCATGCAGGGAAGAGCCTGCTGCATCCTTGTGCATTCCAGGCTCATCCCATGCATCCTCCTGCTGGTTCTGGTGGCTGCAGCACTCAGGGCTCAGCTCCCACAGCAGGAACAGGTATTTTTCCATCACACTCCACCATCCTGAGTTTCATTTCAATGGAGAGCGTGGAGCTGGGCTTGCTGGGTGCTTTCTAAGATGAAGTGAAGTGCCTGCTGCTGGGTATCTCTGCTGATAAAGTGTCAATAATGACATCAGCTGCTGTTGGTGGCAGGATGGAGGTGTGGGGGATGCTGGACCAGCAGACTGTTTGTCCAGGGTTTTTGGTGGATGCTCCAGAACTGGAGGCTGTGATCCCACCTGCAGGTACCAGACACATCTGTGCCACACGGCTCTGGGGTTCCTGAGGGAAGATCTCCAGGGATTTCACTGCTCTGCTTGAGTGCTGAGGGATTTGGGAAGGGCCAGGCAAGAGTGAGTGGTGGGATGGGGTCTGGGCAAACCCCCTCCCGGGGGGAGGGAGCTCAAGGGAACAGCAAAACTCTCTATGAAAATAATTGTAGCTGCAATCCCAAAAGCTGCTGCTTTGGGAAGGGATTTTCCAAAGGGATTTTTGGGGTGAGGTGCTGATTGTGGTCTGGGGGAGAGTGAGACCTGCAGCTCAGCAACTCTGCTCGGGGGCAGGGAAAGGGACTTCACCCCCCTGGGGCTGCTCACCCTCCACCCTCTGGCATCCTGAGTCCCCAAGAGCCAGTCCTCAGCCCTGGGGTCTTGCACAGACATTTCCCCGTGGGGTTATTAGGGATAATTATAATTCCATCTCCCTCACAGCCTCCCTCTGAGCAGCGATGCAAGATTGATCCTCATGTCCTGCCCTAAGCTGTTGGTCAAACATTTATCTCTGGTACCTGGGGACATGTGTTGGTAAAACTGCAATTTAGACCAAGGAAATCTCAGAGAAAACAAATACTGAGCCCCCATCCAGCCGTTTGTAACACGTCACGCTCCTGACAGTGCTGCCAAATAGCCAAAAAAAAAGCTCCAGCCTTGAAATTTTTCTAGTGCAAAGATAAATGAAGGAGATTCATGCCTCTGTTGGTGCTACATTGTTTTGCTCAGCTGGCTGCAGAGCAAATAAGATGCGGTGGCGCATTGATTTGTGGCCCGAGAGCTGTCCTCGCAAATGGATGGGCTGGGAAAAACTTCATTTGTGACTTAAATTGGAGAAAGCAGCGAGTGTGGGGAGGGGACAGAGTGCCCAGACCCTCCATGCCCTCTGTGCCTCCTCCCTGGGGGCACATGGGTGCAAAACAGGGTTGTGCCCCCAGCTCTTCCTCTTTTTTTGGGAGCTTTTCCCTGTAGTTTCATGGATCTTCCCTGTTCATCTGCACCCCACTCAGTGTTTGCCACTGGGTGCTTGGACATGATGCCAAGAGCAATAAAAACCCAAACAGGGAGAGGGAAGGGGAACAGCTCTTTTTCTAAGCTGTGCCACACCAGCCTCAGGCTCACCCTACAGGGGGGTGACAAGAAGGGGTGACACCATGAGGACCTCAGCAGGCACAGATCTGGGGGCAGTACAGCAGAGCCTGGATGTCCATCCATCATCACATGTGCCCAGGGAGGCTCTGAAGGGAGCAGATGGGTCCCTCACCACACTTTTGCTTGCTGTTGTGTGGGTCAAGCGATGCTCATTAACATTAACAAATGCATAAGGATATGAAATCAACGTGCAATGAACATTTCAAGGCTGGCAGCTCCCCTGGGGCTTTTTGTAGAGGGTCTGAGTGTCCAACCTGCCATCAAATGAAGCTCCCCCAAGGCCATGGAAGCACCCAGGAGGAGTCGAGTCCAACCTTTGGGAACCACAGGGAGGCTCATCACTCCTGTGGCTGCTCCCCTGCTCTCCCTGTCAGCCCTGATGCATTTGGTGCAACCATTGCTTAAGAAAAATCCCCCGTTGCTCTCACTAGACAGGAGGCAATTTCAAAGTGCTGGTGATTCCAAAGAAAAGCGATGCTGGCTGCGCCCTAATGGAAAGACAGCGAGTTTTATAGCAGAATGCAAATGAAAAGGTATAAATAAACAATCGCTCACAAATAAGTGCTCGCCTTTAATGAATATTTCATATACAAAAGGAGTCATTGACATTTTGCTGGATTGCTTCAATTAGCTCTTGAGCCTCATGTTCATGCAAATAATAAGCTTGCTTTTCATAATGCTTTGTTAATCTGCTTCATAGTGTGAATTTATACAGTAATGCATCACACAGACCTCCTGCTGCAGCCTTTATTGGATATAAATGACTTAGTAATTGCTATTGATCATTAAAGAAGTGTGGTGTTATTTTGGAATTACAATGTGGGGGATCTTTGCAAGACGGAGGGAACTGGCTGGTTTGCTACACGCAAGTCTGGTTTATATTCAGGGGAGTGACTAATGGGTCCTTGGGAGGAAAAGCCAAAGTGTGCCAAGATTGAGTCTGGGGAAAAACACTGCTGGAGTCATTGCTGCCTTCCCATCATGAAATGCTCCCGGCTATATATTCAGGATATAGCTCAACATATTCCATTTCACACATCGATCTCTATTCCAACTCAAACTTTGCTAAGATTAGCCAGGAAAATATTAAGGCTGACTGGGGAAAGCCAGCAGCAGGCTGGATCTGGGGAGAAAACATGGAGAAACTCAGCGTGGCATCTGTGGGAGCCCTGGGCAGGTCCCTGTGTGTGGTGACCCCATCGAGGTGGGCAGGGGCTGCCTGGAAAAGCCACCCTGGCCCTTCCCAGGGCTCCCAACAACCCCAGAGAGGCTGCAGGTCTTTAATGTGGGCTCGCTGTTCAGCTGCATCACGTGAAGAATTAAAGCAAGTGTTTTATGACCACCCTGTTTGCACTATTGGGTGTATTGATCACAGCTCTGGATCCCGGAGTCAAGGCAGTGGGAAGGCCTCTGCTTTTCCAACAGGGATATTCAGGCTGAAGATCATTTCTATCACTTCTTGGGTGGCTTCCAGCTTCCAACAGTAAAACCTCATCGCTTTGAAATGGAAAAAAGCTGGGGTTGCACTTTAGATTTATATTTTTCATCTAGAAAACCTTTTTTTACTTAATTGGTTTTGCTTTTCTTCCCAGATATTTTCCCTCTGATCCTATTTCCTTCACCTGGAAGAGCCATCCTTGGCTTGCACATTCAGCTGCACTCAGTGCTGGCTCCTGGATTGCTCAGAGCACAGCTGAGCTGTGAAATCTCTGCTTCCCCAGTGCCCCAGGAGGGCACCCCAAAATGCTCCCCCCTCCTTGGGGTGGTGGGTTTCAGCTGGCTCTGACATACACATCCATCTGGAAAATGGTTGGGGGCATTAACTCCTCTCTGCCTCAAAGGGTGTGCTGGGACTCAGTTAATTAACATCTTGAAAGGGCTGTGAGATCCCTCTATGACACTGTTTTTATTAAAAGCCTATATGCACATTTTCCCCCCTTCCAATTGCCACGTTTTCCCCCCTGGAATGTGCTTTGATTTTTAAGCAATTTATAAGTCCTCAGGCTTTGCCTGGGAGGTAATTTATACTAGTTTGTATTTTTCTGTGTATGTACATGTGCTGCAGTGCATTGGGAAGAAACACAAAAAGCAATTGACTGTGCTGAGGGTGGTATTGATGGAGTGGTGGGGAAGGAGTTATTTCCAGGAGCTGAGAGTTTGCTCCAATCTGCCCAGGCAGATACTGCAGTGCCAAACTCTGAATCCCACCAGCCCCAGAGGGAACTGTGCACAAATGAGGGATGTTTCTGGGCTCTCAATGTTCTCTGTGAGGGCTGGCTGCCCACCCAGGCTGAATTACAGAATCCCAGCATCATTCATGCTGGAAAAGAACTCCAAGATCATCGAGTCCAACCTTTGTCCAAAAACCACCTTGTCACCCAGACAAGAGCACTGAGTGCCAGGACTGGTCATTTCTTGAACTCCTTCAAGGATGGTGACTCCACACCTCCCTGGAAAGCCTGACAGCCCTTTCCATGAAGAAATTCTTCCTTAGAATTGCCACGAACTGTCTGAGGTGCCACTTGGAGGGGGTCACCAAAGCCAGTGAGGGTCCTTTAGGGGCCCCAAAGGATCAAGGCAGGCGTCCAGCCATGAATAATGTCCTTTCTTTGCTCCCTTTAGTGTGAGCCCCATGGCAAGTCTCGCTTGCCCAGCTCCTACCCAGCACTCTGGCTCTTGAAAGAGGCTGTTCTTATTCCCACTAACACAGCTCTGCTCCTGCCTCATCTCTGGGAAAACCAGAACTGTGGTGCTGACGGCATCGAGCACTGCTGAAACGTTCCCTGAGTCACCCCAGTGCCCCGTGGGCCGCTCTGATGTGAACTGTTGCTCCACCAAAGTAATTTATTTCAGGGAATTTTATATATGCAAATCTCTGGTGATATTTCATGCCATCCACATCTCCCGAGGCCGGTTTTAATAAAGGCTGGGAGGCGAGTGGGTCAGAGCTCCGGGAGGTGAGGAGCTGCCTGGGATTTAATGGCACCACGTCAATTTATGCCCTTTGGAAATGTGACCCCTCAGCCTCCTGTGACTGGAGCTGTCTCCATTTCTAGAACTGCTCCTCAGAGCAACCTTTCTCTTTTTATTTGTGATTTGGCCTCGGGGCTGCTGCCAGATCGCTGCCTGCTGCAATTCCAGCCCCTTGAGTATAACACTTATTTCCTCGCCATCCCACCTGGTTTTTATGTCTCCTGTTGCTGTGAAGCAAATCTCCAGGCATGCTTGCAGTGGGAAAAAGTGAGCGGAGTTGAGGGAGATTGGGGTCTGACTGCTCCCATGGAGCAAACCCTCCAATTCTGTGTCAGGATCCAGAAGTGCTGGAGCAGAGTGTTGGCTGGAAGATGTGAAATACTGTCTTTTTCTGGGATGAAATTAGATATTTGGGCTTTTTTTTTCTTCCCCTCTCCCTGAAAAGGCTGAGAGATGCTAAGATTCCTGAAACGTGGATGGAGAAAGGATGTCTGGCTTGGGATCAGTTCCTACCAGAGTGTTATTGTCTCTGCAGAAATATTTGCAAGACGTTAGAGTTCACAGTGATGGAATATATCCACTTGGTTTTATCCCTCTCAGCATCAGATTCATGGGAGAAAAGGGCCAATGGGATGGTGCAGGAGGACAGAGGAGCTCAGAAATCCAAGTTTTTAGCCAAAACTGGCTAAAACCTGTGCATCCATCCTCCCACCTGCCCCATCCCTGGAGCACACAGCCACCCCCAGGCTCCTGGAACATGCCCTTGGATTAGATGTCCATTGCTGTGAACACCCACTCAGCTACAGAAGGCTGGATCTATTCCCAGCCTGATCCCAGCTGAGCGCTCTTTCCATGTGAAATTACTGGGAAAAGGACATTATTCATGCTTGTGGATACCACTCACAGAACTCTTCTGGATCTTGGGTAAATAGGACACATTTCCATGAAGTCCTTGGGTTTTCAAAGGCATGCAAATACTGGAAGGAGGTTCAAATCCCAGCCCATGCACCTGGAGAGCTGCTGTTCACATCAGCATCCCGTGGAGCTCAGGGTGCTGTCAGGAGGCACCCACAGCACCACGAGGTTTCCCAACAGCTAATGGGTTGCATTTTTCCTGCTGCACTTTGAGAAATGGCCGTGTTTGATTCAGGCTCTGTGAGTAGGATGAGAAGAGAAAAGCTGATCTTATTCAAAGCCCTTTTAGCTATGCAGTCATGGAAGGGCAAATCCCACCTCAAATGCAGCAGCCAGTGGATGTTGGGCCAGGGCTGGGGGTGCCTGAGAGCCCCAGGAGAGCATCGCTGCCTCTGAGCCTCCAATGGATCTTCCACTTCAACTTTCCCTTCTGTTGCTTTTATAATTTATTTACAACCTTTATAGATGTTTGCAGCATTTCTTTCTTTTTTCTTTTTTCCTTTTTTTTTAATGGTTTTTAAATAGGCAGAAACAGCAGCAGAGGATTCCTCAGGCTCGTGCTCACAGGGGAACATGTTTGGTGCTTTGAAGAGCGGGGCTTCAGGCTCAGAGTGGATTTGCATCAATGGAAAGCCTGACTTGGCTCATCTCCCCAGTTCTGCCCTCCCTCCTTTCTGGTATGTTTAGGGCAGAGGTGATTTCTTCTACCTGCTTTGGTGATGCTGCTTGTTTCAGGTTAAATCTTTGCAGCTCACTCAAACCCAAAGCATCACTCTGAAGCCCAGTCAGGATTGTGCAAACTGAGGGTTTGCACCCCAAATTGCCCTTTTCTCCCTTGGGGAACCCACTGTTTCTCTCCCACATCCTGTTTACTCCAAATATTGTCATTTCTCATGTACCACCATGTTCTCCAGCAGCTCAGGCAGGCGTGTGGACCCAAGTGCACATGATGAGATGCTCCAGTGTAGTACAGGAACATCACCCTGGACTTAACTCTGTTCCTTCTTTGCCTTGTCTGCACCAGGTCCTGCCCTGTGCCTTGAAATGGGATAAACAAGGACCCCTCCACCCTCCATAACACTGAATTGGGAATATGCCACTGTCACCTCCCAACAACAGGGCAGAGAGTGAGTGGGGAATGCCAGGCCTGATCTACATTTAAAAGAGGGGGAATCAGCAGAAGGAAGAGGAGAGGGGAGTGGGAGATAAAAGAGACAGAGCCCCGAATTTACATGCTGTTTTTTCTTATGGCAATAATCATTTGAAAGCTGATTAACTGCCAAGAGATATAAAAATGAGACCCCTTGGCATTGCCCCAGATTCCTAATTTAGTCTTTTAGGGCAAGGAATACTTGTCCTAAAACATCTAATAAGGCTGTTTAGTGTTCCCTGAAAGATGTCTCCATCAAAGCACCGGGGTCAGCCTTGCTCTCCCTGCCCCTGGTCCAACATCCACGGTACCAACACTTCCCCTCTCAGGAGGATGTTCCATGTCAGGGCAGCACTCTTTCCCCTCAGTGAGACATTTTGGGGTGTGAATGAACCCTTCCTGCTGCCTCCTGCTTCAGATGAGGGTGGAGTTGTCCAGGAGACTGGACTAGATGAGTTCCTTTCCACCCCTAACAATTCTGTGGTTCTGTGATTCTCTGAAATCCTGATTTTAAAATATCCTAAGGAAGGATATTAGAGTGGAAAAGCTTTTGTGTTCATTTGGAGGAGGGATGAAGGGGATGGGGAGAATCCCCAGGGTGGAAGGGGATATTGTCTACAACAGTAAGAGCATGGGGAGGAGGCAGAGGCAGGAGAGAGGTTTAATTATACCACAAAAAGCAGGAGCCATGAGCTTTGCAGTGCTCAGCTCATTAGGCACTTATGAAATTTGCAGACCATTAGATGGGGCTTTCAAACACCACTTTTATCCTGCATTTCCAAAACTCTTTTGCTCTGCGTCACCTTCTGGTTGCAAAGACAAGGCTCATTTCACCTCCAGCGTGGGAATGAGGACCAGCAGTGTGTGCAGCCCCTGCCTGGGGGATGTGTCTGCATCTCCCCGTGCTTCTCACACTCATCTACCCAGAGCAAAACCTCTCTCCTGTGTTCCTCTGTGTTAGATTAGCCAGGGGGGTTCATTAGTGAGGTTAAATTAACCAGGGATCAGCTGGATCTCTTGCCTTGCCAGCTGTGATACCAACTGAAGCTGAGCATCCCAGAGTGGTGCTGCCCTGCTCCATAGGGATCCTGCAGGGACATCCTGGGGACTCTGATATTTTGTCCCTTTCTGGTATAAAGATCCAAGAAGTGAAATCATAGGGAAAGATTTGTCCTAGTTTTCTCCTGTTTGCTGGGAAATTTGGGAATCAATGACTGAGTGACAATGCCCAGGGAATTTCCCTGAGTGGAATTTTGGAGCTACATCACCTGTGCTACATCCCATGGCCTGCTCTGGCTGCTTCTGGCTCATCTCAGGGATCACCTGCTGGGGAATCATGAAATCACAGGATCACAGAATGATTTGGGTTCGATGGGACCTTAAAGATCACCTCATCCCAATGCCCTTGCCATGGGCAGTGCCACCTTCCACTAGAAAGCTGCTTTTCCCATGACTCGGTTTTCTCCTGGCACCAAAGGATGTGCAGAGCTCCCTGCAAAGCCCCAGCACTGCCAGCACTGCGTGAAGCCTCCCTTTGCTTTGTGCTTTGCATTCAATTTGTGAGTTGCTGCAGTGGTTACAGGGATGGAAACATCCACCAGAAAAAATAACCGGGTCATAAACTCTCAATTTGTTAATTATTTCACTGTTTGTGAAGGATCCCCACAAATATCCCCACTCTGCTACACCCCCTTTGCTCTCAAATGAGGAGAGGGGCTGGGGAGGAGGGAGAGAAATCACTGCACTTAACAGAGGTAAATATTTTACAGTTTTTAATTAAATATGAGAACCCTGCTGAGGCTGGGAGCAGGACTGTCCTGGAATATGAATTATCGAGACTCCTTCG
Organism: Campylorhamphus procurvoides; assembly: GCA_013396655.1. Lineage (NCBI taxonomy): Eukaryota > Metazoa > Chordata > Aves > Passeriformes > Dendrocolaptidae > Campylorhamphus > Campylorhamphus procurvoides. The sequence continues at coordinate 374,526 of WBMV01000462.1, forward strand.
CAGATGTTCACTGTTTTCACCCCAGACTTCAGGCATTTAAGACAGATAAAATGGAAAATAAATCCAGGTTTAAAAAAAAATCCCCAAACCATAATGGCAACAGAATCTTCTAGCCCCTCCCAGCCCACTACACCTTTGACAGGGACAGCTTCCATCCTGATTACTTTTAAATTAATAAATTCAACACTAATTGCAATGAAGGCTCCTTGGGGTGGGGGTCAGGGCAGTGGGAACATTGCTAGTCCTGGCATCACAGATGGAAAACTGGAAACTCAGCAGCAGGAGACATCCATGGCAATTTGCAACCTCCAGGAATTTTTTCGCCTGCTGTGATATGAAAAATGAAAGAATTTTAAGGGACAAAGGGGATGTGAGTGGGTACAGTTGCTCAGCAGGATTTACCTGTGGCCCTCTGGAATATGCTGATGGTTTTGGGGGCAGCTGGTTACGTTTCCTGCTGGACCAGCCTCATCCAGCAGTGCTGGGTGCGTGGTTACCACCCTGAATTCCAGCAGAATGGAGCTGCTTCTTGGCTCTCCACAGGCTGTGCCACAGGCATGCAGGAAGGAGAAACTGCAGGTGTTTCTACCCTGGTCCCTTTGGGAAGAGGTTTTGAGTGGGCACTGAGGATGGAGGAGGCCTGAAGAAGGCAGCCCGCTCTGCACATCGATTAAGTGATGCTTCCTGAGAGGAGATGAAGTGGATACAATTGGCCAGGATTGACCTCGATGGATCTCCCTTGATTTATCCCAGCTGGGGAGCTGATCCAGCGTCTGCTGGGGTGGGTGTTACACAATGCCTTGTCCTCAGGAGCCTGGGGCATGGCTTCCATGGCCAGCATTCCTGCACGGAGCAGAGCAGCAGACAGCCCTGCTGAGCCCATGCCAGGCACACGGTGCAAATCCAGATCATGATAAGGCACAAATTCAGCCTAGAAATAATTTATACCCCCTGCTTCCCGTCCTGAGGGCAGAGGGGAAACGTGCACTGGACTAATCTCTGCAACTGGCTCAGCTTCACCCTGGGGCTTCCTTGTGGGAAAACACATCCAAAGCTCTTGATTTCTCCTCCTTTTCCAGGCTGGACACATCTCAGGGACAGTGGTTCCTCACTGTTTTGGAAGCCTGCTGATTAACTTCTATGTGACACTGATGTCCTAGTTAAACCATGACCCTTTCAGTAGAAAAAGGGACCCAAAATGAGTTCCCTGTCCCTAAAAATGTAGCTTAATATTCTCTGACCTTGACCAGGGCAGTGCTGGTGGTTGACACCAGCTCCAGCCTGACCTCAGCCAAGCCCTGGGCCCCAGCACAGACAGATACTGGTGTTGGCAGCAGCTTTGTGCTGAATCTGAGGGATCACCGTGGGGCAAAGCCAGGCACAGCTAAACCCATGGATGCTGCAGGAGTATCTGCACCTTCTCCAAGGAAATGTGTCACCTCCAGCAAGTAACTGTGGTCTGGAGCAAAGCGAGGCACCAGCAGGGAGTAGATGAGCCTGTGCCATCCTGTGATGTTTATAATTAGACTGTGTAGCAGCCTAACATATATTATTGGCCTCTTCACTAATAGCCTTCTCTAATAAGAGTGCCCTTAAGCGACCTTGGTGAATAGTCATCTCCTTCAAGCTGGTTTTATAATTGTGATTGATCTCCAAGGTGCTGAAGCTTTGTTTGTCTTGTTCCACACCTCCACTTTGTCACAGGGACCTTGTTCCCTCCGACCCAGCTTCAGAGCTAATATTTCCTTTGAACAATTCTCAGCAACCAGGCTCCAATTAGTGACACATCTCTCGCTTGCAAGTGAGACCCCTGAACTTGAAGGGAATGGAAATTCCCTGGGTGGGTCCAAGACACAACACAGTGGTTCGACAAACATCCAGTTGCATCGTCCTGGAGCACAGTCAGCCCTGCATAGGTGACATCTGGGAAGGCTTTGGAAGGGCTTTGACCTGGTCCTTTCTGGACAGCTGTGAGGTTGGTGGATGCTCTCCCAAAGCACGGTGATGATGAGCCAAAGTTTGTTTGGAATGGTTTGGCTCAGAAGGGAAATTAAAGCCTATTCTATTCCATTCCACCACCTTCCACTGTCCCAGGTTTCTCCAAGCCCTGTCCAGCCTGGCCTTGGACACTTCCAGGGATCCAGGGGCAGCCACAGCTTCTTTGGACAACCTGTGCCAGGACCTGCCCACCCTCACAGGGAAGAATTAAGCTTCATTCCAATGCCTCCTCCCCTCCTGCATGGCTGAGCACCTTTAGGGAGAAGCTGAGACATGTTCAGCACATCTCCAGGGCAGGGGGAGCATTCCTGCCCTTTGGATGCTCCAGAGCCAGGGATGAAGGCAGAGACTCTGCTTCCATTTCATCCCTCACATGTCTCATTCTAGAGCTGCAGCACCGCTGCTTGAGCTGGGATGGGAGGAGGAAAGTGAATTCCCTCCAGGTGGATTTTGAAAGAGCTGTGAACAAATAAACAAACAGTCATTTCAAATGGTGAAAAAGAGGGTCACAGCTAAACGAGCTGTGAAGCAGCTTATTCCCTTTGTGCAGGTGTGATGGAGTGTTGATTTGCAGCATAATTTTGCATGCCAAACATTAAATTCACCTTTGGTTTTGTTGTGTGTGAATTTTCTGAATGGTGATCAGCCTCGGGGAGCTCACGGGGAGCTTTTGGGGAGCTCCCAATGCAGGGAGTGAACTGGGGACAGAGTCTTCACGCCAATGTGGCCATCTGGAGCAGGTGACTCGTTCTGATGGGACTCTCCTCACTCCCAAAAGAGTGATCCAGAAGGAAAACTGTGGCTTCTCTTGAAAAATACAAAAAGAGCAGGGTGATTTTTCCCAAAGGCTCTGCTGGGGCAGCAACAGGCTCGGCACGGCTGGGAGAGGTGCAGCTCTCCTTAGCTGAGGATGCTGACCAAGAGCAGACCTTTAGAGACCTTTTCTTCTTCCCAAACTGATCCCCATTTGCCACTGATCATCTCTTTCTCTCTCTCAATCGGGTTTCATGACAAAACACTAAATTTGGGGAGGCATTTTTGGTGAGCAGCTGACGTGGCTGTGCCACAGCAGCACCCAGCTCATTCCCTGCCTCTAATTACATGCTGAAAGGGCTGGGAGTTCTCGTAGGATTTTTAATTGGATGCTGAAGCCAACCCTGGGGGAAAACTTTTATTTTTGGAGTATTGGCTATCTGGTCAATACCCCTCTAATCCTGAGAAAGTCAGCGCAGGCGTGCAGCTGGACTTGTGAATGGTAGTGATTTTCCATTAGCCTTTGAATGGGAATTGGCTCCCGAGCTGGGTGGGAATTCTTTATGGACTGTGTTTCTTGATGAATCTGCATCCTGGAGCAATAAGATAAACTCTTCAGGAAAGATCAGTCCTGGCAGGTTGCTTCATTCAATAATTCACTTCATGGGAGAATTGCAAAATCAGAAGCACAGAATATTCTGAGTTGGAAGGGACTCATAAGGATCATCGAGTCCAACTCTTAAGTGAATGGACCATACAGGGATCAAACTCACAACGTTAGAAGTTTTTAGCACTGTGCTCTAACTAACTGAGCCAATCTCAGGGTCAGAGGGAAGGAGGATGGAGGGAGGAGAGAGAATAAAGAGGAGGGAGGGCAAAGACATTCGGAAAATAATCTGGAGTTGTCAAAACTTTCTTGTGGATCAGCTTTGTAAATCAAAAATGCTTGGGTTTTTTCATTGAATCAACCTCATTTCAGAATTTTGGTTAATTCATCTGCCCTATGACCTGCAAAGTGTTGTCTTGAAAGACCGGGTGACTCCCAGATCCCAGACGATATTAGGGAATCTCTGGGTCTTGCATGAGAGAGAAAAACATTCCTCTCAGGTGCTCCAGCCATCATGCAGCTCACTGCCTGCACAGCACATCCCCAGCTGAAAAATGGGTTTCCTTCCCAGGAAAATCTGTGCTTGCTGCTGCAAAATAATACCAGATGAAGCATATACACCGAGCACAGTGTTATTAGCCCAAATGATTTGGCTTGCTTTCTTGCCTTCTATTTTTTTATTCATGCTGTCGGCAAGCAAAACCAACCAGCTCCATTATGTATAATTTATTCTGGATTAGATCAAAGGAGCAGTTTACAGGATTGGTTTGGGCATTATTATGATTTTTTTTTTTTTAGCTTTTTCCATTTTTTATAAATATATATTTATTCTCCCTCCCCTTCTCTGCGCTCCCCATTGCCTTTGCTCATAAGCAAATTATAAATTATTCACCAGCCCATACAAGACAAGTGCTTCTCAGGACTGGAAATCAAATCAGCCCCAGTAGCAGCATGGGGTGGGAGCCTGGTGTTTTCAGGGAGCAGAGGCAGACGTGGGTGTGTGTGAGGATGCAGCATCCAAACTGTGCTGTGAAAAGGCATCCTTAGGACCTGAGAGTCCCCATGGGGGTCTCAGGGCTGTGTCCCAGGGCTCTGCACTTTGGAGCCTCCCTGTCCTCACCCTGCAGTACCAGGACTAAGATATCCCTTTTATAACTGTCGAGGCACTTTTTGGGGGCAGCATGGGCAGAACACAGAGGTGCAACTCTCATTGGTGTGAGTGCTGTCAGCTCCCCACTAATGCCACCCCTGTGGGGACAGGGAACATCAATCCTACACAGACCTTTTGGAAAAGGACAACTTAAAACTTATCTCTGTCTCCAGCTGCTGGAGGGGTCCATTGCACCCCTGGACATGCTTTGTGGGGGATTTCAAAAGGCATTGAGCTCTGCACCTCCCATTATTCCCTAAAGAATGGGGTGATACCCATCTCCTGATTCCTTGTCAGAGGAGGGATGCTGAAATCCACCCCAGGCTCTGCCTTGCTGAGCATCACCCAAGCAGGTTGGCAGCACCACTGGGAAGCACTTTGCTCTCCACAGCCAACCTGCCTTGCTGAACACAGAGCCCACGGCCTCTGGGGTCTCAAAAACCTAAAATATTTCTTTCAGTAGCTGGTACAGGGCATTTAATGCACTGCAAAGTCATTTTTAAGGCTCAGCAGAAGGGTGTGCTCTGGGAACGGGGCTCCTGAGCAGGCGACAGCTTGCTGGTGCTGTAAAAAGCTAATGCTAATTTAGCAAGAAGCTGATCTAGGGAGGCATCTGCTCATCCAAACTCTCATAATCTCCCCGGCACTGCAGTATGATGCTCCAAAATTACTCACCCAGACAAGATTTCCTGCAAGGGGCTGGGGGTGATGAGGAGACCCAGCCCCCACCGGGGCTGCAGATGCTGGGGGATGTCTGGGAGCCACTAATCTGTCACCAGGTGCTGTGGGGGACATCTCTGCAGCTCCTCACCTGCTCCCTCAGCCCACCCCATGGGAAGGATCAGGCCCTTTCCTTGCCCCTGTACTTGTCACAGGGATATCCCTGGAGCAGCACAGCTCCCCTGCCACTGCTGTAATCAGAGATTTACAGCCCTTATTTAAAGGTTGATCCGTAGTGAAGCCAGGAGAGATTCTCTCAGATGTGAAATAGGACCGGATTAGTTCCAATCAGTAAAGTGAACTGATGCGTTTCCTCTGCATTAGGTCAAGCCACAGACCTGCCAGCTCGGAGCAGGCTGTGAGTGTTTCCCCTTGCAGGAGGGCTGGGATGGAGTTTCCCACAAGCCCCATTGCTGGAGGGAGCCAGAACCCCCTCTGGCCATCATCCATCTGGACCAGCCCCACGGTGCCACCACAATCCCCCTGTCCCCAAGGTTAGGAAATGGCTTCTGTCCCTTCCAGAGCTGCAAATAGGGATAGTGACAATTCCCAGCTCTGCACAGGCCAGGCAGTCCCAACACATACGTTTTCAGGATCAAAAATGGGTCAGGATGCAGCAGAAACATCTGCCATTGATCCACCCCAGCGACAGAGCCAGCAAATAATTGTCTCTTTGAAAATCCATTATCACCTCCACCCTCTTTTTAGCTGGAAGCTCTCGGAGCTGACAGAGGCTGTGGTTGGAGTCTGGATGGTAAATATAACACCATATGGCCGAGGTATTATCAGGCTCCTAATGAAATGCCATTCTTATGCACATGCATTAATAACTCCTGTATCTTTGGGGAGTGTGTGTGTGCATGTGATTATTGCTTATGGAACATCCTTCCAGGACACTTCGCCTGGGTCCAGAATGGGTGGCTTGTGCCAGAAAATTTCTCTACAAAGCTTGAAGGGTGTTTTAAAGGGAGAACCAAGTGTCTGAGGCCAGGTAGGACCTGCAGGAGGTGATCTTTGCAGAGCCCCAGTGCATGCTGACAGCAGGATGCTCCTGGCAAAGTGCTGTGGGGCTCGGTGGCACTGGAGGCAGCACCTTGGCAGAGCCAGCCCCGGGCATGCAGAGGGAACTGTTTACTTTCCTTTAATCTCTGCTCCTCTGTGTTTTCCCATCTTCAAACACAGGCTGTTCTGCCAAGGCGTCTGCTGGTTGTTTGGGCAGACCCTCCCTTGGGAAGGGACAGGTTGGGAGCACACACAGAGAGCAGGGGGGTCTTGGGGACGCAGGAGACCCCGAGCCAGCATCACTGGGGGATCAGAGGATCATGTGAAACCTCACCTCTCCATGCCTGCCATTGCCTTCCCAGCTCCCATCTTCTGCACCACCACTTTTTACTGCAGAATTTGCCTTTTTTTCCCTCCTCACCAAAATACAAGAGCAGCCCTTCTTGGTGGCAGAGGAAGGAAGGCTTTTCTCAGGGAACAAGGACACATCCATCACAGCCCAGGCTTTTGCTGACTTTTCCAGGAGTCCATCGGGCACCTGAGGCACTCCCACGCACCTTCCATCTCCCATTACCCTCAGAAAATCCCTTTGACTGAAACATCCTAAAAACCTCATTGAAAGGTAAAAATTGTCTCATTGACAGGTGCTGTGCAATTTACCCTGAGATTCATTACCACGGTAGGGGATGGCTTTAGGGAGACACTGAAACATTTCTGAAGTGGAGGGTTTAATGTGATTGGATTTACAATGACTTTTTCATCATTTGCTCTATAACTCTTTATGGACTTGGGGGCCATCTCTCTTCCTCCTCCTTGATGGAAATTTCATCTGTTTTATTGCATGATGAGGGGTGGCACTGGGCAGGGGAGCAGAATTTGCACATGGGGTTCAGTCTCCTAGGAAAAGCTCTCCGTTTTCTGCATTTTTCCACTTCACTGGATGATCCACTCTGCCAACATCCCTTTTTTCCCCCCTAACCTTGCAGCCAGCTTGGAGGCAGCCATGCCTATCCCACATTCCAGCCCCAGGGCAATGCTAACAACCCACTGCTGGCTATAATTCAAGAGGCTCAAAAAGCCCTCCAGAAAGTTAATTTCCCTCCTCTGAGAGAGGAAGATGTCACAGAGCTCTCTCAAGCTCATTTCCACCCTGGAGAAAGGGATGTGCAGCAGCAAACAGCTTTAGGCAGATTGCTCAGGGCTGGGGCTGTGGGGATCAGTCCTGGCCACAAGCTCTTCTGACTCCAAATCCTAAAAAACCCACAGCCAGCAGTCAGGTCAGTCTTCCTGAAACATCTGTATTTTAATTGCATTTGCAGTCCCCTGCTTGAGCCCCTGGACCACCAGCCCATCTCCAGAGGGAGCAGGCAGGACCCACTGGTGGTGTGCAGCTCAGAGCTGCTGTGTTTTATTAACATCCTTCCAAGAGCACTCTCCTGGTGGCATTTGGTGCCGGAGCTACACGCTGCCCAGCAGTAATTAATGGGGCCCTTTCGTACCCCTGAGCTCCACATTAGTGGACTATCAATTATTGAAGCCGAGTTGTACATTTTCTGAGCTGGTGAATAACCAAAGGGACTGCTGAGAGTCCAGAAGTGGCTGTCATCTTCTCATTAGGTATTTATTAAATGTAATTTAGTGCCTGTGCCAGCGTGTTAATGGAACCACAGCACTGCTGCTGGGATGCAGTGGCGCCTGCGCAGGAGCTGCCCCGGTGTAAGAGCAGGATCAGCCCCCTGGGAGGCTGTGGGGATGAGCTCTGGCCTCCATCCTGCATCCCTCATTGCTCTGGGATAACTGGAGGCTGCCCAAACCTGCTCTCAGGCAGTTCCTTCCAAAGGCTGGGAGTGGGCAGGTCCCACAGCCTGGTGGGAGACACCCAGAAATATTTCCAAACTGCTCAGCTGTGCTCCTTGTGGGACAGTCCAAATTTGCCCCCATCATCAGGGATCCCTCAAAGCCCACCAGCAAATCAGCCTTTCACTCCAAATCCTTGGGCAAATTACTCACCCAGAGATAATCACTGCTATTCCTGCTGCTCTCACTTCCCATCTCCCCATCTTCCTTCGCCAGCACATTATTCCTTGTTATACTCTTCTGAATAATTCCTCTCTCTTTTGATCACTGCAGATCCTTGAGGAGGGTTGTAATGAGACCAACCACCGAGGAAAAATTTACCATAAGCTCTCTGAGCTCTGGGTGAGTGTGAGCTGAGCTGCAGCTGGGCTGGGAGGGGGCTGCAGGGTGGGCAGAGGTGCTGAGCCTGCAAGGCTTGGGGAATACTTGCAAGGATGCTCTTCCCACACGTCTTAGGCCAGGCTCTGAGCAAGCTGGTCTACTGGAAGGTGTCCCTGCCCATGGAAGGGCATGAAATGAGGTGGTCTGTAACATCCCTTCCAACCCAAACCATTCTGAGATTCTGTGATTCTCTGATTCTAAGCTGCCAGAACCAGGCTATGAGCAGAGTCTCAGGTCCCAGCAGCGCCATGATCTTCTATCTCCAAACCCCCAGGCATAAAACATGCTTTGGAAAACCTGGAATCTCTCCAGCCTCCCACCATGAAGCCCTGAAGCCAAGAGGGTTTTGAAGCTGAGAGCAACACTCCATTGATCCAGAAACCTGCCAATACCCAGGGCTTCAAGGAGACTCCCAGGAGAGTTTTCCTGCACTTGCTGCTTCATGGAAAGATGTGCAGCAACAAAGAGAAAGGCTGGGAGGCACCCAGGGCACAGCCAGCATCCTCCCGGGATGCAGGAGCCCTGGGAGCTCACCAGAAATATTTTGGCTGCACCGTGCTCTCCCCATGCATCTTCCTTCCACTCAGCCTTTACATCTGGTTGCTGAGCTGATTAAATCACTCCAGCACAGTACCTGTGTCTGTAGGAACGTGTTTGGGCTTGAGCAGGGCAGGGATTGTAAACAAAAGGGTATGGTTCTTTTCTCAATAAATGTTTTTAGTAGGAGATGTTGGGGTTTCTAATAAAAAACAGCCAAATTAGTGTTTTTGTTTCTTTCTCCAAGGAGAAGCTGCTTTTCTGATTCTTCCCACCGCAGAAATCAATTGCCAGGCAGGATGTTTGCAGCTGGGGCTTTGAGCAAACCCCAACAAATTCCTTTAAAATAAACAAGCAAACAAGCAGTGGTTGGTTTTGTGTATGTGTGTATGTATATACACACATCTCCGGGCTGGAGGAGGTTTGGGAGAGGCTTTGCTCCTCCTGTCGCCTTTATCTCGCCGTGCTGCCTGGAGGGGTTTGATCACAGCTGGGAGCCTGTAAGCTGCCTGTAATCTAGTAATATTCATAAATGACTGTGCATGTTCCAGCGCCTTTGTCCAATCCTTTTTCATCCTGGGCCTTAGGCATGAACAGCAGAGCTGTAAATCATCTCTGGCTCTGTCCCCAGTGGGCTGGTGCCTGCTTGGGCCACAAGGGCAGCTGGTGGGCAGGTGGTGGTACCCAACAGGATGATGCTGGGCCGTTATCCCGCTCCTTGCAGCCAGTACCACAGGGCTTTTAACCCCCACTGTGCCCAGGCCAGGAACAAGCAGATGGGACCTGTCCACATGGCTCTTTTAGAGGCCAAACCCCTCATGGGCAGGAGGCTGGAGCGAGGCTGGTGAGACCCAGCTGTGTGTTCTCTGCATGCCAGCCCTCGCTACCAGCCGAGCCCCTTCCACCCCAAGGCAGCAACAGATGTCCCCCCTCCATGGAGCTGTGTCACAGCATCCTGAACATCCTCCCTGACTCCACCCTGGTAAGTCTAAAGGCAACGACAACTCCTGTGGTTGCAGCTATTCCTAAATATCCCCACTCAGGGTGGTGAAATCCAGTGTTGTGCTGGGCTGGGAGCCTGGATGGTGCTTCCCCGAGGCAGCCCCACTTGCCAGGAAGCTCTGCTCCCAGCAAAGACACAGCAGCACTGTAATTGCAAATCATTTTTGTAATGCTCTCACTGTAAATGCTACTTAAGATGTCATCAATGATTGATATATTTGCTAATTGAGACTTCCACTTGGGCTGATAGCCACGGTGCTTTATTCCTTTTATTATTTTCTGTTATTTTTATGACTGACATACTTGTAGCAGCACTTCTTTAATCTTCATTAAGCAAACTCCTGTGGGAGATGTGGTGTCAGCACTGCAAGGGCTGCTGGGGCAGGAGGGGATGATGCCAGAGCCTCTGCCTTCCACAAAAGCATTGAGAAACAGTTTGGCCAAGTGGGGCAGATGGGAAGGGGCTGCTCTGTGTTGTCTTTGGTGCAGGGGACAGTGACAAGAAGAGAAGGGCCAGCCTGTGCTTCAGTGTCCTTCCTGCTAAAGGGCAGCTCAACTATTCAGTGCAAGGGGGACTGGGAGCTGATAGTGACATGTAGCACTGTGGAAAAGGGAACCTTGGCAAAGAACAGCATTAAGGAGAGAAATATTTCATCATTTTTACCTGGGGGAGTTGTCTGGTCAAACATCTCATGAAATAAACAACCACTTCAGTAATGCCCAGGTGGAACAACACCTTCTCCCTGAAGCTGCTGCCTCCATCAGGTCTCAGCACCCACTGGATAAATCAGCCCAAAGCTGGAAACCACCAATTTGGCTTCCAAATTGCTAAGAGAGGGCTCTGTGTTGCCATGTCCCAGCACCCAACCATGCCCAGCACTCTGCAGTGGTGCCAGCTCGCCTGATGGATGGCGTATCCAGCTCATTTTGGGTCTAGGCTTTGCTTTTTCCAACACCTTTATTCAAAAACGTACACCTGTGCCAGGAGGCACCGAGGCTCTGCACTCACTTAAACCAACGATTAAATAATGATAATCCCCTGAATGGCATCCAGACCTGCTCCCCCTTCCACTGCCTTCCTTCAACACAGCCCGTCTTGGAGGGGCACCAAGAGCCAACAGCAACATCTGCGTTCCCTGCCCAGGAGAGCTCATCAAACCTGCAGGAAACCCAGCCCCTGCCATGCTCACCAGGCACGCCTGGCATCTCATTTTCCTAATTGAGTATTGGGATCCAGCTTTATTAACACTGAATCCTGGGCTTTGGCGTGCCAGCCGTGCTGGGCAGCAGCGTCTGTGCCCATCTGGTGACACTCGCCCGCCTTTCTGTTTGCAGAGAGGGGAAATGGGTTTGCAAATACTGGAGTATTATATAAATAAATAAAAACAGCATCACTGCCTGGGCTATAAAACAAGAGCAATGTTCTTTCTGTGCAGGCCCATCTGCTGCACTTTCATCTTCTCTGGTGGGAATGAAAGATGGGTCAATTTGGGCGCTGCTCAATTTGGGTGACCCTGGATGAGGGTCTGCCTGAGGTGGAAACTTCTGGGGGTGAAGCTCCTCTGGGGTTCACTGTAGCATCTTTTGAGATCCATTAGGATAAGTGGTGTTTCCCAGCTCCACTCCTGCTCCCACCCTTAGGAGCTCTGTAGCAAAGCAGCATTCCTCCACCCTTTCAAGGGGTCCAACCCCTTCCCTTACACCTCTGGATGCTTTTCCCCACAGAGCAGGGCTAGTAATAAGCTATAAATGACACTTTATGAAGGCTGAATGCCTTTTGGAGCACACACTGGAGAGCCTATTCCTGCAGTGATACCCTGCTGAGGCTTTACTGTTCCCATGTGCCAGAGCTCAAGGGCACTGGGACAGCTGTGGGACAGCTGTGGGACAGCTTTATCCCTGCTCCCCACCCAGCTCCTGATGGCTTTCACCACCCTCAGAAGTCCTGAAGTGTTGGGTGTGAGGGTTTTGCAGGGACATCCCTGCACCCCCAGCTCTGCGTTGTGCATGCTGAGAGGGGGGATAAGGAGCCCCTGTGTGCTTGGGGTTACAAAGGGTCCCTCCTTGGACAAGAGATGGATTTATAAGGAGCAAGGGAAGGGGGAATGAGGCAGAAAGCAAACCTGATTTGCAGCACCCTCCCAGAAGGGCTGGGAGCTGTGCCCCAGCAGAGCCCGCTTGACACACTGGTCTTAGCAAGGGAATAGCATTCCCTGCACTGGGAATGGTCCTGCTGCCCAAGACCACACAGCCACCTCCTGGAGAGCCACCTGGAGGGACCTGTGGAGGGACCTGGATCCAGCCACCACCAGAAGGATGCTAAAATGTGCAACTTGCTTCAAAGCCCAACTCCATGAGCATCCAACACTTGTAGCACGTAGTGATGCTGACTGTCAGCCTTGCCTGATCCGATACCACTGAAAAATGGGGAGTGGGAACGTTAAGGTTTTGCAGCTCCAGGAAAGAGCAGGTTGCCATGGTGATGCCAGGTTTTCCCCCCCTCTTTTTGTTTTTTTTTTCTCCCTTTCCCCCTCTTTGGGGTTGAACAGGAGGAGCTGGCAGGCTGCTAGGGGGGATTTATTAGCTCCAAAACAGGCCACGGTTCAGGTAAGGGGGAGAAATACTGCGGTGGTCAGCAGTGAGAGCCTGGCCCTAATCCATGTGCTGTGCTCTCTGGGAAGGTGTAAATCAGGGCTGGGCAAACATAGGGGCACTGCCAGAGCGGCTCGTTTGCCTTGCCTCGTCCTCAGAGGGGATCTGTGGAAAACTCCTAAAGGATTTACTGCCACTGCTGCTGAACAAGGAATAATAAAAAGAGGAGCAGAGGAGGGCAGGCAATTTAAAGCCAGTTGTACAGCCCTGGGCTGGCTGTGGTGATCCAGAGCTGGGCATCACCCTTGGTGCCAGCCCGTAGCTCTTCCAGGGAGCATTTCTGCCTGGACCTGGTGGGGTTTTGGGGGAGCTTTGCTGGTGCCACCCTCCTCAGCTGCAGGGGTACAATACAGGGCAGCTGGGCAAGTGGCCAGACCCTGTGAACCTGAGTGGGTTTTGGGTGCTTGATCAAGTTCTCCTCGTTCTTGCCCCTGCCACAAGCCAGGCCTTTGCCTCCCCTCCTGCACCCTGCCAGCCCTGCCCATCCCACACAGCATCAGCTCCTTAGTGACTCAATTTCCTTTTTTCTAAAGCTTGTAATAGTGCACGTGATATAATAAGCCTGAGCAGGCTAATGAAAGGAAACAAGAAATCCTTTATGGACAATTTGTGTGAAGGTGATGGGAAGGTTGCAGTCCCTTCTGCACCACTCCTGATCCAACCCAGCTGGAGCTGCCCCTGCCAGCCCCAAGCCCTGCCCTGTTGGTATGTGTGATCCTCTCCATTCCAAGTTAAAATATGGAGCAAGGAGAGGTCTCAGGGTAACCTGAGCTTCCCACAGACCCTTTCAGCCCTGTTTCCTTTGGCAATCCTGACAGGCACTGCCTGTGTGACCCTCCTGGGGTACACAACCAACCACTGCCTTTCCATGGGGACATCGGGGTGGCTTCAGTGCTGCTGAGGGTTCCTCTCCTGGGAAATCTCAGCAGGTAAAACGGTGTTTTCCTCCATGTAGGACAAGGTAATGGGTAAATAAATAAGTCTAGCAGAGTGTCCTGAAATTCCTATTCTCTTGTTGCAAGTGCTGGGAAGAGCAATCTCTGATCAGTCGCGAAAGAACAAAATGAAGAAGGGGGGGACGTTACGGAGGAAGATGCTTGAGGATTCACAGCCATGAGCCAGCGTAGACACACGTGGTGCTTTACATCTAATCTGAACCTCTTCCTAATCACCAGCCACGGGAATACATTTGCTTTCGGCTCCCAAATTGGCCTCTCTTTCGCAGCTCGACCACAGCTCTGCGGATTTGCAGTGACAGGGTCATTTTGAACTGCTTGAAGTCTCCCCGCCACAGGCAAACCAGTGACTCCCCACTCGGGCTGGAGCAGCAGGAGGAAGGACTGGCCCTGGGGGCTGTGGGATGTTGGCTGTGACTATTCTGGGCAGCATCTCCGAAGCACCAGCCCTGCTCTGTGCCCACAGGAGGAGGCAGGTGGTGGGCAGGAGGGCCAGGGGCAGACATCCTGCCTGACCCAGGAGATGCTGAAGTGTTAATTGCTGCACCCTCCTGCCACAGGCACAACCGTTTCGCTGCATTGACTCGAATATTCTCCTTGTCTGCATCTGCTGATAAGGATTTCATCTGATCCCAGAGAAGACTCACCCAACACCTCCAGTCTTTCACTACCTGCCCTCTCCTCTCCACACCGAGGCATTTGCAGGGCAGCTTATCCACAGGGCTCAATTCCTTCTTTACATCACCACTCCTTTTCCTTTTCCAGCTCCTTTCGCTGTCACCTTTGCTTTTCAGTCTCTGGGCACATCCCAAAGCAAACGAACCTTGCACTGCAAACCACAGAGCAGGAGTGAGGGGGTGATGGCACTTCACAGGATGTGGGACAGTCACGCTGTCAGTGTGGTGCAGAGCTGGCACTGGCCTGCTCAGCCTGACTGTGCCTTGGCGTGACCATCATTAACATCCCAGCAATTAGTGGAGCTGTGCTGATTTGCATCAAGCTCGGAGCATAAAGAGTTCCAGACCAGATGGTAAATTGTGTATGTGTGTTAATGAGAACAATAGGAATGTACACTGGGCTTGAGCAGGGTTTTGGTGATGTGCAGGATCCCTGCTTGCCTGAACTTGGGAAGAAACTCAAGTTGGGAACAAACCTCATGGCACAGTGTTCTGGCTCATCCTTCAGAGCACTCCTGTGGGTGTAAAGGATGAATAACCCCCCACAGCACTAACCCAGCAGGGATCAGGCTTGGATCAGTCTCCTGATCCAGTTGTACCTTATGTCCTTGAGTAAATTATTGCCCTTCTGTGTCCCACCATTTGCCCAATGTGTAATGGAATTACCCACAGCACAGCTGCCAGTATTTGGGATCTGGATCCCCTGTGCCCCTGGCATGAAAGTGCTGGACCATGTGGGCACCTGATGCCTGCCCAGCCAGCACAAACTGCCTGGAAAAGCTCTGCCTCTTCCCAGTGTTTTGTCATGATTAACTGGTTAGCTGTCAGCGCTCCATCAGCAGGTTCACACGTGCCTGTCTCCATCCTGGACCTTCTCCAGACCTTGGTCCAAATGTGCTGGCTTGGAGCCATCACTGATATTTGCTGTTCTGTACCGAAATACAAATCAAGCTGATAAAGAGATTGTCTCCAAAGAGTATCCAGCAACATTTCTCCAGTAAAAAGTGAGGCTGTTCCCAAGGACACGCTGGAGCTGGTAGAGGAAAGGTGGAGAGCAGCTGGTGCCTGACCCAGCATGAACTCATCCCCTGTACTTCTCTACAACTTTCCTGCTAAACCCATCTTCTCCTGGGACGAGAAGAGCAGTGGCCCAGCCTCGTGTTGGGCTGGAGCAAGAAATGCACATTAAAATGTGCTGAACACAGGAGTTCACAGCTTTTTAAGAGAATCTCTGAAATCCCTGGAGTCCTCTCCATCCGTATCCCAGGAAAAAGCCACTCTGATTAACCCTGGGCTCTGTTGGGTTCTTATCCCTTCAGAGAACCCCCACTGCCCTTACCAGAGGTCAATGCTGACAATTAGATTTCAGGGGTGGAGAGCAGGGGAGGGACCCCATGGCTGGGAACCAGGAGACCCCACTGTGGCCAGCAATGGATGAGATCTGCTCCAGTGCTTCCCCCGGAGTCAGGCAGCCCCCAGGATCCACAGCACACACACAAACACATGTGTGATTACCGTGGATCCCCCTCTCTTTGCTAAACTAACACCCCTCTGCCCATGTCCCAGCCCCTGCCTTTGGAAGTGATCCAGGAATGTGGTGGCACACATGTACATAAACAGCCAGGCTGGATTATTCATTCTTCCTCTGATTCTGCCTTTGATGAAGGCAGACAAAGTCACCTCTCTTTTGTGCGACGCGTGTGTTGTCTTTGCTTTATTTTTTATTTGTTTCTTTCCTTATAAAACTCATGTGAATAGGCCAGATGCTGTTGCCATAGCAACCCCCTCTCTTCAAGCAGCAGATGCCGGAAAAGGGTTTTGCAGTTTAATCCTCCTGGAAATCTCCCCATCAGAGGTTGCTGGTATAAGATGATACTAAGAGATGCTCAGCAGCAGTGCATGGCGTATTTTAAGTCCCACATGCTTCTTTTTGCATGAAGAACCTGCCCTTTCACCCTTTGGAAATGGCACATATCACAGTATGAGCAGCAAATGGATCCTAATGCCTCATCATATATTTAAAGAGTCTTCCCCTGCCCAGCTCCCAGAGCATTCCATGGGCATTAGGACTAGAGGGTGGCACTCTGTACTTGATGAGTGGGGCAGAGACCAGGGCACCTGCATCCATCACACCTATCCCAGCCCGCCCCGAGCTGCCACCAGCACTCAGGGCACAGCTTGGGGTATATAAATGAGTGCCTTTCCTTGAAAAAAAATAATAAAAAGGCAAAACAAATCATTTGAGCTTGGCAAAAGCAGCTTCCCATTCTAAATCCATGGATCAGTAACTTGTGACCAACATGGTCATAATGGAGAAGATATTAAACGCTGCTCTGGATGCACACTGACACACATATCCCTCTTTCTGCTGTGAAAGTGAGGCCCTCTGTGCAGGATTGCTGCTTCCCCTTCCATCACCCTGATGGCCCTGCTTCCATCACCCCCATCCTGCTCCCTGGGCTGTGTCGGCACAGCTGCATCCCTCAAGCTCCTTAAGAGGATGGATGGAAAAGGCAGGATTTCAGCCCGGCTTGTTTAACAAAGATATATCCATTTGAAATAAAAAGCTTAGGAGTGCAAGTCGGAATTTAACTAGTACAGCATGAGCTGTTCAGCCTGTCTTAAAAAAGGAAAATCCTTTAGAACTTGACAGAAAGTAATAGCCATTGTATTTTGGCTTTTTCCTTGAACAGATTTTGTGTAGGCATAGCAGGAAACTTTGTGCTGATGGATTTTAACTCAGTTTAATTAAAGTAGTTGAAACAGAGTCAATTCCCCGCTTTCTAGTGCAGCAATGCACAGAAAAGTACAGGCCTATTCAAGAGAAACCACTTCAGTAGCACGTCTTCTAAAGGAAGGTTTTGCTTGTGTCATGTAGTCTGAGCTGCCTTAACCCCAGATCTAACCCACAGTGGCAGGTTCTCCAGGAAAAATGTGTTGTGTTTCATGTTTTATTACATCAGGACACGGAGTCATCCTCAGAGGGTCAGTCAGTCAGTTTGGTGAGTTATCCCAGAGCCAAACTACTGGTGACCCACAGGCTGGGAGGGCCTTTCTTAAAAATAACAGAAGAGGGATGCAGCGATGTGATTTTTGGGGTTATCCTGTGCAGAACTCAATAATCTTTGTAGATCCCTTTCAGCTAAGGATATATTATGATTCCATGATTCTATGTGACCACAGCACACTGTGATGTCCCATATTAATTTTGGATTATGAAACTGGTTTTGGGGTGCAGGGAAATCACAGAGTCATGGGCAGCAGACCCTTCTGCCCCTGAGCAGGACCAGCACATCTGGTGTACACTTATGGCAAGTGTAGGTCAAGCTGACTTTGAAATTTGTACAGGTGAAGGTCCCCCAGTCCCACCAAGTAACACATGTGACCACATACTGGTAAAAGCTCACATGTCAGTGGAGGACATGGCTGAGACTGGGCTACCAAACTACCATCCAACCCTCCATGCTGAGGGTTGCAAATCCCAGCTGGAGTGAACTCAAAGGCTCCTGCAAAGCCACATCCTTCCTGTTCCCTTTTCAGGCTAATACATGGAAAAGGGTGAAGATCAGAGACCAGGAGAAACTGGGATTAACCATCTGAGCAATAGTGAGAACATTTTCAATTCACAGCAAAGCTCTGTTCCAGTCCTCCTCTGTTTGCTTTCCATCAGGAGAAAGCTTTGTCTTGTGATTAAATGAAGGACATAGGGATCAGGACTCCTGGGCTCTGCTCTTAACTCTGCTGCTAATTTTCCCTGTTCCTTCGGAGAGGTCACATACGATTAAAGGCTCAGAGCTGGTGCACTCTCAAAATTCCCTCTGACGTCAATAGGGACAACAGGTTTTCAGCACCAATGGGAAAATACAGCCTGTAAAGCATCCTCAGCTTCCTGGGTGCACAACTCTCCTGCCCAGTGCTGTGGAGGAATTTATTTAGATTTATGGCAGGGTTCCTCTGGTTTGCTGAGTTGGGGAACAAAAGGGAGAGCAGCAACTCAGAGTCATCCTGCTGAAAAGGGACTCTCCCCCACCCCACCTGTTCATTGCCAAGGTCTCAACCTCATCCACAGCTGCACAAACAGCCTGCACAAACCTCGTGCCACGCTCCTGCTGTCACCGTGGCCTCTGGGCTTGCTGAACCTGCAGGAGGTTGGGAGACCTGGCATTTGGTGACCTTGGGGACATGGAGGTGTGCAGGGAAGGCACAGTCATGTGCCCATAATTGTGCTGGTCCTGTCTCATACACTGACAGATGGCACTGTACTCATGACATGCTCCTTTTTTGGCACAACCAAATGTCCCCAGTTACCACAACAAACAGATAATTCCTCGCATCAGCAAGCGATGGAGTGGAGAGCAGGCAGGAGGTGCAGTGCCAGCTCCTCCACCACAGCTGCTCCGTGTCCATTTGCCCTTCCCCTTGGAGGAGACCCAGCTCATTATTTCAGGTGCTTCTGCCAGACCCCACTTGTTTGGAAACTGGTGGATAGAAGCAGCTCCCGACCTTGTGGCTGGAGCCCATGGGTTTTCTCTAAGTGGTATTCCTGGCAGATAAATTACACCCACTTTAAGCTCTGCCCTGCTCCTTCCTTGGGGCTTTTCTCATACGGCTGCCTGGCAGAGGTGGGGCCAGAGCATGGGGAATAGTCCCACCTCTCATTGTCAACCATCCCTCGCCAAAGGGCTGCGGGTACAGCAAATCCTCGTGCAGGAAAAGGCTGTATTTACATACCTGCTTTGCAGAAATGGCAACGGGCTTTTAAGGAGACACCGAATTTTAATCACCTGGTTTGGGCTCGTGCACAGCTCCTGGGGCATTGCCAGAGGTTGGATATGGTGACACCGTCTGTCCCTTTATTTGCAAGCAGTCATTGGGAGTGATTAATTATCATGATGCCATTAGATTAGATATTAGGAAAAAATTCTTCCCTGTGAGGGAGGTGAGGCGCTGACACAGAGAAGCTGTGGCTGCCACATGCTTGAAAGTGTTTAAGGCCAGGTTGGATGGGGTTTGGAGCAAACTGGTCTAGTGGAATGTGTGTCCCTGTCAGTGGCAGGGAGTTAGAATGATATGAGCTTTAAGGTCCCTTCCAGCCCAAATCATTCTATGATTCTATGATTATATTTAATCCTTGGACAGGTGTCATCTGAACAGCCTGGGGTGCCTCACCAGCTCCTGCTTGAGGTTTTGTGGCCAGGACTGAATTCCCTGTGCAGCACAGGTTGGAGATGTAGGGGAGAGGTGGAAGGGAGCAAAGCTTGATGCTCTTTTGCCATCAAAATAATACGAAATTCATTTGTTTGAACGAATCCCAGGGAACATCTCACTTCACCTGACACTGGTGTTTGAATCTTTGGGGTGTGCTCTGACCCACATCTGGGAGCAATGACTGAAAGATGCTTCTGAAGAGCAGCTTCCAGGAGCTTTACAAAAGGAGATGAACCTTCCAGCCTAAAGACCAATTGCAAAAACTGCTTATCCCGTCAAACTCTGCTCCGTAATCCATAGTACACTTAAAAAATCAAATAGAAGGAGGCAGAGTAGGGGCAGGCTGCAGCTCAGGCTTGTAGCAGGCTCCTACTTAGCATTATTTATCACCGAGGATCTCCAGGCTGGGCCATGATGAATAATTCATTTTTCTACTCCGAGGCTGCATCTCGAACCCAGCCCAGTCTGGCACCTCCCCGCCGCATCCCGGCTCTTCGGAAAAAGCAACTTGGGCATCTCGGTGCTTGGAGTCCTTGGCCCCTTCGTGTTCATGTGAATGTGACAGCCTGGCGAGGGCTGGCGCTAAGTTTAGCCCTGTCTGTGTGTGCCTCGGTGCCATCCTCCCTGCGCATCCCCCGGTGCTCCGGCCTTTTCGCAGCGCTGCGGGCTCCGAGTTGGGTGTTTCGCTCACAGAGACCATTTCCACCAGCTCAGGAAGCAGCCAAGAGGTTTGAAAAATGCAGGAGAGGAGCCGTGTCCTTGTTCACAGCTCTGTCCCCCTGCCCCGACCCTGTCTGCCCCAGGCTTGGGGGGGATGGAGATGCAGCCCCTCCCCGGGGCATCCAAGGGGAGGGAGAGTGGGAGAAGGGAGACAAGAAGAGGAGCCAGCAGCCTTTTACTCTGGGACCCACTCGGAAACATTTTCTAAAAGACCAATAAATAATTAATAGCGGTTATAAGCATATTGCAGACACGAGGAGTTTTTGCTGCAGATGCCCATGAGGACGCTGTCAGTGTGCTATCGACTGGAGGCTGCACCATCCACCTCATCGACTGGCTGGTCATTAAGACATCCATTCCATCTCTTCATTAACTCCTTATGGACAACGAGCAGAATTTAATATAGAACGGAATGGCTGCAACGCCTCAAAATAGCTGAGCTTTGCTTTTAGGAGGCGAGGTTATGTCCTGAGTAGGAGCAGAGGCAGGGAGGAGGGATCGGAGGCTGGGGCTGGTCAAACTGCTCCCAAATCCCAGCTCAGAGCTGGACCTGGAGCCACCAAACCCCTCCCCGTGCCTCAGGCGCCATGGGAAGGCAGGTAAAGCCGGTGTAGCTTTCCCAAATCAATTCTCCTCCACTTAACTTTGTCCCTGTAGAGTCAACATCTCATTCCTTCAGTAACAATAAATATATCCCGTGCTGGGCAGGAGCCAAATTCTTCCAGAGGCACTTCCAAAGCTCAGAGGAAGGGGCTGCCCCACCACTCTGCATACTGGTTGTTACTGGTTTCTCTCCCAGGCTCACTAATTGTTGCTGGGTGGGTTTGCACAGTGCCTGGGGATGCTCTGCTGGCAAAGGAGCTAAAGGAGAGCTCAGGAAGGTTCCTTCCCAGAGAGCAAGAAGACACTGATGATTTATTTCGCTCTCTCTCTAAGGTAATTACGTACCTAGACAGTCTTAAAATGTGTATTTCTTTTCTCCGGCAGACCAGAACAGCCTCTTTGGTTCCAGTCTAGCAGATAAATATGTATTTACACACTTTATTAAGATGGGTATCACTTTCCCACAAGACTGGCATAACTCTTCTGCTCTGGTGTTTTACGTAAAACTGTATTTGTACATTAATTTGAAAGATATATGACAAGTCAGATGGACCAGAGCAGCCTCGGCCATCACTGAGAGCAGCTCGAGGAGCGATCTGTGAAGACACATGGAGGATGCAGGTGGAGATGAAACACGCGGCTTCCCTGGGACCTGCACTCCAGCTCTGCCGTGGGAGGAGGAGATGGCCTTGCTGTGCTTTCATCTGTTCTTAAAATGTTAAAAAAAAAATAAATCAGCATTGAAATGTCAGGCCAGCTCCAAAAGCTGAGGATGGCAGGTGAAACTTCGGGGAGAGGCCACCAAACGTGTCGCCAACGTGTCAAGTTTGGCATTTGAGTCTTCTGGATCTCAGGCTGGGGGATTATCATCATTTCCCCGTTATCTCCCTCTCTCCAGGCTGCAGTTCCTGGCCATGCTGCTCAGACTTTCTCTGTATTTGATGGAACAGGGGCTCTCCTGCTTTCCATGGAGGTTTTACTCCTGGCCAAAGAGTGGGAAGTGTCACATTCGGCTCCCACTCTGCGTCCCCTCTGCCAGTGGTGCAGGAGGTGCTGGTGGCTCGTGGCAGAAGCAAAAGTGGATCACACTGACCAGGGTTTCTAATTACTGCTTTTTCCCTCAGGCTGTTTTTGCTGGACCCAGAAGGCAGAGAAACCATCCCTGCCTCAAGCACTGCAACAGCCACCCTGCTAAAGCAGGCAGGATAGAGGAGAGGATGGAGCTTTCCTGTCCTGGAGGGCCCTGGGAGGAGGGAAAATCACGTTTTCATGCTGTTTCACACGCAATAAAAATGTGGCTGGATTAACCCAACGAGACAGCATCGATAATATATTAATTCTTTTATAATTTCCTAAAGCTGCTTAACTGAGAACCTCAGTGCATTTAACACACATTAGTAGGTAATAGCAATTAATCTGGAAAAGCAGCAGCAGCTCAGGCACAGGCAGGACAGGGGCTGTTGTGTGTGTGTTGGGGGGGTGTCCCTGTGAGTGAATTCCAGCCCAGGTTTGTTAGAGTTGGGTCTGCACTGTCCCTTCCTCACTGAGCCATGTCCCTCCTTTCCCTTGTCCCAATACCACCTGCGCTCTGCTCAGCACAACATTTCCACGTGTGCCTGATATTAAGCAATGACTGTTCCTGCTGGCTTTAAGGGAACTATCTAATCTCCTTTAAATTAAGCATATGATTGGGTTTTGGCTAGATTGGGTCCTTGGGCCTTAATCTCTTTATGCCCCACTTTCTCAATCTGCAAAATAGTAATTATCTACTTCATGGGGCTAAATTAATTTCCCATACTTCACTGATGCACATTTTGGCAATATGCAGGTTGCCATTCTCCCAGAGATTTCAATTTGCATGCTGCTCAGCAAATTATGTATTATATATCCATACACACACACATACACAAATCTAAGCCTCAGGGAAAAATACCTAAATGCCACGATGGCTGAGACAGGATGTAAGCAATAACAACAAGGATAGCAAAAATGCAATTCAGGGATTCAAAGGATTTAGTGAATGGAGAATAGGCTGAGTTGCATAAAAAGAAGGTAAGAAAGTCAACTGAGTTAAGAAGTAATGAAAAGAATAATGAATATCAAACAGGATGGAAGAGTTTAATTAAAAATTAACTTTTTTCAAGTACAGCTTGGGAGAGCTGATGATGGTCAGTGCAGAGGGCTAGGCAAGAAATTGAGACATTGTTTTCAACCCCTTCATGAATGTCAGGGGAAAAAGGAAAAGTAAATGAAGTTTGTGGGAAAAAGCTGTCATGGCCATGTCTCTGCTTTGCAGGAGGGTGTTGGGGATAAGTTGACAAATGTGTTCCAGGGGGAACACATGAAATGGAGAAGGGAAAACGAAATTCCTAAAAGTACCCCAGGGTTTCCCCTTTTCATTTTGACAGAATAACGCAGGGTTTTGGTCCCTGGGACTTGGAGTCCTAGTGTGGGAGGACTGGGGATTTTCATTCTGCACCTGCTACTTGTATATTCTTTGTATGTGTGAGGCTGCAAACAAGTAAAGATTCCATTAGGGATGAGGCAGTGGTGCAGAAATGTTGGGCAGATTAAATCTTGTTTGGTGTGTCTCTTTATCACGTCTCAGCCCAGCTCTGTCGGTGATAAGGTTTGAAAGGCTACGAGCTGGAGCTCAGGGATCAGTAATGTTCATTAAGATAAAATCACAGACGGGCTCCTGCTCGGTGTTTTCCACAAGGACTCATTCCAAATAAAGGTAAATAAAACCCCAAACCTTACAGGGTTATCCTCATGGGAAACCATGGGCTTTGACATCACGATTTTCATTTTCTCCTGCCACAATCTGCAGAGAAAAAGAACAGCTGAGGGACCAGAAAGCAAAAGAAGTCAACAAGTTACGGAGCAGCATCCGCCTGGTTAAGTCTAATTCCGATGCATTGACTCAGCTCAGCTCCTTGGGGAACGGAGGAATGAAAGGAAAGGAGGAAAAAAAAAAAGCAAGGTAATTGAAAGGAGTAATTCAATTTGGAAAGAATTATTCTCCTAATGATTTATGGCTTCATTAATGACTGATTGAACAAATGATTTATTTTTTTTTCCTTACTGGGAGTGGAGGTGCTGGCTGGGGGGTTATTGGGTGTCACAGCAACACAGACTCACTTGTCTCCATTTAAATACCTAACGCTCTCCATCTCCCTCCCCTCGGATCGATAGGATCTAGAAGCAGGCATTTTGTTGCAGATTGCCTTGGCTTCACAAAAATGTGCCCAGGAACTCCAAGGAGTGAGTGGATGTTCAGTAATGAGACAGGACAGAGAGGGCATGAACACTGCTGAGAGACACCTCCCAGTGCCCTGGCCCATCCCTGGGAGCGCTCAAGGCCAGGTTGGACAAGGCTTGGAGCAACCTGGTCTAGTGGAAGGTGTCCCTGCCCATGGCAGGGGTTGAAACTGAATGAGTTTTAAGGTCCCTTCCAACCCAAACTGTTCTGTGACTCTGTGATGATTCTTTGCTGTGTATCTTTTACACATTGATATTAGAAACAAACACAATAAATGCAGACTCGGGCCAGTTCTCAGGGCTCACATCCATATGAAAACCTCCTGATTGCCAAAGCCCTGTGGGCACGAGGCTACTGGGTTAGCAAAACCAGTTAAAATTCATGATCTGTCTTTCAGCACTCCGGTGCCTCCGGGCTCAGCAGCACCGAGTCAGCCTCGTGTCCTTCAACTCCTCAATTAAACAGCCTCCTAAAGTTCAGACCCTGCTAATTGGTCTCAGAACTGCTTAGTGCCATAATTGGGGGTTTCCTGCTGGCAGATGTGCCACGTTGGGACTGTGCCAGGATGACCTGGCTCGAGTGTGGACCAAAAGCACTTTGGGTCATGAAATGTGAGACTGAGAAAGGGAGGGCAGGAGCGAAAGGAGGGGATCAAACCAGTGCCTTCATCCAGAGATGCATTTTCTAAGTCTAAATTCAGCCTGAAGCCTCCTGTGGTCAGGTTTGGGTGGTGTAATGGGGCTGGCAGAGGGGAGTGGATGCTGCAGCAGATCCTTCCCAACGGGATTGTTTATCACCTGCAGTAATGAAGGTCAAAGCTCCTGTCAGTCAAAGCTCTGTTTCCCTTAGTTTAGCAGTAAGATGGGAGAGCTGAACCATGCTTTGACCCTGTTGCTGTTGGATATGGGCTCCATACAGATGATATGCAAACATATTTAAGGAGGGGTTTGTCTATTTGCAGGAGCAATATCAATTTGCAAAGATGAGCTCAATTAACATAACTCATTACTTTTCCACATGTAACCGATGTCAAATGAAAACCTCCTTTGGAGGGACTCTCAAGGGGAAAATGCTTGGCCTGTATATATTTGTGTGGCTGCTGGTGTGATATAACAGCAAAGATATTTCCTTTCCTCCTATAAAATGGGAAAATTCCCTTTTGCTAAGCAGAGAGGGAGTTTGTGTGGGGGCTGAAGAAAAATGTCTTTGGCAAACATTTTTTTTTGCCATAGACACAGGCTGGGGAACATCACTGCAGTCTGCACCCTCATGGCAAACACAATCTGTTTTTTATAGGAAAAAATACAGATTGGGGTTTTTTTTTCCCTCTGCTGAAGAAAAGTTGAAACCATTTTGGAGACTTTTAGCTCAAACTTTTCTTTTTTCAGGTTAACCCCTTCTTTGTTTGCAAATAACCGACTGTGAATTCATTTTGTTGAGAATACAGAATCACAGAATGGGTAAGGTTGGAAGGAAGCACACTGGGGTCATCTAGTCCAACCTCCTTGCTCAAATAATAATAAATGAAATTAATGGATGAAGGAGGAGAGAACTGAAGACTGATTTGGGATCAGGAGCAGAGTTACCCCCTCGGAGCCTTCCTGCACATCCCAGGCACAGCTCCTTGGCCATAAAGGAGGACCCTGTTGCCCATCACCTGCCCACACATGGTATTTTATATCCC
This sequence comes from Campylorhamphus procurvoides, assembly GCA_013396655.1. Classification (NCBI taxonomy): domain Eukaryota; kingdom Metazoa; phylum Chordata; class Aves; order Passeriformes; family Dendrocolaptidae; genus Campylorhamphus; species Campylorhamphus procurvoides. The sequence goes on from WBMV01000462.1 coordinate 400,295, forward strand.
TTTTGGCATTTAGAGCTGTGTCTGCTGCCCACAGAATTAAAAATAACACCACAGCTGCAGAGGTGAGGGCAGGAGCACCGGCCAGTCCTGGCACAGGGATGTAATTCCTGATATGAGCAACGTCAGATCCTTTTGGGGATATAAAGAAAGGTAGCCAGTGGTCTCTGAAGTGTAGCTTCAATTCTGCTTATTTTCTCCTTGCAGAGGCTCCTTGCTTTCTTACGTGATACACATCAAAAAGGCTATTTTAAGTCATTGGGTTGGTTGGTTCCTCTCTTTCTTTTTTTTTTTTTAAGTAAAAATCAGCCCCTACACCACAAAATTGCTGCCTGAATGCTGGGTTGCAGCAAACCCCAGTAATCTTGATCAGCCCTGATATAAAATGACAACTGGGGGTATCTCTGGGCACGCTTCATTTGCTCTGTCAAACATCATAAACAATTCGAAGGGTTTATTTATTTTTTTTACCTTAACAAAGTGTCAGTAGCATTAAAAACTGAAAGGGGCTCGTCCAGAGAGCTGGGTGGAAATCAGGGTGTTTCTAGCAAAAAGGGAAAGGTCATGGCTTGGTGTCTCTGCAGGTCTTTGTGTGCTGGGTGTTGTCCCCATGGATTTTTGGGGTGTGAGCTGCCATCCTGGAAGGATGGAGTGGGAAACTGAACATCTCACTCTCCTTTGACCTTTACCACTCGTTTTATTAGTGCCCCCAAAAATATTTGTACAAGTGATTTTGGGCTGGTTTTGGCCTCATGTAAATGCAAGGAAAGGGAAAACATCAGTGATGGGCTGTGTGTGCTGGTGGGGAGGACAGAGCCCCACTGTGCTGGGGGGCTTTGCCCTCTCTCCGACTATTCCTTATTTGCTGCTTTTGGACTCTCAGGAGGCTCTGTGATCCTGAGGCACGTGAGGAGGTGTCCTCTCAGGGCTTCCTTGGAGAAAAGGGGATATCTTTCTGACAAATCTGAATAGCAGCAGGAACAGGTCACCCTGCCAGAAGGATGCTGAGCTCCAGCATATTCAGCCCAAGCACCCGAGGAGAGCGAGGAGGGGAGGAGGCTGGTTCTCTGTGACTTTTTTGCCAGCCAAATTGATATGGGAGTGCTGTAAAGGGCTTGGGCACCTGCTCGGGCACCGCTCCTGATGCAGCTCTTATTAATTCTGGCGGCAGGGATGGAGAGGCAGAGCTGCTGGCTCTGTGGCTCCCTGCCAGCTCCTCAGCTGGCTCTGAGAAAAGCCCTTCAGAGATGTCCTCATCTTCCTCACCTGAGCCACCAGCAGCAGGTCACGCTGTTGGATTCTGTGCTGCTGGTCGTGCTGGGGGTCGGTGCCCACCCTGCCACCGACCTGGCCTTGCTGCAAACACAACAGGCTTGCTTGGGCACGGGGATGTTTTTTCAATTAAAACAATCCCCCCTCCTCCCTTTGCTCCTGGTCTCAGAGGAGCCTTGGAAATGTTCCTGCACTTAACATTGCATGTAATTATGGGCTGGCTGGGAAAGCAGCCCTCGGTGTACTTAGCAGCATCACCTTCTGATTTTCCAGGCAGCACTTACTAAGCAGGAAAGGAGGAGAGGCAGGAATTATCCAAGCTTTGTGGGAGCCATACATCATGCTCAGTGGGGTTTTTATCCCCTCCATTAGGCTGGAGCGTGGATGTGTGGGATGATGCAGTGCTGGGCACCACAAAGTGTCCCCTGTGTCACAGTGTTTGGTGGCACTGCCATGGTACAGCCAGCCCTTGCTGGCCTTTTAGAGTCCTGGTCTCCCAAAGCAGGCTGCAAACAGCTTCTGTTGAATTTTGCTGCAAGTACCAGTCAGAAGAAATGCCGGTAAATAGAGTCTTTGGGGATGAAGTTTCAGATTTTGGTCCACGAGCCAAATTAAAAGATTCTTTTTCCTCTCAATAAACAAATCCCCTCTTCCCCTTCCTACTTGCTGAGACATCTGCTCCTCTGAAAAGAGCTTGCACCACAGAGAAATCCCCCCTGCCGTGTGTCCTACTGTCCTCTCTGCCTGCTCTGATTTGCATCTTTTATATTTTCTTTGGATTATGCTCGTCAGATTCCGTGCTTAGATGTGGTAGCAGTGCCAGGGGGGTTTATTTCACGAAATGCTGTTAACCTTTCGCTGTTGTTTGTCTTATACATCCCCATGTGCTACAGATGCTTCTTTTGTTATCTGAGAGGGAATCCTACAGGAGCACTATGAAACACGGCATGGGAAGGAGAGGGATGGAGGGAGGGCCGTGGGCTCTGGAGTGGTAATGAGCAGCTACGTGGGGCTTCAGGCCTGGGAGTTAATTCCTGGACATTTTAAATCAGGAGTGATCAGAAATTTTGAGAACTGGGTTTCATGGGCAACCAGGTGCCCAGCCTGGGACTCAAGCAGCAGCCTTGAAAGGAGGTAAAGCCACTGATTGCTGGTTTGATTTCCATCCAGCTAGTGATTCCTGACCACCTAAACTGGTTTGTTCTGGTGCTGGGGGTCCCCCACCCCACCCCAGCACTCACCCACCCACCCTGACAGCAGCTCTGGGTGCCTCAGGGGCTGGTGCAGACCCAGCAGCTTTCAGGACTTCTTTAACCACCCGTTTACCCTCCAGTCACACTCTGGAAGGGCAGAATTGACTTTATTCTGCCAAGCCGGTACCTTCTGGGACTGGGGATGAGGCTGATGTCACAGTAACTTGTCCCTCTGGTGGCCTCTCTGCTGCAGCACTGCCAGAGAAGCCCCTTTTTGGTGGCCCTGTGTCACCATCCCCATGTCATTGTCTCTGTCCTTGCTTCAGGGTGGCACTCCCTGCCCAGCTCGGGGCTCCTGATGGGGAGAAGAATGTTTTCCTCCAGTCTGGCTGCTCCTCCCTGGCCACACCAAGGAGCAGAACTTTGGCTTTGCTCTAAACTTATGACTTTTCTGTCAAGGGAGATGGTGGTTCTGACCAGTGCAGTTTTGTTTCAGTCCAAGTTTTCCAGCTCCTCCCTCAAGCCCTCAAAAATCCCATAATTGCTTATGGTTCCTTGCTGGGTTCTCTTTCCTCTTCCCAGACAAGAAAACCAAGAGAAACCCTCAGAGCCTGGACCAGACCTGCAATGTGAGAGCCCATCACGTTTTGGGGGAGCATCAGGTTGGTGCAGAGAAGGATTTCCCAGCGAGAACCTCGTGCCTTTCCACTGCCTCTCCTTCCCTGCCTGGGCAGATGGAAGGCAGCAGCTTTTTAATTATTAAAATTAGTGCATCCTTGAAATCACGTAGCATGCTTTTGGCTCTGCAAATCACTGCTTTCGTGAGAGAGGAGCAGTAATAAAATTAACCGACAGAGAGGAATAAACAAGTGGCACAGATGTAAATATTATATAATCTGCATTTCCTAAAATATCCCTGGCTTGGCATCAGGAGTGGGATTCAGAAGAGAACCAGAGCAAGGGTGCTGATAGAAAACAAACAATAATAGCAGGCAAATAGTAATTAATCATTCTGTAGATGGGTATTAATATTTGCATTCAACCTCCTTGCCAAACCCTCAAGGTTCTTTTCATCCCCCTGGATGTGACAGGGAGAAGTGGGGAAACTGAGGCAGATGGGAAGCCCCCAGTGCTGGCTTTTGGGGGAGGTGTCACTGAGCACTTCCAGGTTTGTATCCAAGGCTGGAGCCAATTTTTAGGTGGTGCAAAGTGACAGGAGTCATTTTAAGCCAACAGAGGGGGATCCCAGCATGTGCAGGGAGCCCATCCAGTCCTTTGTTTGCTTTTGGGGAATCCCTTGACACACGGATGCTGGAAAATATCCTGTCCTGCTTTCTCTTTTTGTTTTGCATCATAGTGATCTTATGTTTTAATGGACAAATTAGTGCCAGGTCAGCTCCCATATTTATGTCAGGTAGTGACTGCAGAGCACCAGCCTACTCTGCCCAGGTCTGCTCCAACTCTGGCACTGCTGTGCCCATTTATCAGCACATTTATCACATTTATTGAGCTGTGTCTGCTCCCTGGGATCACTCCTGGCTTGGGGAACCCACAGTGCATGGTGAGAATTAGAGCAAAACACTTCCAGGAGCCAGCACTCCATGCATGACAGGACACTGTGCTGGGTTCACTGTGGGGAAAGGGAGATCCTCCAGCTTATTGGGATTTCTTGCTATTTGTTTGGAAAAACACAGAGGACTCTGACACCCAACCACGGGAACCTGGCACAAGTCACTGCAGGGTCATCAGTGGGTGTCCCCAGCAGGTTTTAAGGGAAGGATTCACTGGCACCCAGCTCAGCTTGGAGCACCACACTTTCTGCTTGCTGCTTGGAAATCTGGAGGGGTGTTTGTTGTAACGTGACAATCTCTCTTTAATGTCTCATGTTTGAAGTCACATTGGAGAGACATGTCCCATCTGGTGAGTCACAGCCTTCTCCTGTCACTCGGTTACCTGCAGGGCTTCACAGGGGGAGTGATGAGTAACCCACGCTGAGTGACACATCACAGGCAAATGTAAATATTGTCTTTTATTTTTTGCCTTCTGAAGCCTCCAGAAGAAAATTAATTTCATTTCAGTTTGAAAACACGAGCCAGCCTGGTGTTTTCTGCCGTGGCTGGGAGAGCAGCTGGGTCAGCCCTTCCTGAGCAGGTGGTGATGGGGAGATGCTGCTGCTTCCCATGGTTAGCTCTGCCACCCTCTTGGAAAAGCTGGTTGGAAAAGCACCTGGCTCTGGTGCTCAGAAGTGCATCCTCCACTCCCTGCCTGCAGGCAGGACCAGGGATCAATATCCCAGGAGATCAGCTCTAGCCCTTCTGCATGAGAGGGATTCACAACAGCCCTGATCAAAAGCCCTTCTTTAATCTGGGAGACAGCGGTCGATGGGAAATTAACTGTGCTTTGGGGCCCGGTTGCTCCAGCAGGAAGGGGCTGCTGGGGCAGGATGAAGTCATTCCTGCTCCGTGGTGGAATCAAAAGGGTCTGGTCCCAGCTGGCTCCATCCTGTTTGATGTTTTCTTGCTTTTCTCTTTTCACTCAGACTGCAGACAGCTCCTGTTTCATGAGAACAGTGGGTGCATGGGTGGGGGCAGCCGCCTCCACCCTGCAATTGATGTTCTCCTCTCATCTTGGTGCTCCATCAGCATTGAGGAGGAGAGAGAAGAGATGGGGAGAGGTGGGGACATTGAACTGGGATGTGGCTCCAGTCCCTTCCCAGTGCTCCTTCTTGCTCACTCACATCATTTATAGAGAGAACACTTAGTGCAGTGATGCTGTGCCCAGTGCCAGCCCTCACCAGGGCTCCTTATGGCACTGGTGGTGCCCAGGGCCAGCTCACACAGAGGTGACAGTCATTGGTGTCAGGTCAGGGTCAGTGCTGGACACCAGGAATGGTCCTCAGCAGAGGGACAGAGCTCTCAGAGTGTGTCTCATACTCTGAGTATCTCCCTCATCCCATGGGCTGCATCCAAAACCAGAAGGAAGCCCAGGCACGCATGTGAACTCTTTAAATATGATTCCAATCCTGTGTGAGACACAATCTCTGCACATGAAACAGGCGAAAGACCGTGTTCCCCCAAGGCATGGCCTTCATCACATCCAGCTGACGAGCACCGAGCATCAGAGGAAGGTGAAATCAAAAGAATAAAGTACATGATTATAGACAGCATAAAATCTTCTGCGAAATTGTTTCAATTGCCTTTGAAGCCGCTGCCAGAGATGCTATTTCCTTTTGTGTTATTACTGTTTTGAAGGGGAAAAAAAAATCTGTATTCTCCCCAAACCGGGTTGCTGCTGCACTCTTTGTAAATGCCTGCCATCTCATCAGCGCCACATTAAACCAACATTTCGAATTCAAACCAACTATGCAAGTGGATAAATGGAGTAGTAATGGCAGGAATTAGCAAGCAGGGCACAGGATTGAGGCAGCAATGATTTACGAGACTCAGGCAGGAACAATCAAAGGCATCAGATCACTTCTTTGCTGCCCTGCGTGCACCTATTTGCATTTTATTCCCGACAGCTGGATTTTAAAGGTAACTTCTCATCCGACTGGCAAATAGATGCTGCCCTTTTTTTTTGTTCTTAACTGAATAAAATCATCAGGAAATGGGGGAGAAGACTGGGATTTGTCCCTTGGGCTGTTGGGGTGTTACGCCTGTGCCCATTGCAGGGAAGCAGCAATCTGAGGGGCTGATCCTGCTGAGACACCACAGTGTCACACTCCCTGTCACCATCCCTGGTGGGCATTCCCCAGGGCTCTTCTCCTTTCCATGCCAAGCCACTGCCACTGCCCAGCACTGGCCATCCTCCCCCCATCCCCTCCTGCCATCCGTCGTGGATTTCCCACGCTGCCACAGCCAAACTGTGGGGTTTCCTTTTCAACCCCAACCACCTGCTGGCAGCACCTGGAAATCCCACATTCCCAGGGACCAGCAGTGCCAGGGATAGGACTGGGACAATTCCTTTCCAGGGGAAAAGGGCTGGAGATGCCCATAGGTGCTGCAGTGGGAAGGAGCTGCTGGAAAAGGGGCTCTTTTGGAATGTCACTGCCCAGGGGAGCCAGGGCTTCTCTGGGGGTTCCTTTGAGTTATTCTGAGTGCTAAGCTTGTTTCTGGGGCAGCACATGGAGCTGAGCCATCCCTGTGGGAAGGGAGAAAGCCAGGAAGGTGCTGGACTCTTTAAGTGTTATAAAAGGCTAATGGCCAGTGGGTGTAAATCACCAGTGTCATTGTCTCCAGGGTTTTATGACAATGTGCTGCTGTGTATAAAACCTGATCAATGGACTTTGTGGGAAGATACTAAAACAGAGCTGTGTGCCCAGTGGCCTTGTGCCAGTGGCTGTGACTTCAGTGACAAGATGTGCTTTCCTGCCATCGACTGCTGAACCGTGGCTGGCTCTGGGAGGGGAACGTGGGAGCTGCTTGGAGATGGGAAATAGGTGAGTATTTGGGGTAAAAGAGGAGCCCCAGGGGCTTTATCCTGCTCCCTGCCATGGTGGATGGTGCCTCTGCACCTGCACACCATGAGCATCAGTTTCCAGAGCCCCTTTGTTAATGGGGGTAAAGAAACCCCCACATTTCTCTCATTATCTGCCATAGGAGAAAATAGAAATCCTGCTTTGGGGCTGAGTGACAGGATGATCTGTGGGACTGTTCAGCTTTCTTTCAGATCTGAACATATTGGAGTTTCATGCCCTGGTTTTGCTGAGCCCTCACCTGATCTGTACCTTCATCTTCAGCCAATAACTGGTTTTCTACATGCCTTGAGTGAGCTCACCTTATCACAAACCTCTCCGCTCCCTCAATTCATCCATATGGGGGGAAATCGATAGGGAGCACTTAAACCTGCCTCTACCCTGACTGCTCAATGGCCTTTGACAGAAATATAAAATAAAATAGAATGGAGTGAAATAAAATGAAAAGGAAACTAGCAAAGCTTTCCCTTGCCAGACTCCACAGGAGATCACTCCTGGCATGGTCCCACCAATGGAGGGACCCTCTGAGATAATACTCATTTTGCTGAGGGGTGGTGGAGCTGATTTTGTCTCTGCCCTTGGACTCTGCCTCCTCCCTGGTCTGTTTGACTTTCTTCGTGCCCAAACTCTGCCTGTGCCCCTCGCTGGACTCAGCAGACATTGCTGGGAGGGCTCTCACACTCACCCTGTATATTCAACACAACTTTCTCCTTACACAGGAGGGGACAGTTTGGGCTTTTGAAACACATGGCACGTCCACGGTTTGGTGCAGGATGCTCATCACCTTGAGAGATGTTTAGAAAGCTGAAATGAGCAGCAGGGATGGGGTTTGTTTTCCAGTCCCCTCCCCTCCTGCTTCAAACTTCCTCTTCATGCAGGGGCAGAAGCCAATATTTGTTCTTCAGGCTCCCTCATGCTCCTGCATGCATTTCAGCCAGCTCTTCCCTTTGCCTGAAAACAAGAGGAATGTGAGCACAGTCCCCATCCTTTCCCTCTCCTTTTACCTCATTTCAACAGATTGAGACTTAAACAAACAGGCAGATTTTTGCACTTGACTTTTCCACTGCTCTAGAGGCTGAAACAATGCTACAGCAACAGCTTTGCTTCATTATTTGATGCTGCTGCAGCCACAAGATGCAGAAAACAAAGGAAGGTAACCAAATTAACCGGATGGGAATTTCTGTGCTTGCCTGTGTCCCCTTCCCCAGTACTGAGGAGCAGGGATGGAGCTGAGAGGTGAGAGGGGCTGTTTGCCCCCTGTATTTATCCAGAGGTCTCCTGAGTGCCCCTCTCTTCCCTACAACCACCCAACACACCTCCCTGGACTTTCCCTTTGCTCAGAGCCTCCTAATGCCTGTCCCACCTTCACTACTCACCTGCAGATCAGGTCTGCAGTCTCACAGTGTTAGGAACTTCAGAAGGTCCCAGATTTCAAAGGCCAGTGGGGACAAACGTGCAAGGCCCTCCCTGCAGTCAGCCTCTGAGCTCCACAGATTAGTGGTGAACCACCCAAGGATGTGAACTCCACTTCGGCTTTGTCACCTGCTCCCTTTGAGGAGGAAGAGTGAGGGGAAGTATTTAACTGTGGATATAGATGTACATCAGACAGCCCTTGATGTCATCTGCAGACAGGGGTATTTCACTTCAGAGAGACACTGATCTACCCAATTCTGCTGCCATGCAGATGGGAAAAAGAGTGTTGTAGTGATTTCTCCTCCAAAATCCCTCTGAATAAATGCTCTCATCTAAACCAGCAGTGCGATTCCCTCCTGAAAGTGGGAGGAAAGGGAGAAAGGAGAACTTCAGCATTCAAAATGTAAAGATGATAAAAAATGTCCATTTTTCCCCCCCACAAAATGGGGAAATCAATACAGGAATCCATCCTCATTTGCAGGCATGAGAGAATTCATCACGTGGTTCTAATTTCTGGTGCTCAGCAGATTTGCAGGAGATGGAGACAGCAGTGGACACAGGGAGGTTGCTGGAAAAGGCTCTCAGTTCCCTCCTGGCTCTCACAAGTGTGAGCAGGAGCCGTGAGGGACCCTGAACACCAACACAGAACTTGAGATGGGTTATGTAGGCACTTACCCTGGAGTAATGAGGATGAAGGTGCAGTAATGGCAGACTTTGTGTCTAATAAAGGGAAATTTATTCAGAAGGTTCCCAGAAAGTCAGACCATGACAATATCAACCTCAACTAGTTGCTTCCTGATCCCAATCTCTAAGTGGCAGGAAGAAAAATTGCAGCTTCTCATCCCGTTGTGGAAACAACTGTAACTGGGACAGCAGTGCCAAAACATGCTCAGCAAAAATATGTTTGGTGCTGCCTAATGGAGGTGACAGGTCCCACACTGGTCCCACAGAATCATAGAGTGGTTTGGGTGGGAAGGAACCTTAAAGCTCAACTTGTTCCAGCCTTCCTGCCACGGGCAGGGACACTTTCCACTGTCCCAGGTTGCTCCAAGCCCCATCCAACCTGGCCTTGGACACTTTCAGGGATGAGGCAGCCACAGCTTCCCTGGGAAACCTGTGCCAGGGCCTGCCCACCCTCATAGGGAGGAATTCCTTCCTAATATCCAATCTAAACCTCCATTAGGATGACTGAGATTTGCAAGGACGGAGGGAGCTCAAGCTCAGGGCATTTCACAGGCTGCCACATCCCCAGCCCTGCAAGATCTTATTCTTTTTCTTGCCCCCTCCGTGTTCTTCTGCAAAGCATCCCCCCCATGGGGGTCTCTGGTTAACTTGTGAAGGGAGCAGGAGCAGCGAGGAGCAGCACATGAATACACATCGTGCCTTTGCTGCGGGTACTTTTAATGCAATTTTGCTGCTGAGCTCTTAAATCTATTTTTATTGCCGCTAAAGTGCCGAACCATCCTGTAAGGTAAATGCAGGGCTGGCCGGGTTTCCTGTTCCGTCCCTGGGTCGGAGGGAACGGCTGTGCTGGGAGAGGTTTGTGGTGCTCCCCTGGCACCGGCTGTCGGGGCAATGTTGGTTCCACACTTCAACTCGGGTGAAATAAAACCTGTCACGGGGAAGACGTTTGGCTGGAAGAGACTTTTCCCAGCAAACGGAAGGAAATAAAGGGCAGGCGGCTCTGTCAGAAGCATAAATGTTTCATCAATTCTTGCTTAACTCGGCAAACCTTTCTCAGATAGAAAGTTTGCAATTATTACCTGGATCAAGACAGCTTAATTAAGCAATTAGGATGTAAAGTTAACAGCCCTTGCAGAATGAGTTGCGGTGCTTTAATTTCAGAGTTGCTCGTGCATGCAAGAGAATGACGGTTTGGGAAAAGGCAACTTTTTTTTCTCCACCTTCCCTCAAAACAAAACCACCATCGAATTAATAGGATAAGACACATTCACAGGCACTGATGGGAATTTTGCCTGACTCAGGATGCAGCAAATCACTGAATAAAGCCCCACCACCAGCCAGAGACAATGGCTCCTTGGAGAGCCCGCTGAAGGCAGGACGTCTCTCAGACAGACTTAAAGTCCCTCCTGTGGCTCGCCAGGAACCACACAAGTAAACAAAGCAGTGAGGTGGCTCCAGGGAGTGATGTGCTGGACAACATCCAAAATCTACGGAGTCGGGGCTGCAGCTTTCTAATGATTTTCAGCCAACACCAAACAACAGCTGGAAGGGGCAGCCAGGGTCGGGATGTGGTGTCAAGAGGCACAGGACACATGCCTGGGCATCTGCCCCATTTGCATGCACTCTCCATCTGCTCAGGGAGACTGGGGACATTTTGGCAGCAGAAACACCCCTTAAGCACAGCCATAAGGAGTGGCACATGGAAGCTCCCCACCTCCACTGGATGGACCTGACTAGTGTCCTGTGAGTAGGACACCTCGATGTCATGGCCAGCAGTTCTACAGGGCACAGCTCCTCTTCCTGCTGCTCTGGGGAAAGGCTGGATTTTAAAGAATAAACCGAGCAGGTTTGTAAGCTCCTTAACCTCCATCTCCTGTGACCTAGAAACACCGTAGCTCCCTTGGTGTCCCATGTGCTCACATCCTCCCCTGCCCATGGATGGATCTGACAGCTCCTGATGCCTGGAAAACAGGCTAAGCCTGAGGCTGAGCTGAAGGAGTGTAACATGACTGGGGAAAGTATAAAGCTGAGTGATTTTTGACTTGGGTCATAAAATCTTTATGGTAACTAAGACGAACCCCTTGAGGCTTGAAATTGTAAAATTCTGGTTCCGGGCTGTTGGTCCTGGAAATTAAATTCCCATTCTGCAGTCTCGGAGGTGCCTTATGCAATACCCAGTGGTACCAGCCAGGAGGGAGGAGTGATGCTCACCAACCTACATCCCACCACCACCACTGGGTAACAGCAGGGGCTTCTTTGGTCCAATATTCACTGGCCTGGAGAAAACAGGAAAGAAATGATGGGTTTGGAGCTCACAGTAAAAACTATCAGTGGAGTGTAAACTCTGAGAATATGGATATTTCTCCACTGCTTTCACTCCTGCAGTTAATGGCATGAATCCTCTGACACATCTATCTAAATGGGTCTGACAGAGAGGCCTCCAGCTTGGACTCTCACCAATTCTGGTGGTGGTTTTGTTGCTTTGATGGGTCTTGAGGTTGCTCTCTGCCTTTTGGGGTCTGATGTAATGGCAGCTGCAGTCAATGGGAACCTTACTAAGGACAATTAGATGAGCAGGAGGATGAGAAAGGAAGGGGGTTCCCAATTCAGAGTATTAATTTAAACTGCTCCCTTGGGGCTGTCCCTTTAAGGAGGCCTAAAATCGTAATTAAAGGCTGCAGGCACAAAACACCGCTTTTTCTTAATATCTTTGAGTAATTAAAACTGTCAGTGGGGGAGGATTAGCACAAGTTAGACACAGTATTTCAATTTTAACTTCTGATCCCTTGAAGTTTCTGCTTATTATTTTTTTAACAAACTTTAATCTAGCTACCGTAGATCTGCAAATTAGACCCAGCGAGCTCCAGCACGTGTGAGACATTGCTGACATGCTTGATTTGGGAGGTGATGGGCTGATGGAATAACCTGAGCTATGTGGACTGAGGATCCGGCCAGAAACACACAGATATGGGAAAACTGATCCTGACTGGAATTAATGCTTTGAAAGTAGCAAAGACAAGGCTGAGTTAGCTGAGGTTTCAAGGCAGAGGTGCCCAGACATGGTCCTGCCTCCATCACATGCCCAATAACCAGTTTCAAACCATGCCCAGTGCCTGGTCTAGGCCTGAAACAGGGTTGTGTTTCCCTGTTGTGGAAGGGAGGAAAACAGATGGCCCTGGGGCTGGAGCATCAGAGAGCTGAGAGATTTGGACAGCAGGAAGACAGAGGTTTTAAGCACAAAAATCAGGATTTGAGTAAGTTGTGGTGGAGCTCGGAAAGCATCACCAAGAGCTTGCAAAAAACTGCTCACAAAGTGACCATCCTGTTGATTACATAGAAACAGGAGGCTAGTTTTCAGTGATGCTGTGATGGTTTTGCACCCCAGGGTTGCTCAGGGTTGTGCTCCAGGAACACCCCCCAACCTCAACACATCCATTTCCACTGGCCTTGCTCACGTGGGAAAGAACAGCCCTGAATTCAGCAGATAATGATGAAGCCTCTTTAGACTCCCCTGACAGAAAACCACTTTAATAATCTATAAGACACAGTTGATTGAATAGGGAAAAAGCCAACAAGAGCACAACAACCCAAATCAATGCTCGATACAGCCTATTATTTGTTTCCTCCAACAGTCCTACAGGACAACTCCTTTCCCCCAGCTCCATCTCGCCTCAGAAACACCACAGACATTGTATACAGGGGAAATTTAAAATAAAACACCCAGATACCCATTGGCTACCCCGGGGAGACAACAACAACAAACATTTATATATCATTGGACATTCCAGCTGGAAATAAAACATCAACTGTAATTTGTCACAGCGAAAATACGGCCGCATTTTTTATTCTCTGTTCCCCCTCTTTCTGCCCATCAACAAAAGTGGGTGGAAGTCAAAATTGCTGAGCAAAAATGTAATGTATGTACATAAGGAGAGGAAGCAAACGACTGGGACTACAATTTATTGCAGAGACCGTAGGCGGCGTGTGTGATTGCCCACAAGGAAATTGCCAGAGATGCAGATATTTTGCAGAGCTTCTTATTTACTTTCTTCTTTACTTTGCAAGTAAATAAGATATTCAATAAGAGCCGGCAATTTTCTCACATGCAGCCTCCAAACAGCTCTCTATTTCTGATGATGAGTAGTAATTCCAACATTTTGCCTTAAAAAAAAACCCACCACACACACAAAACCACCCAGTCTTCCACATTTTACATTTTTCTAATGGAAAGGGTTTATTCTAGTAAGAAATTACCCTTCATTTATGAAAAAAACCCATTTGATTACTTAAAAAAAATATCACTGCACAGGCTGAGCCGTAGCGATGTGTGGTATTGTATTGCTGAAATACCCCAGCTCTTTTTGGGATCTCTTCAATATTGATATAAGAGTCAGATGATATCGATGGTCAGGGAGCTTGGGAGAGCTATGAAATATCCATCCCATTGGCATCTGTCTTCCTAAGCTGCATTGACTGGAAACATCAGATGCAATTTCGTAGAGAGGTGTCCCAGAACAACAATCTGAAGTGGGGGTAGGTGGGGAGGTGGGTGAGAAGTGAACCCAGCCATGTGGATTGTCTCTGGGAGAGGGTTGGGAAGCACGGGAGGCACTCCCAGCCAGCTGCTCGGGGATCAAAGCTGTTTGAAAAGTCAGCTTTCCAGATGGTTTGGAAACAGGACACCACCAGGCCAACCCACCACGGTCTGTCAGCAATGAATATAAATGGTGCTGAGTATCACATTGCTGAGAGGACCATTTATCCTCATAATCAGTGGCATGTTTTCTTCTCTCTCCTTCTTAGAAGAGACCTCCAGGAAAGTCACTGAAATGCTTCTGCATCTGCGGACAACACTTGAAAGGCCCCAGCTTTGGGAACATGGGACCAAAAGCAAAAGCATGTATTGAATTCATTCATCTGTTTATTTTTAGGTGTCTCAGAGCCATTGAAAATCGATGGTCGTTCAAATGTCACTGCTGGCTTCAAACCTGCCTCTCGGCTGGGGGGTGAAGGGAAAGGCTGTGGGAGCCAAGCCCCACTTCCAGGGATGAGTTTTCCAGAAGTTTCCTGCACACTATCAAAACCCAGGTCCTTTAGTGGAGTGAGTTGCCATCAGCAATATTTGGGTTCACTTTCCATCTGTCCCTGAATACCCTAAAGAACGGCATCAAAACCAGAGGTGTGAAACTCGTGCAGATGAGCACATGGCTCAGTGAGTGAGGGCAGGAGGCTGAACCAGCCCAGAGGATGCAGAGGTGGCTGAGTCTGAGGCTGTGCCCTGTGCATGGAAAACTCCTGGGAAGATGCACCTCAGATCCCGAATTAGCTCTCTGCAGCTTCAAAAAGACACTGAATAATGCAGACAGGAAAATGAGCACAGGACAATCTGGCTGTCATCCAGCTTATCCAAATATTTCTATTTTTGGCTTTGTTTGAGTTTCTTTGCAGCTGAGAGGCACATCCCAAGATCCCAGTGCTTTTGATCTGGAATGCACTGAATAATTCCCTTTAAACAATAATAAAAGAGGAATTTTTGACACCGCCGCCATAGCAACGACTGATGTCATAAATGCAGGAACATGACTTCATGGCAGGACCCGAGCTCGGGAGGAACTTTTACTCAGGAGCAAATATCACCTGCAGTAGAGTGGGGAATACAGAAAACTGGGTAAACAGCAGATCATTGCTTTGCATAAATGTCCTTTAACCTCAAGCACTGCTGAGGATGAACATCCCTCTTCCCACGGCATCCGATGGGTTGTTATGAGTAGGGCTCTCCATGTAGAGACAGCTTTGGAGAAGTGGTTTTGCAGGCACTAACCCATTCCAAGCCCTCCCTTGGGAAGGTCTCCAGCACTGGGCTGCACAAGATAGGAGACTGCTAAAGAACTTAAATGAGATAAAGGATTTTTCTAGATTTTCTTGGCACTCACAGCACAGCAGAGGTCTGGGTGAGACTCCAAGGGTTGTAGCCCAGCCCCTGGTACCCAGGACAGCACTTTGGTGGTGGAAAAAGCTGTCCTGTTATACAGGGAGCCTTTGCAGTGGGTCATGCTGGGTCAGTACAAGCTACCTGGGTAAATGAAGGCTGTTTTTGGTGAATAAAAGCCACCACTGATGGTTGCTGCAGCAAAAGGCTCTGCTGGAAGAGCTCCTGGATCATCCCGAGGACTGCTCACAGGATGGCTCGGTGCTGTGGAGCTGAGTGGCTCTTACAAGGCTTTCTGGACAAAAATAAAATGTACTGAGGCATTTTAAATTCAGCCTGGAGGCGATCTCTGTCTGCAGCCCTTGGTTCACATCACCATCTGGCAGGAGGAGCTGAAATCCATTTCCATCAGAGGCTTTGCCAGCAAGCGAAATGAAGGGAAGGTGGGAGCTGGTTTCTCAAAAAGCGAGGGCTCCGTCAGAGCTCCCACTGCTTGGCAGCCTCCGAGCCCAGTGCCTGGGGAAGCAGGAGCCTTTTGCTTGAGACCATGTTGTTATTGCCTCAATCTGCAGCAAAAGGCAAACCCAGAGGGGTCTTTGTCTTTCCATGGCTTGGGGAACCGGCCAAGGTGCAGAAAATTCAGCTGCTCTGAGAGTGGTGAGTTAAAGGGTCCTTTCTTCTGGTCTGCAATTCCGAAAAACAACTCCTTGAGGGGTCAGTCTCATGAATAACTTGAATCTGATGTAAGGACCGAATCTCAGCATCCCACTGCAGTGCCTGCAGATCCAGCACCTGTGGAAAGGAGAAAGCCATGGCACACCTGGACATTCAGGGTGTGCTTCTGCCTGAGCCCCCAGAAAGGTGGATCTGATGAGCCCCATCCTCTAAAGATGCTCCATGTCTACACACATATTTCTCATAATATTTTGTCAGCCAACACTGTAGAACAGAGAAGGCTGTGTCTACTGGGAGTCTGATTTTCCTGCTCGTGCTGGTGCCTGCCCTGCCAATAACAAATAGATTCATTTATAAAATCTCTGTCATTGTCACCAGGCAAGTTACTGCAGGGCCACTGAGACATGGGCCTCAGGCCAAGTTATATTGCTCGCTTCATCATCCCACACACTTGTGTTGCCTGCACCAAATTTTCAAAATCTATTATTCACATCAGCCTGGGGTTTGAGGGAACGGATTTCCAATAGTTTGCAAATATCATATTTGGAACAAAAGCCATTTCCCTTCCGCAGAAAAAATAAAGGAACGTGTGTTAGAGGCTTTGTCAGGTCCCTGCTATGAGAGCAAAGAGAGGTTTTGCTGCTTTGTGGGTTTTCCATGTGGCAGTGACAGGCAGAGGACACAGTGGAGACGCTGGAGACCAGCACTGGATTCTCCAGTGGTGTCACCACAGAGGTGTGAGAGACTTCTCTGCCTGCACAGGGCCAAAAAAGGGCTCTAAACTACCAAAAAATGGCTCTAGAGGCTGCCCTGCAATTATAAACAGCAAAGAGCAGGTCTGAAGCACCACAGCAATGTGTGGTTCACCCTAAAGCCACAACTTGCCCACGCTGGGACAGGGGTGGCTCGTGGTGGAGAAGCTCAGCTTTCCTGGAAAGAAGGCAGGGAGAGGGATGGAGAACCCTCTTGCTTCTTCCTCCTGTGCCACAAACTTTTATGGGAAAGAGAGGTCAAGGGCACAGTTCAGAGCTGAGTTTGTTTAGGGAAGGTGCTTGAACAGCCTAAATCTCCCTGATTTCTCATCCCTTCCTTGCAATCAAGCCCAGGAGGGGCTGTGTCCTCTCCAGGGGAGGGCTGGGGGCTCAGCGCAGCTCCCCTCAGCCACAAAGCTACTCTTGGTTTCCCTTCTTACCAGCTATTCCCATTTCCTGATCCAGCCTTCCTTCTCCCTCCCAGACAATAACAGCCTTCCAGCCACCAAAGTGGGACAAATGGCTCAACAATGATTTCATATTTATTGGTTGTCCTTGAGATTAAATATTCTTAAATAATAACACCAAAAAGGCTTAGAGCCACGGAGGAAATTCTTCTGAGCTCCCATTAATTCAGGGCAGTAAAGGGACATGGGATTACAGGGAGGGTCAGGCTCTGCCCACAGCCAGGTACAGGATTTGTTTTTCCTGAGACAACGGGGGTTTTTCTGAACTGGTTTCACGTAGAAGCTTAAAATCAGGAGAATGTTAATCTGCTTTTACGGTCCATGCCTTTAATCAAAGCCTCTTGTAATTAACATACACACTAATAACTCTGTAAATGCAGGACAGATTTAATACAAAGGGTTTGCACAACAGGAATTTCAACCAGAAAATGCAGTTTAGGGTGTTTCAGGCTTTCTGAAGAGCCACCAGCCTGTTGGAGGGCTCCAGGGAAGGGGCTGCACCCTCCTTGCACTACAACCTGCCAGTTAAAATCTTCCTGTGCTGATCTGGGGAGTGATGAATGCTGGAGAAAGGCAGGAGGGGGACAAGGGTGCCTGGATGGGTGTTTTTCCCCACCTTTAGACCCTTTTGGAGTTGTCACACTGCACAGAGGGCTGGACCTGAGGCAAAGTAGGATGCAAAACAATATACTGGCATCACACCACTCAGAGCCAGAGCAGGGATGGAGAGAGCCAGAGTCTTGCCCTGCTATTAAATATTACTTTTCTTAAGAAAAAAAAAGGGCTGGGTGGAGAGAAATGTGGAAACTTGTTGAATTAATCCAGAGATTTAATGTCCAGCTGTTGTGGAATTTACAGGCATAAAAGATTATTAAGCTTGGAGGTCCTGTGCCACAGAGACTAACAATTTTTGCTGCAATGGGGCTATCAAGGATTGGGATTGTGTTTTATGGTGCTGATTTATGGCTCTGTAAAGAAGACACAAGATCTCTTTCTTTTCTCTTTGAGTAGTTAGTGAGCCATGCTACAAAGATACAATAAACTCAACTGGAACACTCAGGGATTCCAAAGCAGCAATGCCAAAGCTTTCATATTATTACTATTAATTATTACTATTATTACATTAATTTCTAAGACATCAATCTCCATACTATGCTGGTACTGTGACTTAAATTTAGCACAAAATTAGCATACATTAGCTAAATTAATGTAACATACCATATGTGGCAAAAACTAACATAACATAATGTGGAATAAATTACAATAATTTAACATTGACTCACAGGACTTGATGAGACTGTAAATCTTCTTTAGGAACTAAGATTAAAGCAAGAAACATTAAAAAGTAGATTCATTTTACAAAGGAACAGCCTTTGCAAACGCAGTGTTTTGAAACACAGTTCATTTAGTAAAAGGTTTCATCCAATTTGCCACTTAATAGCGTTGCTTTGCAATTACAACATTCCCTTTCACCCAGAGCACCTGCAGCGCTTTACAAATAATAATTCATTTGCGCTGTGTCTCGCAAAGCCAAAGAGTATCAACGTGCCCAGGTTTTACACGGAATGAAAATGAGTCGGGGATAAATGAAACCGTTTGGCCGAGCGTGGCAGAGGCAGGGACTGTGTCTCAGAAATCCTGACTCCCAGTTCTTTGCCTGGATCATCCATCATTGACACGCTGCTGCTGCTGCTGCTCGTGTCAGTGGTGAAACCTCCTCCCAGCTCGCCCTGCTTGCTCTGATTCCTGCATGGGATGGAGGGAATCTGCTGTGACCCCCAAAATTCCCATCCACTGCTGCCTTCTCTGCTCCTGCCATTCCCGTGGGGATGTTAAAAGTTTCTTCCCACCACCATGGGTTTTGTTGGAGGAGGTATCCAGCTTTAAAGGAGGGGATGTTTCTGCTGCAATAATCACACAGAGCTCATTTCACTCCTGCTGGAACAGCCTCCCTGCTGCTGTAGAGCCCACAGCAACTCGTCCCCATCCACCCCACTGGGTACCAGAACCACAGAGCCCAGGGAAACTCTTCCCCCATTCCTTTATCCCCACGTGCTCTGCATTTCGCTCAGGTGATCAGAAGAACACAAGCAGCACTGGGAGCTTTGCTTGGAGGAAACCCAACTCCATCTCCCCTCCATGGAAAGAGAAGGCTTTGCTGCTGTGAGCTCTGGAGAGCTGGGCTCCTCCATGCCTCAAGGGGAGGAAGAGAGAGGAGGGAGAGTCAAGGAACTGTCCTTGAAGAATGCAGGAGCAAGTATATTAGTCATAGAAAATCCATTACTCAAGATGATGAATGTCCTTTCCTGCTATGTTGCTGTTAGTTGCTGGAATTAAAACCCAGACCCGTGTTGCAGCTCTGTGAGGACACTAATTTACATGACAAGTACACAGATTAAAAACCTGGTATTTTGCTGGATTGCAGAGTTGGTCTGGCCATTGGAGAATTTGCCCCGTTCCAGCCTCCACCATTAGGAATTCCACCAAAGGACTCCAAATCTTTGATGGAAGGTGGTGGACCACAAGCAATACTAGAGCACATCTTCCCCCAAGGGAAGTGGGTGCATCTGGGGGAGTCCCATGGGGTATCTGTGAGCAGAGCAGACAGAGGATTTGCTCCTCAGAGACAGCTCAGGGATGGCCACAAGATCCAGAGAGATGCCTGTGGGGAAGATGAGGGGTCTGATGTCTTCCCCATGGACCATCCCGAGCCATAACTTCTGAGCTCCAGACTCACCCCGCAGAGATCAGCAGCCCAGTTCTTGAAGGACAGGGGAAGAACCTCACACAAAAAGCCTTTGAGCCCAAACCAAGAGGGAAAGCAATTAGGAAAGATCGCTCCAAGTGCGGCAGAGTGGGAATAAACAGATGAGGCAAGGGAAATTCCTGCTCTCCTAGGGGTGTGCCCAACTGCCCTGGCCATGGGCTGCCTGCCCTCCATCCCTCCATCCCTCTCTCCTGCGTGCTCCAGCTTGGCAGGGTTGTGGCACAAACCTTCTGATGTGCTGGAGTCAGTCCATGGAAAGCAGCAGCCATGGCTGGCATTGCTACACTGGAACAATATTCCCATAGAAATTGCCATTTTCATGCACAAAAGAGAGAGAAGAGGAATTTAAGCCTGGGATGACAAAAGTATTGACGTCCTGGGCACCACCCTCAGCAGGAACCTGCTGATGGAAGGAAATATTATTTTCCAATATTAAACTAATCTTGGACTGACTCAGAATCCGGTGACAGCGGAGTAATTTAATCAACATCTCCAAATCATTTCACTTTTGGAGTAAGAAAATGTGCTATTGGAAAAATCACAAATGAAATTTTCCCAAGCGTCTGAAATTCAGTTTTGTTGGTTTTTTTTTTTTTTTTCACGTCCCATCCTTTGAGATGTTATGACACCATGCCAAAAAGTGAAAACACAGGGATTTTCTGAGGAATAAAAAAATTTAAATTTTGCTCACTCCTGGTCAGCCGTGAGCTCAATATTATGAAGCAGGTTTTAAAGCTGTAGAGAAGGTGATGAAAGAATATTAATGATATTCTTAGATGAGCAGTAAAATACACTGACGCTGCTAATAAATTGTAGCTGCTTTCGTGCCCACTGGGATTTTGGACGGATACAAGCTGATCTGAGAGATAATTTTTGTTGTGCTTTGCTGGAACTGGTGGAGGAGAAAGGTTAAAATCGGGGACAGTGGCTGTGCTGGGAAGACACGATGGAACTCGGTGGTGATTCATCACCTTAGAACAATGCAGACCATGAAGGAACTATTATAAACCCAGGAAGGGTAACATAAAACCTCCGAATTATTCATCAATCCCCAACCCAGGCTGCTGCTCGTGCTTTTTATCTTGCAAATAAGATGTCAGATCTCAGGAGGCTTAATTCAGTCTCTGCTTCCCCAATTTGGTGGACCATCTATAACGATTTGCCATTAAATATCCCACATTCACAAATTTCTACATTTATTGGCGTCATTTTAAAACATCATGGCTATCTTTTTATGTCGGCAGGAGATATGACAGAGCCCTTCAATGAAGAGAATTGACTATAAAAGGTGCTAATAAAGAAATCAATCTAACATTATAGTACATATTTAGAATTAATTCTACCTATTCTCCCCCCACCCCCGGGCAATAGACAGCACCTAATAACAGTGGGATCATCTGAAAAGGTACATCCCTTGATTTAAAAACTGATGTGTGACAAGGTAATGGGATTAAAAATGAATTGCCATTTTTAATAGCTTCCCACCAGCATCCATCTCACTGTCAGGGCTCCCCAAACAACAGAACGCGAAGACGCAGCCTGAAATTAGTCTGTCTTGTTTTAAGACTCTTCCTAATGATCCTCTGAATGAATTCCTGCTCTTTGGCAACATAATTTTGGAGTTAAACATCAGCTAATTTATTTTTTGTACGCACTGATGGCACACAGTGGGTTCTACGCTTGGCAACGGTGCCTCATGGGATAAAACAAAGTGCATTATTGGGGGAGAATCAGAGTTTCTGTTGCTCTGCCAGCCAAGAAGCAGCACGAGCAGTCCCTTGTCCTGCTCCCAGGTGTGGGGCAGAGCCCATCCTCGTTGGGGTCTTGATGGAAAGGGCAGCTCCAGTTTGGGAGATTGACCATTTTTTGCCCTTCTGGGGTGGCTGTGGGGGTGGCAGGGCGGGCAGGGCTGCTCCCTCAGCAGGCTGTGCCATTCCCAAATTGACATCCCTGTGTATCTCAGCCTGCACCACACATTGCCAGTCGTGTCCCAGTTTAACTGCAGCGCTGACACCACTCTGCTCCTCCGCAGCACAAATCTGGCAGGGGCGCCGGTGGAAGGAGCACATGAAAGCATTACTTGTTTTCCCCCCTTTTTCTCGAGTCTTAGAGTTTTACATAGAGGGAGAGAAAGGAGGAGACGACGAGGCTTTGATATGCCATGGCACATCTCGTGCTGAGATCACTGGGTTTCTTCGCGGTGTCACCACCAGCTCATGATATTCCGCCTGCCGTCGGAACGGGGGCAGAGAAGCAGCTCAGCCCCTGCTGCAGATGCCTCCAAAGAGGTGTGGAAGGAGATAGACCTAAAATAACTCCTAGGCTTTCCCTTTTTATCTCGCAGGGCAGATTCCCAGCACGCAGGGAGCTCAGGCTGAGGCAGGGGGATTCTTTCACACCCCATGTGTGTGGACACCCCTTGCAGGTACCGATGCCTCGAATATCCCTGCACCCAGCACCCTGGTCTGACTCCAGTTTTCCCAGTTCTGGGTGTTGGCTGGGAGCTGGGACTCTTATAATTGCAAACACCACCCCTGTGGGTAGCAGAGAAGACATTAAAAGAGCTGATTTCAATTTCCATCTTCTAAGGGGTTTATTAATAAACAGTGTGGGTAAATATCCTCCATCCAATTATGACAAACACCTTGAAGGTACAGTGTCCTTTTAAGCAAACATTAGATGCCTTATTAAATCTAAATTAAATGCTCACTAAGGGCCATTCATTGACAAAAAAGTGTTTCCAAAAGTAATGAGCAGGTCACCTCACTGGTGTATTACTGCCTGACCTTGGCTTCCTGAGAGACAGCCTCAGATAATGCACCAAAGGCTTGGCTGATGAATGGCTCTGCTGAAATGCTCTTGACCTTAGGAGACACTCCAAAGTGATGAACAGTTAATGATTCAAGGCTCCAGAAAGAGATTGTTTTAATTTCTGGCCATAAAATGCAATTTTCAGGCTTGGGAAGTGGGGAGGGAAGGGAGGAGAATGCAAGGAATGGAGAGAGGGGGTTTGATTTCAATATTTAGCAAAACATGGTTTAAAAGCACTGCTGAAAGGCACTGTGTGGCCAGCTGTGCTGTGGGGAATGTGCAGTGCCATTCTCAGCCCCCTCTAAGTTCAGGACAGATGCAACCACTGAGCTTTTCCTCGGGGTCACTGGTGGGTGCCACTCCTAACACACCCCACTGACTCCCAGGCTTACAGCACCCTCTGAGCTGATCTCCTGCTCTCCCAGTGAAAGCCCCACTCACCCTTCATGTCCAGAGAGCCACCAGCTGATGACCCATCTCACCCCATTGCTCCATGTTCTGCCACCACCAGTTCCTTCTTCCCAAGCTCTGACATCAGCCAAGGTACCAGAGAGAGCCCAACACCTCCTTGTCAGCCTGTGATTGCTTTGGCCCCTGAAGCACTTGCTTTTCTCCCATTCTGAAGGCAATAAAAGTAATGAGAAGAATGATGGTGCCATCTGCTCCTGAAGCTCTTCACCTGCGCTGGGAAGGCAATTTGTTCCTGTGAGTCTGTCAGGCACATCCCCTGGGCAGCAGCAGCAATCCAGGAGCCTTTTCCCTGGCACAGGGACCTGTGCAAGGGGTTTGAGACTTGGAAAAACAAGCCTCAAGCTGCATCCCTTCATGTGGAGGGACAGAGTGAGGGATGGAGAAGCTGCTTGTGAGCTGGAGACAAGACTAACTCTGGATCAAAACATCTTCATGGCTTGGAGACCAACCCGGGGTGCTGGGTACCCCCAAAGCCATGTCAGTCCTCCAGGGTGGTGCCACTAATGATATCACTGGAGTGTCCAGAAAAGGATGTGCAGATTTTAGTGCCCAAAACAAAACCAAGTGACCAAGAGGTAGGGGGAAGAGAGGCAGTGGCTTGAGATCAGTCACCAGGATTTTGTTCTCTCAGTGGGTTGGCTGAGAAATCAATAGAGGAGATAAAAAAGGGGAAAAAAAAAGATTTTCCTGGAAAAGTCAGGCCAAGATTCACTTGGAATCACAAGGAAAAGCCCCCATAGGGTGAGGCTGGAGCAGGACTTGCCAGCAGAGCTGCAGGTCCCCACTGGGCCAGGTTTGGTGACAATGGCAATTTGTATCTGGAGCACTTTGTACTTGGGACCAAAGATCCCCTCAGTAAATGACACCAAAACATCACAGCTCCCCCTGTGAATATAACACTGCACACTTGACACTTGGGCAGCATCAGGTGGTGGGAGTTTGGGGACTTGCTTGAGGTCAAAGACAGTGGTTGGTGTTGGTGTGACCCTCAGCGTGAGCCACCAGCATCAGCCACCAGCTCACACTTCATCCATCTCTCTCAGGAAATGAGAGGGATTCTTTTTTTCCTCCCTCCCTGGTAGCTGAAATGTAGAAAGATATATTGGTTCAATCTAAAGGCACAGCAAATAGTCACAGGGCCTTGGCTCCAGAGGGATTTTTTTGTTCCTTTTTTTTTTCACCAGCTAATTACATTTAAACAAATTCTCACTCTTGAGCTTGTTGGGAAGTGTCAGCTCCTGTTTTTGTCATCTGGCCTCACAGTGCTCAGTCTGGCTGAGTTTGCCTAACACTTTCATTAACCTTTCAGGGCATTTTGCTTATGAAACAGTGAAACAAATGAACAATGTGCCACTTAGCCTGAAGTTTCAGTCCAGCTGCTCTTTAATTGGCCTGTGCCCCGAGTTTTAAAGTGGTCCAGTCTCCTTCCTGCCTGTTCATCTGTGCCCATTCACCACAAAGACAACCCTGGAGAAAGACAGAGATGCTACATATATAATAAATGAGTATCTCTCTCTCTGTATATGTTTATAAAATCAAACTATTTTCTTTGCTGTGAGTGAAAGGCAGGACTTCACCTTACTCCAGGGCATATGGTCTTTCATGATGGGGAAAGTGAAGTTGCAAAGTCTTTGGGGGACCTTTCATACTTTCTAACTGTTGGCATCAAACTAAAAAGCTTTAGTGAAGACCTTAACCCTCCTAAAACAGAGAACAGTAGGGAAAGAGAGAAGTAAATGGCTCCAGAGGGCTATTCTGAGTCACAGGAGACAGGGTGGAAGGACCTTGAAAAATCACTGAGTTCATTTCCCTGCCTCCAGGCAAGATCAGCTCCACCAAAACCTCTCCTGACAGATGTTTGTCTGATCTCTCCTCCAAAATTTCTTCTGCTATTTTAATCCCATTATTTCTTGCCATGAGAGCAGTGTACTTATAAGAAAAAAAAATTACTGAAGTCTTTTCCTCTCCGTGGAAAACTTGAACATACTTGGTGAGCTATCTTTGCCTTCAGCCTTTTCTTCTACAATGTTCCTTTAGTTTTCTTCTGCCCAGGTGATCTCTGGAGCCCTCACTGCTTTCCCCCACCCATTCCTCCTGCCTGCTCTCTGCCTTGGGTGCTCTTGGGATGTGCCCATTTGTCTTGCTCCTCCTTCCAACCACTTGGGAAAGGCAGCAGCAACACTCCCTCAAGAGTTACCCCAAATTGTGTCCAATTCAGCCAGAGGTCAGAAAAGGAGTGCTGGTTCAAGTGGTTCCAGACAAGACATGCAAGGGCTGCAGAATTCCCATGGGATTTCACTCTGATCTCCTCATCCAAGGGGAAACTCAGTCACTCCAGGGTCAGCACCTTTAAAGGAAAGCTTTCCAAAGCATTTGGCCTCAGGAAAGGGCTGCTAACACTGACTAAATGCTGGTGGGATTGATGGACCTTTCCAAAGGCATCCCTTAAACTCATTCCAGAGTCTTTCCTTTGTTGGGTGAGGACTAAAGATAAATATTTCCTCTTCCACTAATTCACCCTACTCTGTGGCAGGGCCAGTCCTTGAGCACAAATCCCTCACCCCACATGTACCAGCTGCTTGCCCAGTGGTCTCTTCGGGAGAAAACCTTTGGTTTGAATCAATTTGGCTTGATCTCATCTCAGACAACCCTCACAGCCTGCCTGTGTTCAACTGGTTAAATATATTCACTGAGCAGCTGAAAGCTTGGCCTCTCTGGCTCCTGAATATAGAAAAGCCTCGTTAAGGAGTTGCTGCACATGGATCTGTGGGGAGAGGGAAGTCAGGAGCAGGACACAAGCACCACTTCTACAGTCCATTAGCTGCACCCCAAAAGAAGGGCTGAGGTCTTGGGGCAGACCTGTAGAGATCATCCGTCTAAAACCTCATTTCAGCTGCTAAAAATATGCAAGGGCTGAGTTTCTCCTCCTCGCTTTTCCCCTTACAAGGCGAAAAACCCTCCTGCTAATGGCTTGTAATCTCTCTGCCATTCCTAGTGGCAAAGAACTGGTGAGTCTCGGAGGGCGAAGGAGCTGACTTCTGCTTTTGTTCTTGCACATGGGAAGCATTAGCAGTGACAACTCGAGCTGTGCAATATGTTTTAGTCCGGGAGGAGAGAGGATGGTGCTGCAGGAACAATACGGATAAAACTGCACAGCATGGGAGCCGCTGACTCAAAGGCTCAGTGAGCAGGGGGAGAGCAGTGCCCTGACCCTCTCTGGGGGATTTGCACCCAAGCCATCCTTCTCCCTCCCCCTCTGGACCACCTCTGACCCTGACAGGGATGCTCCTCTGACCGCCAAAGCCTTTTCCCCAAAGGTACAGGCACCTGGAGGAGGTGCCAGGGCGTTCCTGCACAGAAGGATGAGCTCGAAGTAATCTACTCCAGAATGATACGGAGGCAGATTTTTGGCCAGGCTCCAGGTTTTTATTAATATTCCAGGCTGGGGGAAGGGAAGGCTGTTCTTCCTTTCGTACAGAAAGTGTTGAGAGGAGGAAGAGAGACACATTTCTGTTCAAGCCTTCTGCAGCCTCCAGGCTCCTGCTGCCCTGGGGAGGTTTCTTGTGGGTACATTTGCAGGGCAGTGGGAAGGTCCAGGGTGTTGTGGATTCCTGTGGCAGGGCAAATGTGTAAAAATCCTGTTTCATTATATACACTGGGAGGTGGAACTGGGAGGAAAGGGAGCTTTGTCGTTTGCTTAAAAATTTATTTTTAATCCTAGCTCGAGGAGACACCCAATTCCTGGGACAGCAAATGCTCCAGCCTAAGCAGAGGAAGGGCAGAATTCAGGCCAGTTTGGGGAGATTTAGGATGAGAAGCACTGCTGTAATCTCTGCTTTGCCCATGGGGGCATCACATATCGTCCATAGGGGAGGCTTCATCCCCCAAATCTGCTCAGCCCATAGTTCCCTACAAGATCACAGTGCCTGAGCTGGGCATCCTGGCTTCAACCACAGCAAACATCACCCATCTGCTGAAAATCTGTTTTAGGGCAACCAAGGCACCCAAAAACCTCCATAAGAAATTCTATGTGGAAAACTGCTGGACAGAAGGAGGGATTTGGGGATTATCCAACATTAAAAGCAGTAAAGAATGGGAACACACAGTCCAACACTTTTATTTTTAGGTCCTCCTTTAACCTTTTCTTTTTCTCAGGTGTTGAAAGTTGGGCTCTGGACTATCAGGGATGACACCATTAATTTGGATTTCAGGAAGCCTTCAAGGAAGATCTCTGTTGTCAGCTCTGCTCTTTCCTTTTTTTTTCCCAGCTACTAGGCAAGGCAAGGAGATTTAGGAAAGCCCTGAGGGCACAGCAGGAGGACAGACCCTGCAAGATGAGGAGCTTGGCAGGCAGCTTGGGATGGGCAAGCTCACGTGCCTTTCATACAGAGCACACTCAGCCCTGGTTTGTCTCCAGGGAGCAGAAATCAGACTGACACTGGGAAGAGGAGACATCCTACCTCTGAGAAATGTCACCCTCAGTCCAGGAGCATCAGCTTTCCTCCAGCACACAGACTCATCTTTCCTTGCAAGGCTGCAACACCGGTATTTTGGAAGCAGGGAAGCTGGAATGGTAGTGAAAGCTGGTCTGAAAGCAATGCTTGTGGGAAGGGCATGTTACCATCCTTCGTGCTCACCCTGAAGATCACAGGCTGAGGAAAAAAAAACCAGGAAAAATGGAAATGAAAAG
The DNA here is from genome assembly GCA_013396655.1 of Campylorhamphus procurvoides. Classification (NCBI taxonomy): domain Eukaryota; kingdom Metazoa; phylum Chordata; class Aves; order Passeriformes; family Dendrocolaptidae; genus Campylorhamphus; species Campylorhamphus procurvoides. Next base: position 427,890 of record WBMV01000462.1, read on the forward strand.
GATTTTCTGTTCCTCATTAACTGTACTTCTGAGTTTATTCTTACCAGGCAGCATCTGTGCTTAGACCAAATCCCCATCCAAGCACAAGTAAGATGTTTGGCTTATAGACTCATTAAAGTGATAGAGAGTCAGGCAGTTCAAATGATACAGCCCTGTGTGATTGTGCTACTTAAGGACTCTTGTTCTGTCTCTATCACAGCTTTAATAGCTGTGATTCCTAACCCACCTCCTGATTTTTACTCGATGCCATATATACACACACATGTGTGCACACTCACAGTTTATCTCTCAGGCAAAGCCCTTGGAGTTCTTGAGAAGCAGCTCCTGGTGCAGGAGAGATCCCACAGTTTATCTTAAGCATCACTGCCCTCGTAATGTCTTGTTATCAATTTGATTGTGTCAAATTTTGCTCAGCTCTGAGACCAAGAAATAGCCAGACAGATGGGAATCCTGCCTAACCTGCAGCTCTGCTCCAGGCTGGATTCCCAGAGCAGGGAAAGGCTATAGCTCTTCTCCTGACTGTTGGGAACACAAGCCTGCTTGGCACAAGGCAAACCTAAAGCAAAGCTTTGCCCTGTGATGGCCCATGATCCTGGCAAACAGTTCCTGTGCTCAGCAGCACATGAAGATTGTTTCATGTCCTAAGAGCATTCCCTCCATCCTGCCCACACTGTTCTCCCCAAAAGGCTCCCACACACTCACCAATCTGATGGCTTCTCCTTTGGAATAACCCCACATTTGGGAGTGCAGGGTCCTGACATTGCTATTAAATGGCCTGGAAAGTAGCATAGCTGGGAATAAAGTATGCAAGCCTGGAGAGAGACTGGGAGAAAAATGTGCAGGGAACAGTCTATTAATACCTGCCTGTACTGCCATTGGCTTTAATAAGCACTAATAATCCCTCACTGTCAGGAGTATTTCTATTCACCCTCTAATTTTAAATAATTATTATAATAAAGATTCTACTACCAAGTGCTAGAAACAGCATCCTTGTCACTAGAACTGTACCTAGTAATTGAAAAACAAACAGGCAGAGGATCTATCAACCACACACACCAAAGAAAGAGAACATTAACTACCAGGCTGCAAAGCCCTTTACTTGTCATAATATATTAGGTGTTTCATTACACATCCTGCTGGAGCTGCAATCACAGGACAAGCCAGAGAAGGGAAGAGAAGACCTAAAGGGCCAACATATTCTAGGGAAATAAGGTTTGTGTCAACGTTGCTCTGCTCAAATAAAACATATGTCATAAGGATTGGCCTCATCTCCTGTCTGGAAACTTGAGAGCTGGTTTTTTGGGGTGTCTGGAAAAGCATCCACCCAGCTGCAGGCAGGTCCCAAAGCTTGAAGTCCTTGATGCCCATCAGCCCCACCACAGCCCAGCTCATTTGGGGCACTGAGTTTTCTCCCTTTTTTCTTCATTAATTTCACCTTATGGAGGAAAGCCAGAGAACAACAGAATGCTTTGTTTGCATGTTTTTTGTCTTTGCATCCAAGAGGGCAGCTGGGAAACACCCATAAAGTGGGAAGTGGGGAAGTGGTGGCTGTGGGAGCGGCCAGGAGAGCAGGGATGCTGCTGGCCAGGATCTGGCTCCTGAGGTCCATTGACACATTTAATGAACAGGCCTTGAGCTCATCATTTCCCTGGGCTGCCCAACTCCCCAGCTCTCTCCACACCCATCAGTGTGCTGCCTAATTGGGAAATTGATTCATTGACCAAGGAGATAGCAGCCTTTCTTTCTGTATGTCTTAATTAGACTTGCACTGCTGCTCTGGTCCTGGCATGGAGATTCCAGCACCATGAACCTTGGAGCTGCATTACAGGGGTGGTGGCTTCTAAGGAAAAGGACCTTCTATAGAATTGCTTCGGGGTTTTTAGTATTGTTTAGAAGAGGATTTGCAGTGCTGACAATGGTCCTTCCAGAGAAGCTGTGGCTGTCTCAGCCTTGGAAGTGTCCAAGGCCAGGTTGGACGGGGCTTGGAGAAACCTGGGCTAGTGGAAGGTGAACCTGCCCATGGGATGGGGTTGAAATGAGATGAACAGGTTACTTCCAACCCAAGCCATTCTAGGATTCTATGAAAACCAAATGTTTTTCATTAAAAATAACCATGGGATCAAATTTCCTACCAGTCCTACCAAAAGCCTTTAAGTACTTCCCCTTGTAGCACAGCAACATCATTACAACATCAAGAAAATTCATCCTTCTCCTTTCATTTGTAATGGCTGTGAGGCCCAGAGAAGAGAAAATTCACTTCAAAAGAGAAAGAATCGGGAGAAGAACCCAGAAATCTCAGCTCAGTTTCTTTTTAGCCTTTCCACAATCTCAGCCCTGTTTCATAAGAGCTGCTGTTTATGTGCCACCAGCTGCTTCTCCTCTGCCTTTTACTGCCCTTGAAAGTGGAAGCTTCAAGCTTTGGTTTAAATTTATTATTGATAATAAAATAAATAAGCAATCATTGCAAAAAGCCCTAAAACACTTTCATGCTTAATTTAAATGCACCGATATAACATTTGGAATAATCTCATGAATAGATGCAGGAACTACGATCACGTAAAATAACATCAGCAAATTATCCAGTTGCCAGCGCAACTTTCTGATAATAAAAGGCAGCTCAGGACAATTTACCATTGTTTAACTTAATTTATTTATCTCCACATAATCGCAGCACAGCCCTGGGGGAAACAGAAGGGGAAATAATTGGGAGTTGATTTATTTGTATTTGTTCCCTCTAAATTGGACCAGAAAATAAAAAGGTGGAATATTTTACTGAAAATAAAAAATCATTCCAGAAAAATTAAATCTCTTTGGAGGGAACCGGTTTTCTGCTGCATGTTGCCCACCTGGCTGGTTCTGCTGCAAGCAGAAAGCAAAGCAGACAGCAGCCATCCCAGTAGGCATCGGGGAGCTGTCATTCCCATTTCCCCAATGGAAAAAAAATCCATTCTTTTATTCAATAAATCCATTTTTGCCGCTGAAAATTACGATCTTTACGGAAGGGCTATTTTCCTCTTAAAATGCCAACTCGATCTGGAAATAACAGCGCAGGCCCCGCTAGTGAAGAGTTTGAAAAGGTTAAAGTCCAAAAGCTATTGGGGAAACATGTGGCCACTTCTTTGGCAGAGAAAAACGCATAATTTCAGAGGCAAAGCCAGAACACCTGGACTCCACAACCTGCCAGCCTTGCTTTGGAGGCAGCAGAGGATGAGCATCCCTTCACCTGGGGCAGACTCAGCAGGAAAACAAAACGTTTCGGGAGAAGAATGGATAAAGCTCATCATTTATCTCGGCTTTGCTGCATTCCCACACCTGCTCGAAAAGGAGGCAGAGGAAAGGCACGGGAACAGTCAGCAAAGCCAGTGCAGCACAGGGAGCTACAGGGGAAGGGGAGGGATGTATGAAGGGTTTGGCCTTGGTTTAGAGCGTCGTAGTCACTCCCTGTCCCAGATTTTGGCAGGATGGAAGGTCCCAGATGTGGCTGCTGCCAACACCAACTCAGCAAGCCTCTAAGGCATAGTGTCACCTCACAGCTCCCCAAATCCTGGCAGGATCATACCACATCATGCCATTTAGAACTGGTTTTCTCAGGGAGAGTGCAAGATCACTTTAGGCTGGACTTGCTACTAGACCCAGACTAAATTTAGACTGAGAAAGACTGTGCAGGAGTCCCAGGAAAGCAGAAGGCTACGCTTTTATTTGCCAAGGTGGAAAAATGATGACAAAACCAGAAAAAGAATGACCTATTACTTTCAGTTTTTGATTATAACTTCTCCTGAGCTCCTTCCTGCAGACACCTGCCATGTGAGAGCATGTCCTTGCCCCTGGAAGGAAACTGCCAAGCCTGGCACCAGAACCAACATCAGGACCAGGGCAGGAGAGCAGCTTTCATCCCTCCAGGGGCAGCTGGGCTCTCCCAAGCCCTGGTGCCTCCCAGATTTGATTCCACAATCTGCACGTGCACAACAGAAAGTAGGACTTTGGGAGAAGCACTTCGCTTTCTACATAGAAATGAGCCACCTTAAAACTGTATTTCTTTTAAATCTCACTTGAAACATGAATGATTTTGCTAAAGCCTTGCCCTATTTGCCACATAAAGATTTCAAGCCAGAGGCAAGTTTCCTTCCCTAATTCCCATGGCTCTGCTGCCATTCCCTCTGTCCCACGTCCAGCCCCATCCCAACAAAGCCAGCTGAGGACCAGAGGGGATTCACTCCTGCCCTGGCAGGTCCCCAATTCACTGGAGCATCTCTTCTGCCACTCCACCCTGCACTTCGGAAAGCCGAGCTGTAAACGCTTTCAATGTTTATTGTTTTCCTTCCTTTGTTATCCGTTTAACATCTTTATTCATCAAAGCAGCCTATTCATAGTCTCCTCCTCCAGAAGTGAGCAGCTCCTTTGGCTGTAGCAGGAACTCATAGCCATGGGCCACATCAAGCAAACCCACAAACTGAGAGAGATCTGTCTTTGTGTTGCAAATAGAGCTGCTCTTTTAACTCTGTCTGTAGCTAAAGCTGAGCAGCAACAAGGAGCCCAATTCTCCCAAGGATTCCCCACCTCACATGTGAAAACAGAGAGTGCCTTGCATTCTGCTTGCATTAGATCAACTTTTAGTACTTTCTTTGGCAAAAATGGGATGAAGCATCTCACGGCCAGACTGAAATCGCAAATAATGACTTAATTTGTGTACTGCTTCTCACATCGCTTGGGCCTAATTATTCCACTAGATGGACCCAATACCATTCCAAGTGTCATGTGCCCTCCTGGGACAGGTCTTTACACAACTCAGCCCGGAGCAGTCCTTGAAGACACGATTACAAGCAGCCCAAAATGTGAAGTCTCATTACAACTTCTTTTGACTCACACCAATTTCAAATCTACAGGGAAACAGTTTCCATTGGTTATTTGCCTTAATTAACGTTTATAACAAGCTCTTTAAATAAAGCTTCAGCAAGAGAGCAGAGCTCTCTCCATGGCTGTGCAAGTCCACAGCCAGGGCTGGGTGTTCCCAGGGCTGCCTTCACCTGACTGTGGCACTGGCAAATAACAGGGAAAAAAGGAAGGCAAATTCCCTACAAATTCTGCCATCTGTCATCCTGGTCACCAGATGTGTGCTTTTCCTGCAGGATGGGGGTCCATCAAAGCAGGACAGTCATCTACTGCTCTTGGCATGTAGGGGAGCTGCCCAGTTGGTGTTTGTGCTCCCAGCTCTGTTGGGAGTTACAGATGGCAGGCCTCCTCAATATTTTATCAACCTCTGCCACCATCTAAAATCCCCAAGCAGCTTAATTTCTGCTTCCCTAAGTCAACTGAAATGGAAAGTTTACCCAGAGTGATTTTCAGCCAAGATGACTCAAGACTGAGTCCTCAACTGAACTCACCTCTGTCTCCAGCAACAAAGCCGTCCCGAGCTCTTTGTACCTGCAAGAGGAGATGGAATAAAAGGATGGTGCTCCCAGAGGGTTCAGCTGAGAGCACAGCTGAGCCCTGCCAGGGCCTGGCCCCAGCAATGGAGACTGCTGAGGCTTTGCCACATATTACTATGTCCAAATCTACAGCTGATCCTTGTGGCATTCCACAGCCCAGCAGGGAAAATGACTGGTCCAGATTCACTTGCAAGTGAACATCGAGCTGCTTTCGAGTCTTTAGGGAATCACTGGAAAAACAGCTGCCTTAGAGAAAGCAATCCGCTCCACCTAACACCTAATACTCTGTTCTGAGCAAGAGTTAAAATATTTACAACTAGCCACATTAAAATCAAAAGCAAGTTCAATAACCACGCTTAGTTTAGTGCTGCCAAGGGAAGCTGGGCTGTGTTGGACACAGGCTGTCACCTGTGGGTTGCGAGCCTGGCACTGCACAAGTTGAATCGTGGCATCATTGGGGTTGAAAAGACCTCTAAGGTCATTGAGTCCAACCACCATGTTCACCACTAAACCACATCCCCAGTGCCACATCCAGGTGCATTTTGAACAATTCCAAAGATGGTGATTCCAGCACTTCCCTGGGCAACTGATTCCATTGCCTGACTGTTTGAGAAAACTGAACAATCAATATTTTTTGCTTCAGAGGAGATATTCAAGCAAAAAAGGTGCTGGAATTGCACAGCATCACTAAACTTGCCTTGATTCATCTTAAAATTCTTATCAGCTTTATTTTTCTGAGTCTGGCCCTTCCTGGCTGGGTTTTGTTTTGTTTCTTTGTTGGTTTCATTTATTCTGACCCTAACAGTTTAAGAAGCTTCATTGTGGCTGCTGATAAATGGTAATTCATTAAGCTCCCATAACTCTATCTCCTGCAACCACCTTGAGCATGGCCAGCACGAAGAAAGGTTGTCTGGGAAACTGTGGAGATTCCTAGGGATGCTTTAGGGCACCCCAATCATCTAATCTTTAGATGTAATTCATATACATGTACCTATAGGCAGCACCTCTGTATTTACAGCTGGCAAAAACAGAGCCCAGAGAATCCAAAGCAACTGAAGCCCCTGGTTCCTCTTGCCGATTTCAGGCTACCGGTGTTTGTTTGTTTATTTGCAATGTTTCCTGTACTGAAACAGGTATCTCACAAGGGCACTAATTTGGATTCCTTGTGTGGCAGAGCAATCTGGCAGGGTGTGCAGAGCCCCTGTGCAGGCACAGCACCATTCATTAGTATTCCAGAGCATCTCCACTCATCAAATTTGCCCTGGAATAATTATCTAGAATCGAGAACCGATCAACGGGTGGATGACATGGCCCGAGAAAAATACACAGCTGGAAATGTACCAGTGTGCCTGATTTCTTCAACTTGCATTATAATCCTACATCATACTTTCTAATGACTAACCCTCTGGCTGTGTTTTCACTCCCGAAATATATTAACGTCAGCTGCTCTGCCCGAGCCCAGGCATTAAAAGCACTGCTGGATTTGAACGGTAATCCTTGATGCAAAAGTGTAATCCAAGCAGGACTAGTACATGTGTGTACAACTGGCCAAAAGACCAGATTAAAGGAGCAGCATCTGCCTCAAAACAGCCTTTGGAATTCCTCTGCTTCTCAGTGCAGGGAAAGGAAATGATGCGCTGGTTTAATTTTCATTTCAAACTAACCCAAATCCTCATCTTCTCCTCGAATTTTGGGGATGATTGCAGGGAACCTTTTGGACTTGTTCTCCCAGCCCAGCAGGCAGGTATTCACTCACACACCTGGACTTGCCCTGTGTTGGTGGTGCAAGAAGGGTCCCACACACCCCCCAGACACTGAGCCTCCTTCCCCAGCCTTGCTCTCACAAAGAGTGCAATGAAAGGCTCCAAAAATCACGGACTGCTTGTTTGACACTTAACATTCCTCCCAGGTTTTGGGCTGGCAGCAGGATGGATGCGTGAGAGGCGCCTGGAGTTTGAGGAGGCTGCAGGACCAAGTGGAACTGCTTTCAATCATCACGAGCCTCAGCCATGGTATTGAAAATAGCATCATCCTGCCGAGCTGCAGCCACCACCAGCAAGGACAGCTTCCCAGAGCAGCAGCCTGTGGTTTCCCTCCTGCCCACACCCGAGCCACCTTGGCTGCAGAGGAACAGATATAACGAGCACAAACTCCTTGAAGCAGAAGGAACCAGACCAATTTGCAGCAGTTGAGGCTCTGCCTGCTGAGCTGGTGCTCTTGCTGGATCTGGGCAGTGGTGGCTGCTGCCTGGACCTTTAGGACCAGATACCACCCCGTGCTGGAGGCATTCACACATAGCTTGGGAAGCTCACCTTGCAAAGCAACAGGGACTGCTGTCTCTGCTCCAGGTTTTACCCCTCCCAGCTCGAAGGATGGAAGCTGGAGCCCTGGAGCGAAGCTGCTCGGTTGTCTGAGCACACTGTTCCAAACCCCATCTCCTGTCAGATGGTAGTGGGAGAAGGACCCATTTGCACACCCTCATCACAACCACTCCTTACCTTTCTCTTGTGCTCCTCCCAGCACCCTCATTTGCAATTTTCACATGTTTCTGCTCTGTCTCTCTGGACCATAAATCATATAACCACGAAAGGCAAGCTGGGCTGACAGAAGACATCAGCAATAAGTCAGACAAGAGAAGAGATACCATGGCAGCAGAAAAGAGAACAGTGCTGTAATAATAGCATCTATTTTATTTATTGTGCCATCTGAAAGTTCTCGCTGTCTGTGTCTCAATACTCCGTGCCAGGGGACAGGAGGGACAGCTGACTGTAATAAGAGCTGACCTGAGCTGTTGTGGAGGGCTTAAACAAAAGACAACTAGGAAAGAACCCAAAATAGTCTCGGTAATAGAGTTCTGCTATTGCCTTGTCTTTCTGAAGCCTTTCACAGGTGATGCTCACGGATCCAATACCACTGCTGGATATGTCCCCCATTTGGGATTAAAGCCTGGGATGGGGTTATTGGGTTATCTGTAATACCTGGTGGTGTTATCTGCACTGGTCCAATGGGTGTGAAATGCCTGGCACAGGTTTGGCCTGAGAGAAGGTGAGCACCCAAAATGCCATGAGAGGAGAACGAGACAGCTCAGACTCACGAACCTTCCTGGAAGGACGTGCCATGTGTTGACCTAGACGTACTCATCCAAAGCATTGTCCTTCCTCAAGCTGTGCTGCTGCTTGGCACACGGCAAAGTGGAACAGGACCTTCTAAATATAGAGCCTTTTTAATGGCTGCAAGAGGGGAAAATATCCTGGATCCATTTATCTTTGAAAGGGAGCACCATGGGGATTTCATAATTAAACTGTGCACATCCAGTTGCTATGGAGCTTTTACCAGTCCCTGTATCCATCAGCCAGAGGAAAATGGGTCAGTGTAGCTCTCTGCAGTCACCAGTTCCCAAATCTGGTTCCTCCTGTGTTCAAGCACATGGTGTCATTGGAGGTGGCCATGGCTTGCACCAGCAGCCAAGTCAGTGCTGAGCTGGGACCTCACAGGGGTGTTTTGTAGCTCCTGACCTCACATCTGTACCATGGCCAAGCCCATTAGAAAATCTGGTTTAACTTCTCATATCTTCAGCAGTGTCAGTCCCAATTAAAAAAAAACCAACGAAAACCAGAAGAAAAAACAGCCTTGCTGAAGACCCCAGAGCAGGCTGGTTGCTGTTTTTGTCCTTTTCTGTTCATAAAATTCCAATTCTAGCCAGGGATGTTCTTCCTGGAGGTAGCCTTTTTCTACTTCCCTTGATTTTCCATGAAAAGCAGTCAGGAGCTCTGCCACCCTGTGAGTGCTTCTCTGGGTGGGTTGGAATGACAAATAAAATACACCCCAGGCACTTCCTTCAAACCTCTTTGGGAACTGTATTATGTGTATTTCTTGGTCACCTTTAACTGGGTTTATGTAAAAGATCAGAGCAGCTGTGTCCTCTGTGGACCCAGAGAGGAAAAGCCAAAACAGACAGTGGAACAGCTGTCCTCGAGGTGGGTTTGACCTTATCAGATGGAGGCAAGGTAGGAAAGCACATTAAAAAAATGTTGCTGGTGCAATTGGGCAGATACCTCTGAGATTGGGACAGTGTGGGCTGGAGCAGCATCACCTCTGAAAAGCATCAAGCACTGGAAAACAGTGGGGTGTGTGCATGGATTACGGATTTAATTATAATCTCCCAGCCCACTGTTTGAAGCAGAGGGAGGGAGGCATTATTATTACTCACTTGCGAGAACTTTTGGATTTTCTCACTTTTAATCAGTCAGACTACTGGAGATGATTAGTGCTTTTGCTGTCTCAAAAATATGTTTCTTGGCAGGCAAGGTTGTCCTCCATCAGCTCATTGCCTCCAGCAAGGGACAGTCACCTCCTCCTGGGCACAGCCACCCACCAAGACCAGCTTCTCCAGGGCACCAGGATGGGACCAGAGTGGTCCCTCTGTGGGAGGGGAGGGGTGGGTAAGAACTCTTCCCATTATCATAGAATAATTTGGGTTGGAAAAGACCTTAATGATCCTGCCGTGAGTGGGGACACTTGGCTTGTGTTTGCCTCAAGGCACCCTAAAAGCCCTAATGAGTGTGCACAAGGAAGACACCAAGGGATTTCTTCTCTCACGAACACCCAGAGCCAAGGTGGTAATTTATCAGCCTCGTTATGCCATCAAAACAAATTGGCTCAAAACACAACTAAGGCCTCTTTTGGTGTGTTAACAGCAAGAGGTTGAAGAGAAGAGCCATAAAAATAACGATCAGTAGTTTTATGGTAAAGACTTCCACAGGGAAGAGGTGATGGCTGTGCATGTCCAGCAGCCAGGAACACTCACAGTGGGAAAATGTCAATCAACCCCCAGCAGTTTGCAATTCCTGGGAAGATGCTGAGCGATAGGGCAGAGGGAACTCCCACAGCCACATCCCAAAACTGTGGGTTTCAGAAAAAAAAAAACCAAATAATGCCCAGCTCTGCGCTCTTGTTAGCCCACTCCTCACTCCCACCGCAGGACTAAGCCAGGACCTCACCCCTTCCTGGGCAAAGTAGAAAGTCCCTTTAATGAGGGTAATTAAAACGTGGAGCCTGGGGCCGTGTCCCGCAGCTGCAGGAACATCGGCTTGGCCATTAGTGCAGCGGGTGCTGGTAATTAGAGCAGCACCAGCAATTACTTGTTTACTGTTTTTCTTGGTCTTGCTGTTGTTTTTCGCTCCCTTCCAAAAAGGGATGCAGACCCCAGGCATCCTTTGATCGAGCAGCAAACTGGACCCTGCTCTGAGATAGATTTGGAGGGTTATCAAAGCCTTGGTGTACGCCGCTGAACTGCAGGGAATGAGAAAATTACATAATTCTGATGTAAAAACTAATACTGCCAAAAAAAATTATAAAATTATCCCCTTCTTTGATATCTCTAAACCAAGGGGTAGTCCCAGAGGTGAGGGGAAAGGAAAAGCATATTGTGCATTGCTGAGACTTTCCAGTGCTGTTCTGTGCTCCCGAGGTTGTACATTGTACATTTATTTATACGCGGGTGAGTTAATTAGATGTTCTTTTGTCTCAAGTGGCAGGGAGATGAATCAGCACTCTCTGTACACATGCAAGGTCTCTGCTCAGGACTGGCTCCTCAGCAACCCATATCCCCATCCTTCCAAAAACCTATGGAAGGGGAAGGGGGGCCCAAGGGGGTCCCTGGCCCAGGACCCCAGCCCAAAGCCCCCAGTGCTGCATTTCCTCAAAGTGGCTTTGGTGACACTCCCACAGTGGTTAAAAACAAGGGCATCCCTATCAGTCATCAGGCTGAAGAAATCCAAGCCCCAACACATTCCCAGAAATGATGGGCTCTCTTAGGGCATGGGTGGAACTGGTCCTGCCTCTCCCTCCCTCTCTCCTGAGGGACCCACCATAGATCAGCCAGAGCTTGTATTGCTACAACTTGTCAGGCAGAAGAGCCAGAGAAAGCTGATGAAAAGGATTCTTGTGACTATGTTATTCATGCCTTTGCCAGTTATCCCAGAAGAGAATGGTCCCTCCCTAGTCCTGCATGCCACCCCAAATCCCAAGCCCCTCAGCCCCCAGGGGATTGCTCTCACCTTTCTGTACAAACAAGGTGCCCTCTGAAAGAGCTGTGGAAAGTCTGCTCTTTGCACAGATGAAATCATTTATCCAGTGCCTCATTAATAAGCAGGCAAGCACCTGCAAACTCAGGGGTATGGTGGGGGGGTAACAGCACCTTCCTCAGCCCAACCCCACCCAGAACAACAGGGCAGGTTACAGCCTGTAAAGCCACTCTCAGGACCTGAGCAAAATGTAGGGACATTTTGGTCCTGAGAGGTGCTGATCTGCCTCAAGGCCATGGGTGGATGTCCCATCCCCCCCAAGCAGGACTCCAAGGGTGGTCCATCACCCAGTGGAGCAGCTGCTGCAAAGGGGACTGACTTGTACGCTGATTTTTGCTGGTTTTTTCCAGCAGCAGAACTGGTCCCTTGCTGTTCTATACACTGAACCCACTCGGTCATGTTCAAAGTGATGCAAGACTGAATTACAAAGTTTTGCACATTTCCCCCAGTATCTGGCTTCATTTTTCATCAATGTTTTCATGTGACATTGCCAACATCATATTATAAAGAAAACGCATGGCTCTGTCAGCCAGATGTCTGCGTTCCAGCGCTTTCATTTGCCACCAGCAGTTCCTCCTGGCTCAGGAAAAGTGCTGCCCACCCCATTCCAGCAGCAGAGTGTGGGACATGAGGCAGGTGCTGATGCCCAGGGGACAGTGCGGGACACGGCAATTCCTCCCAGCTCTTTCTTGCTTTCATTTGGGCAGGATTTTTTCTCTGATGGCAGATGGGAGTGGGTTGCAGCATTATTTGATTGCTACCTATTTCTGGCAGACTCACAATATTCTGTTCCACCAGGGCAAGAAGCCATTCGTAGGGGGCTGAACATGTGAGTGGGAAGTCGTTATGAGTTGCTGTGATTATGCAAGAGAAGGTGGAGTGTCCAACAGGGTTTGGCTGGAGGTCTGTCCTGCAGAGCTGGATCTGTTGGAGGGGCAGGGAAAGCTGTGCCATCCCCCAGCAGTGTCTGGTGGGATGGGGTGTCCTGCCCAAGGGTGGAGGTTGTAAACCACCATCGTCCCCCTTGGCCCTGTAGTCTGCTCCCATCTCCTTGTCCAGCCCAGCTTGGTGCTCCTCCAAATGCAGTTGGATTGAGGGCTTGGGGAAAGTCTCTTGCATCTGTATTTTCAGTGGGAAATGGTGATTTAGCAAGGAAGAGCCTGGCCAGCCTTGCACTGCAAACCTTGCCTCCCCCTACAAACCAGCCTTCCTCAAGCAAACAACCCAGTACAGAGTCAAACAGCTCCCCCGGGTAAAAGCTCCTAAAATAATAAAAGAACAGCCCATGCTCCAGCACAGGAGTGAATTCAATAGGAATGAGGCTCCCCAGTCCTTTGCAGTTTCAAGCTAACAGCCACAACACCTCGGGAACGGGTGTCAGATCAAACTTGTCCCTCTACCTGGGGTTGTGGCTGTTATTGCTTCCACAGCATGGACAGTATGATTTATTGAAGCTTTTTTTTTTATTTCCCTGTGGTTCACCCATTGCTGTATGTGTGGGGAAGATAAACTGCCTCATTATTGCCCTGATCTCTAATCATGTCACATTTCCAGTTGCTCTGTGGTGGTGGTGACACGTTGGTGTTTTGGCCTGCTCTGATGCAAAGATAAAAACAAAAGGAGGGGAAAGAGGAAGGGATGGAAAGGCAATGTGATGCTAATCCCAAAATAGCATTGTCCTGGCTTTTCCTTGGAAAGCAGCACATACATTTGTGACTCTGCTCAGCTCCGAGGTGTCTCTGGAGGCAACGTGGTGGCAAGGTGTGATATCTGCATGAACTCAGAAATTTGGGGGGTTTCCAAGAGGCTCTACCTGTGAGGGGCTGCTTGCCCAGAGTGAAGGGACATGGATTACCCACAGCAGAGACCTTCACTGCTCAGAACATCCACCCCAGGAGGTCCTGAGAAGGGGCAGCAGAGGCTTGTAAAGGCTCCAGGAATCTTATTCCAGCTCATAAAAGAAAAAGGTAATTGTTTTTTCCCTTCCCATAGCAAGACAACGCATATAAAGCAGGGAAACCCCCCTGAAACCAGCTGTCCACCTTAAGGCTAGATGGGTCGTTCCAGGGCCTCTTTGTTACCTGCCTAAAATATCACATGTGATATGTAGGGCAAGAGCTACTCAGAAAACTCCTGGGGTTTTTGCTGCTGTGGTTAAGCAAAGGAATAATATTGACCAGATGCTCTGAAAGAGACGGCTGGATCCTTCAGTAAACAACAGAGACACCGGAATGATTAAACATATTAGATAGTGAAAGAAACAGAGATTAATTTCAGCACTTAATTAGAATACCTCTGATCTTCCCCTTCATCACTATTTTCCTTCTCTTCCCTTCCCTAGTTTGTCCACATGTGCTTCCAGAGAGCATCCTTCAGGGAAGAGGGAGGTGTGAGATATGCCAATGTTTATTTTAACAGCTCCTTTTTTAGGGCTCTGCTGTGAACACGCTCCTCCTGTTGAATGGGCTTGTTGCTATGGGATAAAGTGATCCAAGTTCCCTGGTTTGGTACTTTTTCTCCCCTCCATTTACATGCAGTTCTTGCTCTTTGCTGAAGGACATCTCTGGGTATGTTCCCAAGCCACTGGTGGCCCATCTTCACAATCCCATGGAATGTCCTTCCATTTCCTTCATTAGTACTTTGAGGCAATTAATGGGCCACCACCACATTTATGCCCTCATGGAGTCTGAAGGAAAGGCTGGATGGTGCTTGGAGCAACCTGGTCTAGTAGAAGTTGCCCCTGCCCATGCCAGGAGTCTGGAATGAGAGGGTCTTTAACCTCTCTTCCTACCCAAACCTTTCCGTGATTCCATGAAACCAAAACCACAGAGACCCCCAGCACTTTCTGCAGTGCTCGAGGACTCCGGCGAGGCTCGAGGTGCTTGTTGGACCTGCCAGAGGACCTGTGATATCGACTTCCCCGATGGCAATCACAACCTCCATACCGTTTTTAATACTTAAAATACAAAAATGCAGCAGAGCAGCGCTGCGGACTCCCAGCTCTGGTAGCCTGTTTCCAGCAGCGTGTTTTCAGCGGAGCATTTCAGCTCCTGACACAGTCCATTAGATCCCATCAGCCCCCGGACAAATGTCTCCCTGACCCTTCTCTGACAACCCTCATGAGCCCTGGTGCATGAGGGCTGATTGCCCTTCTGCAGGTTTTATCCCATCTGCTTTAACTGCACAGGCTATTTTTATGCCGAAGGCTTGAACACTTTAGAGCTCTTTAGCCCGGCTTTGTGCATGCCCGAGGCTGGTGCTGCTGGCCCTGGCTCGAAGCCGGGACCGGGCAGCACCGAGCTCATCAAGCACCGAGCTCATCACTGCAGTAACGAGCCCTAGTGTGAACATCTGGCAGCGGCAGAGCAGCGTCGATTCGCTCACATTATGATAACACACTAACGATGGTTGGTAATTAAACGTCTGGCAGTTTTGCCTGTGCAAAACACTCGCTTTATTGAGTTTTTGAAAGCGAGTGTTATGGCTGAAGGCTGGGCACAGAGCCCTGCTCGTTTGCAGTGGTTTGCCCTCCTCTGCCATTGCTGTGGCGTGGGCTGCGCTCCAAACACCTGCACCTGAGCATCCATACAATGTGTGTCCTTAACGTGTCAGGGATTCAGGGGGGCTCAGCAGGAATTTGGGATCTTCTGCAGAATGTCCTGTGTTTCCTGAGGTTGGTTTCCTTCCCAGGAATCCTAAAATCTGCAGAGGAGAGCCAGCACCCAGCCCTGTGTCCAGCAAGGAGACAGGCACACACACCTGGCCTGGTATCATCATCTTCATCATTGCTGTATCTGTTTGACTCCATTCTGTGCAAATCCCAAATACCTCTGGATTTCTGCATCCATGATATATGCTGACTCTTCAGGTGTTCCAGGGGAAATGGCAGGAATGATGAGAAATGTGGGAGTCTGGAAGTGTTTCTGTGCTGTTGGCTGAAGGCTGCCAGCTCTCAAGTGGTGTTTGCAGGAGAAACTCTTGCTTGAGAGCACAAATATTTGTGCTCAAAGGCAGTGGGCCTAACCTAACACCTTTTCTTCAGGCAAACTCCTCCTGGAATGCAGGACTCACCCAAGTCTCATTTCCCAAAGCTGGCTGAGCCCCAGCTCCCAGAGCCACCCCATGTGCCTCTCACCATGGCAGATCCTTTCATCCTTCCACAATGTTTGCTCCCAGGTGATCCCACGCTATTCCCTGCTCATCCTGCTAGTCATGCAAAGCCAAGCCAAGTGCCCAGTTCCACCAGTGTGTTTTCCCTGGACCTTGCTCCCATGGTGGAGCACGCTTGCCTGTGTGCTGCTCATGCCCAGGATCACTGGCAAATTCCTACTCAGCTGCTAATTTAAAATCCCAGCACAGCTATTGAGCCTCCTTCTTGTGGCTTCACATTGCAGAATTGCAATAAAACTTTAATTGAATGCCTTCTTCAAAAAGGGACCTCCTTGAGTTAATGCCAGCCCCCCCCAAGTGACCCTTTGCAGCCACAGTATGTCTATTTTATTACAGCATGCCATGGCCAATTTGATGGGAAAGGGAGACTGTTCAGGCCGTGCAGAGGAAGTGCTTTAACGTTCATTCAAAGTGACAGTGCCCTGGTGCAATATGACTGGTAAATGCTAAATTGCCACAGATGGCAGGTTTATGTTTCCTCTCCCCAAGGTCCTTTGCCTGTGGTGCTTGGGGCTCACTGAGCATGTTTGAGGAAGGACCCACGTGGCTGATCTGCCTGAAAGCACCCTCTTTTTTTTAGTAGCTGGGTGCTCAGAAAGTGCTAAAATGGGACAAATGAAAAAAATATCCTGAAAAGTAATGAGATCTTTAAAAGCCAGATTAGGAGGGAGAGAAAGAGCTCAGCCCTTGTCTGTTGAGAGGGAGCTCATTAAAAGGCTGAGGACCAGGAGGAAAGCAACAGACTGTGGACAACCTATGGCCCAGAGCCCCTGCTGGGGTTCCAGTTGGTAGTCTGGGGTGCTGATCGCTGTTCCAGACTTGTTTCTGAGGGTTGTCCTCCTCTCAGAGGACACCAGAGCCACAAAGCCACCGGTGCCCAGAGTGACCATGGCTGCCAGCACAGCCAGTTCTTTATGTAACCACTCCCTTGCATTCCTCTTCTCGTTCTTTTTTAGGTTTTATTTGACAGATCTGCTTAAAAACCAGCGTGGGAATACAAATGACATGTTCAATAGATATCAGCTCATGGCTTTACAACATCCCCAAGAACATAAGTACCACATCATCACAAGTCCTCAGCGCAGGCTGAGAACAAAAGCCCAGCTCAGGTCGTGTCAGTGCAGGGCTGTTTGTCATGGCTTGCACAGTTCTGCCACACACCAAAGCCACTGCCCTTGGAGGTACGTGTCCTCCTGGGATGGTTACACAACTGACTCTTAACAGCCATGAACTTACCCTTCCTGGTGGACCTGGGACTGTCTTACAGGAGGAAGATGATGTTTGGAGTTAGTTAAAACTCTGAGGGCTGGTGCCTGTTCTGCTGCAGACAGCTGCATCCCTCCTTTATGCTCCTTGGATGCAGTGTAAAGGTGACCATTCTTTCCAAAAAGCTTGGGAACCGTGTTTAAGAGGTTTTAAACAATTCACTTAATCCCTCTCCAGGTCAGCTGCTCCCCTTGATTCACGTTGTCTCTGCAGAGTGTAGGAAGAGCTCATCCCTGGGCTTGTTAAGAGGCCATCCACCTCCCTGGTTTTTTTGGCCACCACAGTAGATCAGGCTGAAGGAACCCAGGAGAAGCCTGTGCAATTCCATGCTTTGTAGGAGACCCATTTTTCTTCTGTGTTCATATCTGGTAGCTGCACTCCTCCAGCTCCCAGGGGATACAGTGAATATAATCCATGCTCATCTGGCTTTTATTTATTCATGATGGTCCTGATCCTGCAATGTCCTGAAACGGAGGGTCTTGGTACCTGTCAACTGGCAGGAGCATATCCACTGTAAATTATTATAAAGAGGGATGTGTACATTTGTTTTTACAGTGCTGTAAAAGTGGAGTAACTAGGAAATCAGCCTTTAATTGCCCTCTTAATGATTCTAACTCCTCTGCACTCATTCAGAGCCATCTCTATTGTATCAGGTATAAAAAGAGCGGCTTCATTGACATGGTTTATGACTTTATTAAACCCAAGGATTTTATATTAATAACTATCAGCTCCTCAGTTATATTTCCCCAGTGAAGGAAATGTGTGTATTGGTGTAGGTCCAAGGCAATTTGTAAACACAAAGTATTAAAAGGCTCAACAATTCTAAAAAGTTTTAATTGGAAACTCAACAAATTGCTTCGCAAGTTCTTAATGCTTCAGTATGGAGCTCTCCGATAATGAGGAGCTAATTAAGGGGCCACGATTCATTTTTTTATGATAACTGTCTCCATATGGGCTCAGCACTTGGTGCTTGCAGAACTAATGAAGGTCAGAGAAGTAACAGCAAAGGAAGAAAGGAAAATTTTTAGCTCTCAGTGTTGTGATGATGCTAAGCAACAGCCAGTATTTCTGCCTGGGTTTTAGGCCAGTGCTGAGTGAGCTTCATTTAATTCATGGGACAGTCTTGTGTAAGTGTTCTTGACATTCAGGGCTGCATTTTACAGCCCAAAGCTGAATTTCACAGCCTAGAGCTGTATTTCAAGGCCCAAAGCCGCTTTTCACAGTCCACTGCTGCTCCTGTGGGTTTCACTACCAGTGGGAGGAAGGATGAGCTCCACCTTGCATGAGGTGTGGGGAGCTGTGCTGGCTGTGTCTGAGCTGGGCAAACAAGTATCTGTGCTGCATTTGTGTCCTACCATGCCCCAAAGCTGGCCAGGCATCACCTGGGATGGCCATGAGGGTTCCATGGAAGGGTAGGTGCATCAGAGCCAAGGGTAGAAAAGGACCATGTTCCTCCAAGCCCCGTCTAACCTGGCTTTGGACACTTCCAGGGCTGAGGCAACCACAGCTTCTCTGGGCAACCTGTGCCAGGACCTCACCACCCTCACAGGGAAGTATTTCTTCCTAATATTTAATCTAAATTGCTGCTCCTTCAGTTTAAATCCATTCCCCTTTGTCCTGTCGCTCCATGCCCTTGTAAAAAGTCCCTCTCAATCAAACCTGTCTCAGCTCTGGAGCTCCCACTCAGCAGGGTTGGTGGGGCTGGGAGCAGGACCTGGGTTCTGCACCAAGCCCTCACAGATCCCTAGTACAGTGCTTTCAAATTAATGCCTTGTGAAATATTAACAACACCTAAACACACATACAGAAGTATGGTCAGATGTTTCTCTGAAGTAGCTCACTGACTCCCAGAACTAAATTTGGACCAACAAGCCTCGTGCATCAAATAATTAAGTCATAGGCTATAGAAAGCAATCCTCTGGGACGTACTTGCCTTTGAGTGGCTCATCCACTTCCAAAGTAATACATACCATTAAGTATATGACCATATGGCATCCATTTATAGAATATTGCACTTCAGGCAAATAGGACAAAGGTACACCCCTTAAAGCACTTTTCTCATCTCATTAACTTTGGGTACATGTTACAGAGAAGCTGCTCCGTCTTTGTTGTGTTCAAGGACATTTTGTGCTGTGGAGTCTTGTCTTAAATGAATTGCACTACGAAAATTAGAATCTAAATGTAGCTGTGCCCTAAAGCAAACAGCATTATTTTGCCTTTCTGTAATTTGATTTATTTTTGCCGATCAATGTTTTGAAGCAAACATGTTCTTTTGTCCTCACATCTTGTCTAATGACCAAGCTGACTTTGGGTAATTTGGCACATGGTAGTGTGTGTGTGTGGCAGCGTGCCTGGATGGGTTGCTGACAGATTCAGGTGGTGCCCTGCCACGTGCTGTGGTCTACCTGAAACATCTCCCCTAAACCAGACAGATTGGCTGGGACAAACTCTGGGAACACCTGCAGGGGTCTTAGAGAAGAACCATCTGGTGCTCAGGGCCATCAGCACATCTCCCAGGACAGAGGACACAAAGCCCAGCTGCTGGGGCATCAATCTACACCAAAAAGCAACTCAGTGTGTGGTCCAGCCACGATTCACATCCATGGCAAGGCTGTGCATGGGAATCACCCTGAAGCTCTTGAGGAGCTGGGCAGGAGCTGTCTCAGTGGGCTGCAAAGCCCAGCCCTGGTGGCAGCATCAGCTTCCATCCCATTGCTTGCAGCGTCCCTGGATCCAGCTCTAAACCCTATAAACCCAGAGTGCTGCCCTTCAATGAGGTTGCTCTGAAAAACACATTAATTAAATAGAAATGACTGCAGGTGCCTTTCTGCTTTTTGGCTTAACAGATTTCTCTCGCACATCGAAGATCAATATCACTGCCAATTACACCATGGGGCTCCAGCCCCCTTTTTTAGCTTCTTGGAGAGAAAACCACTGCTAAATATTGAAGTTCTCCACAACCCTGGCAGTCCAGAGGGCTGCAAATACAGTGTGTAGCAGAGAAACGAGTCCTCAGAGAGCTGTCCCCATTCTGCATTCAGCCAACACTTCAGTGAGAGCAGCAGTGCTGACACAGGGCAGCATCTCAGCCCTCTGTAACTGCCTCAGACATCTGCATGTGGAGGATTGCTCGTTGCTTGTGGTTTAAACCAGCTCTGAGAAACCACATTACACCATTTTTCCCCCCCTCTATCATTCCTCCTGTTGAAAAGTCCAGCAGGGAAGTGCTGCAAAGGCCAAGAGGTTGAAATCCGTGCGTGCAGTTTGCAGCAAACACCAATTGCTTATATTCAATTTCCTGACCTTGGTGATCCACGTTCCTTCCCAGGGCCCTAATGCATCCATCTGCCAAGTTTGAAGGCTGAGCCTCCTCAGGCCACTTGGCTGAACAATCGTATTCCCTGGTGGTGCTAAACAGGGTCACTTGTTTCTCTGTGTGGAAAGGAAGCAACGAGGGTCTAAAGATGCACCAGAGAGCCCTTTGCAGCTTGCACAGGTACCAGTTACCCCAGATGCCAGTGAGATCCAGCTCAGTGGGCTTCTTGGGTGGGTAGTGAGGGGAGGGAAAGTCCTGTCCCTTCACCTGGAGCTGGCTGTGGCATGGGAATTGCTAAATTATGCTTTCCTTGGGGTGGAGGGGAGAGATAGGATCCCACATCTCACACTAGAGGGAAGGGGGACACCACATTTCACCCCTGACAGTGGCAGCAGAATGAAGCTGTTGGTGGTGCTGGGTGCCTGGTAAAATGAGCCCTGCCATGGGGAGAACATACTATGGAAGCGTGTAAGGGGAGAGCAGGGAAGTGCAGCATTTATTAAAGGTAGTTGAAAGGGACATGATGACATGCAGTGTGTTGAACTTCAAAATATCAAGAAATTTAGGACTGTCCAACTGGGAACGTGCCTCGGATCATTTGGAGCAGGGTCTGCCCCAAATGCAAAGAGGAAGGGATTCTCTAAAAGCAGAGAGCCAAATCCTCCATGCCTCCAGCCCCTCCAGCTCTCAGCGGCAGGAACACTCCCTGGAAGGAAAGTCAGGATGGCTGTTCAACATTTACCCAAAAAACCCCACAGTAATTCCTGTTATCCCTCCCCTGCACTCACTCACTCATGCAGAGAAGACAATAAACAAAGCAGGGAAGTCTCCTAATATTTTTATTGTTCCTTAGATAACTGTGGATAGTACAAAGTTTTCCTCTTAAAAAAAAATTAATTACCTTCACACTTCCATAAACAAAGCTTCCCATGGGAATCTGCTGCCACAGAATTTCCACAGAAGCGATTTCCAACCACCATAATGCTATGTAGATAGTATAACAGTAAGAGAATATTCTTGTAATTATCAACATGAAATTGGTTATCTGTGTATAAGGGTGAACACTGATCTTTTTTTTTTCTTTTTAGAAACAAAAACCATCATTTATTAATCCAAACTACATCATTGCATTTACAACATTCATTGCATAAACTGGACATACAAAGTTTTGCCACCTCTGGTAAATAACAGACATACATTATACAATATATTTGCTGAATACATAAGTTCAAACAATATGGGTACAACAACTTGTTCATAATACATACTTAAACCATCGTGTTTAATAGTTACTAAGACACAGATCCATGAGCTACTTCGGGTCTCAGCACAGTTAATCTAAGTGACAAGAACACAGTTGAGAGAGACAGTAGCTGCAATGGAAGGCGAAGAAAACTAACCTGTGATAGGTCTTGTTCAGACAGCGAGAGCTCCTCACGGGTCAGCTTTTTCTGCTTAAAAATACAAATCACACATCCATCACAGCTGACCGTGACGTCGGGGAAATGTCCATGCAACCCACACACAGAAGAGAGCGAGCCTCCCAAGGATAAACTTCCAACAGTCATTGCCTTACTGCTTTAGTATGTACTATAGGTTTGCTATCAGAACAGAAACAAAACAAAACCCCAAACTTAAGTGGTTCTTTAAGTGCAGTTCCAGCTGCAAGTACATGGTTACTCGTGAGTCTATAACACAGGGCCAGACTTCTAGAAATGTAGAGGTAATGCTGATCTGTCAGGTTTATGCTGACTTATCCTCCATGATGTTGGTCTTGATTTTGGCAGCTGTTTATATATTTACTTACTTAAAGTGTGTTTCCTTATTAGCTTCTTTTTTTTTTTTAAATTGAGTTTCTCCCTTTTTTTTCCTTTTTATTATTCTTTTATTTATTTTTTTTTTTTCTAAATCAGTTTCTAAACAAGGACGGACTACAACTCATCAGACCTGATGACGTGGAAGAGGGTGACATTGTAAAGTATTTGGTGCCCGTTGTTCCAGGCGTAGAGAGCCCGATCCTTGGGGTTGTAGTCCAACATGGAAATGTGCGAGTACTTGTTTTGGAAGGGGATGTCGATGTACTCGTAGGTGGAGGCGTTGGTCTGGTAGGCGTAGTGCACCTTGGTGCCCCCCGAGTAGCCATTGGTGACGTAGAGGGTGCCGCAGATGATGAAGGCTTCCCCGGCGCTGCGTTTTGGGTAGCTGGTGTTCCAGGTCTGCAGGCTCTGCAGGGTGTTGGGGTCCAACTTGCTGATGACGATGTTCCCCGCGTTCTGGTTGGTGGCATAGACGGCCCACAGCCCGTTCTCGTCCACCATGAGGTCAATGTCTGAGTGGCCACCCCAGGCGTAGTGGTACATGTTGTTGTAGCCGGCATAATCCAGGCTGCGAGTCTTGAGAATGGTCTCTGTTTTCAAGTCAAACCTGATAATTATGTGGCTTTGGTATTTATTGAAGTAAATAGAGCCGTTGTAGACCACTTGACCGGTGCCCGACCATGGGTGAGGGAGGCGGTGGGAGGTAAAATTGTCAGTATTCATGAAATCTGCCATGGATTTGTACTCACGGACGAAGCGGTTGTTGTGGTAGCTGTCCATGTACCAGACCTGGGCGAGCAACAGAAACACGTGGGGTTAGAGAACAGCAGAGACTGACTGAGACCTCTGCACATCACCCTAAAAACCAGGCTGTGGGAGAAATCCTGAACTAGAAATCACAGAGTCATCACAGAATGGTTTGGATGGGAAGAGACCTTAAAACTCATCCCCTCTGCCATGGGCAGAGACACCTTCCACTAGAACAGGTTGCTCCAAGCCCCATCCAACCTGGCCTTGAATCCACTGATGTGTCCAATATCTGCCACTAAACTCAATTTCTGGAACCCTAAATCAGCCAAGAAATCAACTGAATAGCAAATAACCTGGTATCTCCTCAGGAACACAATAGCTTAAGTGCTCCCCTGGGAAGGCTGCGTGACTGGTGCCACCCTTCCAGAGGACAATTAACATCTTTTCTCTGGCTAAACCCAGCATTTTATGTTGCTGCTGCTTTTGCTTCCCGTAAGCCCCGCCGTGGTAGCACTCAGTAAATTATCCCAGCTGCTGTGCACAACTCCATTAATTTGGCACGCAGGAGCGAGGGATGCAATCCCTCATTGTCAAGGAAATTCAGGCAAAGTCTGTATTGGCTTAAAAATCACACACTTCTGCATCAAAAGCTTAAACCAAGGCTGCTAAAATATGAGAGAGACATCTAAATGTTGCTCTTGGTAGATTGGAGAGAGATTTTAGATCATCATTTAAGTGCCAGTTCACTGGGGACACTGTCTAGACTACTTAAAAAAAAGAAGCTTTTGTTATATGAAACCAATTCTGAGGCAAATGACCGAGCTGCGCAGTTAATATCTAGAAGAAATATCCAGCCAGTGATGACATTGTGGATGCAGTTACTGCCTAAAAATAAGAGAGCTGCTTTCTGTAAAAACTGTTTAGGAAGGAGAAAAGGTAAATTTAGGAAGGAGAAAAGGTAAATTTAGCAAGAGGGAAGCCTTCAAGGCTGCAGATTTGGGGGATGTAGTGCAAATTTCTTTTGCAGATCTGACAGCGTTGTCTCTGCAGTGTGACTGTCTCCAGGGTCCCTGAGAAGAACAAACCAACATTTGGCTGCTCCCTTTGAAAGGTCAAGTGCGGTCTCCAAAAACTTTGTAGGGAACTTCAGCCCTCCAGCGTTACCTCCCTGGAAACACAGTAGAGGTGGAGAATGAACATGTGGCAAATGGCTCTGATCCTCACACCTCCACCTTGGTGGGCTTGAGGATGTCTGCAAAAGCACCAGAGAACACCCACACATGTCCCTGAGCCCACAGCAGAGAGGAGTCTGCAGCCTGGGAGAGCTGGAAATGAAATGCCTGCCTTCAACTAAACCAGCTTGGGAAATTGTAGGAAAAAAACACCCCGAAACCGGATTGTCTCTTTGCTGCTCCCATTTCATTATTTGGTATTAAAAATGCAACACCCCAATGCATTGTGCTCAGTTTTCAGAGAGAAGCCCAGCAGAGCCCCATGTCATCACACTGGAGCTGCAAGGGGACAGGACCCAAGAGCATTCCATGCCTTGGAGAAGCGGAGATTGATGGATGAGCAACATCTCATCACACCAGCTGGCTTTGAGCAACCTCCTCCTGCCAATGCACACCAAACCCAGCACTCAGCATCCACCTGCTGCCTCGTGCCAGGCTGCTCCTGTGGGACTCACAGTTTGCCCCAGTTGGGTTTCATGACTTGAACAAATGACCATATGAACAACCAAACACCACCTGGGGCTTGGGGACAGAAGATGGGGATGATAAACTGCCCATCTCTCCCTGTCTCCACTTTTCCACTCTGCTGAGCAGCCAATGAAATTCACTTAATGGTGTGTTCCTAATAAAATTCCCAGCAGGTTTATGTATAAGAGACAGAGAGATGCTGGTGAAGCTTCAGCTACAGTTTACAGTCTGCTTGCATGACAAAAATACACTGCAGAAAAAGACACGGGTAAAAAAATATTAAAAAGAGTGGTTTGAGACAAAACTCTCTGAAAGACATGAGAGGATTTGTAGCATCTGAACGACCAGCTTCAGCTATAAATGCTCTTAGTGCCAAGGGACACAGCAAACACTGCCTGAAGCGGACAATTCTGTCCCCTCTCTTGAGCAAAATGAGATGTGATGTGGGAAAAGCCTTCCCATCTCACCTCCAATCAGGATTTTCTTGGGACTATAGGTGAAGTTTTGCTTAATAACTGTGAAATGTGTAGGTGTTGAATTGAGGAACCAGTGCCAACCAATTGGCTGCTGGAGGGAAAGAGCCCAACAACTCCAGTCACCTTCAAAGAAGCCACCCAGGGGTGGCTCCTCCAGAGCATCCCTTGTCCTCTCTTAGCTACAGAGAGTCGATCACAGGGCAGAGCTCCCAAAATAGCTGCCCCAATAGAGCCTTTGCTGGAGCCTTTATCCTTTGCCGAAGGATGCTGCATGCAGGAGGGAATTACATGCAGCCAAGCTCTGTGCCTTTTGTTTTGCTTTGCTGCCTGCAAATCCTCAGCAAACACTCGAGATATTTTCCATTCCATCAGTCATGGGAAGCCTGGATTGATTTTCAGCCAGTTATTGGCCTCCTACCTCCTTGGGATCAAAATTGAATGGTCTGAATGGAAAAAAAAAAGACCAAAACAAAGCAAAACAAATCTCTCTCTCTGGCTGCAGTCAGTTAATTCCTCACAACAATGAAAGTGGAGGATGGAGGACAAATGCAGTCAGATGACATTATCAGAGGCACTGGCAGCAGAAGAGCAGCAGGGACCAGGACCACAGGTCCCTCTGCTCAGCCTCAGCTCCCTTCTGGCTGCCAGACACAGAGGAGAAACCCAACATTTGATTTTTTCTCCCTCTCTTGGTGGGGCACAGACCTTGTGGTGACACTTTTGAGACCACGAATGCTCATCACCTGCTCAGGGAAGGGACCACTACATGGGGCTGCTCACCCCCTCCTCATCCTCCCTCCTTGAGGGATGCTTAGCCCTTCCTGCTGCAGAGGGGGCCAGCAGAGCCCTGTGAGATGAATTAGGACCTTCCCCAGGTTTCACAGGGCACTCTGAGCTTCAGTGCTTGGCTTTGATGAGTGTTCAATGACCTGGAATGGAAAAGAACCTGTCGTGGTCTTACCTTGTTCTCTCCCTCGGGAGCGAGAGGGTCCGTCATCCACGATCCGAACCGGGACCCCGAGGTTTTAATTGTGATCGGGTCACTTATTCCTGTCAGCTTGCCACAAGCTGGAAAAGAGTGGAAGGAGGCTGGTGAGCACCAGGTCAGCCCCGAAGCCCCAGCGAGGGACACCAGAGCTGGCCACCGCCCACAGCGCTCTGCCCACTGCTCTGCCCCGCTGATGGCAGCTCTGGGTTTATTTCATTAGAGGGAATTAAGTCTAGAGCAAGTGCTGGATGATTTTGGTTGTTTCATGCCTCTTAATAAGAATTGTCCTTATCACACTGTCCCCAAGAAAGTAAGCTTTGCTGAACCAGCCGGGCTGCGAATGTCACAGAACGGGGAATGAGAGGAGTGAGCCAGGATCGAGCAGCCAGGTGGAGGAATTAGCTGAATAGCTGCTCATTCCTGCTCTAATACAATGGGTGCAGCCAAGATAAAAAGACAGACGTGCCTACTCCAGCCCTGCTGGAAACAAGCATTTGTTACAGGTTATGCAGAGGAGAAAGAAAAGAAGTTGGGAAATGGTACACAATATAAATCTCTCCCCTGCAAAGACAATTTACCAGCATCTACCAGCCACCTTCTCTGATCCCTGTCGTGTCGGCACACTTAGGAGACACTAATAAATTCATCAGCCTCCTCCCAGCCAGCTCCAGGAGAGGAACTCAAAGGCAGCAGGATGAAGGCAGGAGGTGGGGTGTCCTTAGGATCCCTCAGGAGCTGCCCTGGGAATTCTGCCCAGATTCAGATCTCCACAACAGGGACGGGCTCTCCCACAGTGCTGCAAGCCAGGCCTGAAGCACACTCAGGTGCCCCACACCTATGGAATTCAGTGGGCACATCAGTGCATTTGCAAGCCCAGCTCAGTGCCTTGCTGGGTTTTCAAGCTCTAAATAGGAAGGGAAGCAGCAACACCTCTCCTCCAGCTTGCCAGGCCAGCTGTCCCATGGCAGCTTGTTTCTCTTCCATGTCCCCAGCACTGAACCCAGCACCCTGTGGGGATGCCCATGGATAGATGTCTCCTGTGGAACGTTGCAGCCTCAGCACAGAAGGTGCAGCAATACTGAGTTCCTTTCTCCAACAATATCCCCAATTCAGCAAAGCTGCCACTCCATCTCCTGCATCCCCAACATTTTAACATGTGTGCAGTGAGGAATGACAGGCGAGGAGACAAAGACGCCTCAAGAGGGACTGGGGGCTGGTGTTGGATGCTCTGTTGCTACGGGAGCACTCATGTAAAACCTGGACACATTCAGTGCAGAGCTGGTCCTGCAGCTGCTTCCCCCGAGCAAGACAAGCTCAGGACAGGGGCACTAGGGCGGCAGGCACCACCTGAAGTTCAGAAAGTGCTTCCTGACTTCTCCTTTTTGAAGTGGAAGCCTCTGTCAAGTTGGGAAGGGGAAGGTGGCAGTGCTGGGCTGGAGAAGCTGCTCTGGGTGCTGGGTTTGAGGATCCAGCAGAGCTGCAGCTGCACTGCAGTACCTGCTCAGCAGGGTACCCAGGGCTGGGCCTGCAGGTGGGAGCCCCTGCAGGTGCTGCTGAAACACGAGCAGAGCTCTGCCAGCTCAGAACAAGGTCATTCTGCTCAAAATTACCAAGTAAAATCATAGAATAGTTTGTTATAAGGGACCACTAAAGGTTATTTAGTCCAACCCCCTGCAACGAGCAGGGACATCTTCAACTAGATCAGGTTGCTCAGAGCCCTGTCCAACCTGACCTTCATAGATTGTAGACCTTGAATGTTTCCAGAACACACACACTGCAATCTCTTTTGCTGCCTTACCCTGTTCTCACCTGCACCTTTCTATTCTGATCACAGCCACGGGACAGATCCACCTACCTCAGCTCTGAGCTGTGGCCAAAGGGGTCACATAAGCCCTGGGCACAAAAGAGATGAAGATACTCTTGATATGCACCAGCATGGCATAACCAAGGGGATATCAATCTTCCCACAGCCTTCAGACCCAGGCAGACAAAGCACATCAGAAAGCACACAGCTTTCCTGGCCTCCCTGAGACACAACATACAGGAATTTGCCTTCCTGCCTGCCTAATGCACTCAAAACCTCTCAGCTCAGGGGCAAAGTATTGGCAAAGGGATGCAAAGGGTTAAAATAAGAAATTTCAATGCCTTGCAAATTCCCCTTGCAGAGGTCCAGCCTTCCTCTAACACAGATCTGCTCAGCGCTGCCTGCCATTATCACAGCCCTACATTGCTGTCAGTTTATCTCTTCCTTCCATTTCCCTGGAGAGAAGTGTTGTATAAAAGCTCATTGATTTAAAAAAATAGTTTTTAAAAAAGCAGCAGCAGCTGATAAGGGTAAACTAGTGTTATTTGCAACATCTCATACACGTTTAGCTGGAGGCACATTCACAACAGCTCTTCATCCATGCAAGGGAGTTGTTCTTACACAGGGCAAGGTGTTCTCTCTCCTGGTGTAAATCTATCCCAGGCATTCAGATACTGGAGGGAAGTTCCTTTAGAGTCCCTACTTAGCCAGGTCCCTGCAGCTTCCCTGAGCTTACCACCCAGGGATGGACAACTACAGCCCCTGATCCTCACTGACCCATCCATCCCTGCTGAGTTCCACACCACACTCTCAATATCATCTGCAATTTCCCCACTGTGGCTGTTGAGCCTTTTGCAGCAAACCCACCCTCCTGTTGGGATGGCAGGAGCGTGGGATGCTGAGGGCATTTCAGGTCACTCAGGGACAAATGTGTAAAAGCAAAGCATGCCCTGGAGCTCATCCAGGAGTCCAGCCTGGTGCCTCTGTCCTGCCCTCCTGCAGCTCCTCAGAGCAGCCCCTTCCTCTAACACGAGGAATTTTCCAGCAGGAGAAGACACGCTTCCCTCCTGCCAGCTAAAACAAGCTCTACCATCCTCCCAGGATGGCAACACCTCCGCTCCATATTTCTCCAGCCCACAAGTGATGTTTAGCAGCTCAGCAGCAATTTGTCCACCAACGCAGCCATGGGCTCCTTCTGGGCTCCATGGGTCTGCCTGGACTGCTGCTCCTACAGCCGGGATCCTTCCCTGCTGGGGCTTCCCAGGAAGCCAAGAGCTGATCCTTCCATCTCACACCTCCCTCCACAGCAGGGATGGGGCAGTGGTAGCTCTGTCCTCACCTCTGTTGCCTGGCTGGGAGCACCCCATCCCAAAAACATGAGGGACAGGGTGGCAGGGTTCTATTCCCATCCCCACACCAGGATTTTTTCCAAGACTCAGGGAAAACTTGGGCTGGGAGGCAAACATGAGCCTGAGCAGCACAGCAGAGTTAAATTCCCCCTTGAATCAAGGAGCAACAATCTCTCCACTCCTCCAAGGCTCCTCTTAGGGACATTAATGGAAAAGGTAAAATCCCTGTATAAATAGTGATCTTTGAGAGTGTAAACAGAAACAGATTGAACCTGCCATTATTGATTTTTTTTTTCCCTTCACACACATGCCAGGGTCAGGAAGTGTTTTCACTATTGATCCATCAATAATGCTTAGGAAATCCAAAATGCAAAACAGGACTTTGTCCAAGGAAAATGCCACTGCACTGTGGAGCACCAGTGCTTCCTGGGAGAAGTGAACTGGATGGCAATATTGCACATCCCTCCCTTTCCCTCATCCTGTGCTTATTGCAGCAGCTCCCTGACCCTGTCTGGGGCACCCTGAGCTGTAGCAGGTGAACACTCTCCAGGTGAGCAGCATTTCTGGCCAAGGTATGAGCAAATCTAAGCTAAAATGTGCTCCTTGAAACATCAGTGAACCCCTCAGAGCAGGTAACCTACAGCAAACAAAAATCCTCAGCAATCAGGGCCTCATTTTGTGGCAGCAAAGTGTCTGTAAGGTTGTTATTTGAATTTAACTCAATTAACTACCATTTTCATTGGTTTACACGCTGGAGTGATAAACAACACTGGAAATTCAATCCATGCTGTTTGTTGTTAAGTGACCAAATAAATCACCCTCCTGGGTGAGCAGCAAATCCTCATGGATGGACCTTGGTGAGACACAGCATCCATCTCTGCAAGGACCTGGGAGTGCTGCACCATCCCCCATGGTCACAAAGAGGTGGAAGAAGGGGCACAGCAAAAAACCCATATAAAGACTCAAAAAGATTTAAAAAAACAAAGCAAAAGTTTCCAGACAAAGCTGCCTGCAAGAGCTCACCATCCCTACTGCCTCAGTCAGTATTCCCTGGGCTGCTGGCCCAGCTGGACCCGAGAATGAGGGGGATGGAATGAGCCAGGACATGGCCTGGAGCAGAAAGGGTTAATGGTCCAAGAGCAAATTCTAGTATTTTTGGAGCCTGAATGGTTTGGCAGCTACTTGGTAAAGTCTGCCCAGGGTCTGTAGGAGGATTGTCACAGCTTCCCTGACTGCAGAGGGGCTGTGGGGCCCAGGATGGTTTTATTCAAAGAATAGTCCTGGGCTGTTGTGGGGCTGCCAAGGGGTTTCAATGTGCCCTTGGTCCATCCTCCTGGGCCTGTTCTCCTTTCTTATCTTCCTTTCTTATCAGTTCATCCTTTCTTATCTTCC
Source organism: Campylorhamphus procurvoides (assembly GCA_013396655.1). Classification (NCBI taxonomy): domain Eukaryota; kingdom Metazoa; phylum Chordata; class Aves; order Passeriformes; family Dendrocolaptidae; genus Campylorhamphus; species Campylorhamphus procurvoides. The sequence goes on from WBMV01000462.1 coordinate 458,430, forward strand.
CCACTGCAGGACTGTCATTCCTGAGATGTCTCCATGATCTCCCCCCCTGACAAAACTGCAGGAATTAGGTACTGCTAACCCAGAAAGCACCAAGTCACTATAATCCTGACCATTTCTGTCATTAAGCTTTCAGGCTGAAATCGAAGTGGGTGAGGACAAGGTCTGAGCTTCCCTGCCACCCCCAGCTCTGCTGCCCTCCCTGTGACCATCCCAGGGACCACAGACACGGGGCAGAAAGCAATGGGGTGACTCTCCCCCACCCCCAAACCAAACCTGGGTGCACCAGAACTCATTAAAAAATTAGAAATCAGGGTCTGCTCTCCCTTTTGGTGAGGGGGGGTTATAGTTCAAATACTCTGAGCAGCCAGGCTTAGGTGGGAATTCACTTCCCTCAGATGGAACCTGTAAGGGATGGACATGACATCAGAGGGCAGGATGGAAATGCAGAGGGAAATAGTGGGCCAGTGGCTGCTTACAGGAGTGTGGAGGCATCTAGAAACAAGCAAAAGCAATCCCACCAGCCGAACCAAGAGAGAAACAAAGCGTTACCTTGCCAAGGACATAAAGTGCTCAGAAGAGATCTGATCTTCCATGAAGTTACCTGAGAGTGTAATTTCGTATGTGCTACCAAAATAGACTGCAGAGCAGTTAATGTGTTTAGATTATCTAAATTGCGTAACAAGAAAGTCAATAATGTAAGGAGAAATTAAATCAAGTCAGAGCTGGCCCAACAAATGGCGGGGAGAGTTCTTGCAGCTGTGGAAGGCAGTGCCCTCCTTGCCCCTCTGTTTGGGGTCAGTTGCTGGGTTTGGGGTCAGATGCTGGGTTTGGCGACAGCTGAGCCTCCCCACAACAGACCCAGGGGCCTCAGCCAATTAATACTCTCTGAATGAGATTAGAGATGAACCTGTGGTGTTTTAGCATTAGCCTGATGGAAAGGGCTCACCGCTCCCTCGGGGAATGGCAGAGACAGGGAGATTTAGATCCTGCCCAGTGGCACAGTCCGGACCACACCGCGACCCCGCGCCAGCTCCACCATGCTCTTCTCCAGGGGGCATTTGCAAGATGCAAAAGGAAAGGGCAACCAGGGGAACCGAGTCAGCGAGCCTGCACACCCCCACACGCACCCCCACGCGCCGACACCTTCGCTGGTGGGCCAGCTCCAGTCAGCAAACAGGTCGGACATCGATGCGCAAGCAAAACACGGGGCATGTGTTTGCTTTGCATAAGCGAGATCTGGCACGGCCGCTTATGCAAACGCTGCCCAACGCCACATGCCCACTCACGGGCCCGATCCTGAAGCACTTACACCACGAGCAACATTGCTCATGAGAGTAATCCTGGGCAGGACTACTCCCAAGACGAATGTTACTGATAGCATAGCTCTTTACAGGATCCAACCTGGCTGTGTGAGCTCATCCCTTGCAGCCAGGCACGGCACAAGATGTCCAGTGTGGCATCTCTGCCTCCGGACGGGATGAGAGGTTTAACATCGATGGTGTTTTAGCCAGGGCCACCATGTCGTTCTGAGCCTACCTAATTTTTGCATGCATGCACGAAGCCTTTCTTCAAGATTTGACACTCTGTTCTGAAGCTCTTCGTAGTCATAGGCGCCAATCTCTTCCTGGAGTTCGTTTAGAACTGACGTCAGATTCTGGACCTCCTCTTTAAACTGCAATACCAATTTGGCATCGGCTTTGTACTCTTCCAACACTGGTATCAAAGGCCTAAGTTCCTCCATTTTCGCTTTTATTGCCTGCAAGGTTAAAATAAGCTCGGTTCAGTGCTATGCGTGCAAAAATCTGCAACACTCTGCCTTGACCTGGTTGCTTCCTACGGGAGCGCAATGTTCATATCCCACAATTATTAGCATTAAAATTAGTTTAATTATTATTTTGGTCCAAATGATGTATTGGAAAGAACATATTAAACAGGCTGCAGAACACCAAAATATTTGGGAAAGGCCTTTATTTGTCATTTTTAGAATGCAACATCTTAGGGTTACATGCTTCAGATCACATACACAAAGAGTTGTTGTTTTTTTTTTCTTTCCAAAAAATAAAAGAAAATAATATATATATGCATTGACAAGGGTTTCAAACTATTCATGAAATGCATCTACAATTGCATGCAAAGGAAGATCTTGGTTGTGTGGTTCAAGGTTCCTTAGTGAGATATGGTGCTAATTTGGAAATTAATCAAAAAAATCAATGCATGGTGCAAAATGCTCTGTGGCCCTCTTTTCATGGTTACATGGGAGTGAACTGCTTCTTCAGTCACTGCAGCATTGAAAAAACTTGCTTTTAAGTTAGCCCTGTAAGCAAGAAAATGAAATACTGTTGAGGAACTAGCTCACTAACCTGCCTTATATAGATAGCCATTCATAGACAAATACTCTTACGGAACTAAAGAGAGAAAAAAAACCAACACAAGAGCTCCAAACCACTCACATTTTAATGCTGGCGTTAGCAGAAACAAAATGCTGTGGCTGTTCTTTAAAATGGTGCTTTGGCAGCAAATTAGACAAAAATTCCGTACTGTTTTTAAGCACAGACCATAAAAATCAGAGTCATTATCAAATGTATTTTGCAGAAATGAATTCTTTTCTTTTTTTTTTTGTTTTTTTAAAATTAAATGAAGGCCTCTTTTAAAGGCTCAGTATGCAGCATTTTGTTGAAGATGCTTTGCTCCAGCAGCTAATGAGTAGACATAAATATGCATGCACCTACCCGTTAATGAAGCATGTTAGTACACACAGAATACCTGGTGCTGCTTAAACTACTGCACAGTGGCCAAGTTCACAGTGCCCAGGGCTGTGACATCTGCCTGTCTGCTGAAGCAGCTTGGGGCTGAACAGGATCAGAAATTGGTCCTCAGCCTCATTCCTTTCCTTCCCATCCATCCCCTCCTATTTAAATCACGAGGTTTTCCCTCCTGGGCTTCGGATATGGGGAATATATCAGTTTTATTTACTTCCCTGTGCAAGCTTCCTGGCAGGCAATGGGGAGGATTAAACTCATCAGAATGGAGGGGAAAAATAATAATAACAATAAATTAAACAAATAAATAAATAAAAAAATAAAGTCATGCTCAAATCAGATAGATGGTCCTTACATCCAGACTGCAGAGCTAAATTTAGGGCCCTGCAGTAACTGGAGATGGGGAGCGGAGGAGGTGGAGTTGGTGAAAAGTTTTAAGAGCCTTCTTCCCAGCTTTTTATGATATAATCTCAGTATTTCAGTATTTAACATAAAAAATTCTGCTTTAAAATACCAGCCGGCTGGGCAGCTGCCTGAAAATGAGGGTGGGAATCAGCTGGGTGGCTGAACAGAAATATCCCCAAATCTCACTAGAAATCTTCCCAACTTGTATTTAAATCTGTTAACCCAAAGCATTGCTAGAATTTCAGATTCTAAGTGTGGTTAACAGCCTATTTTTTGGCAATTTTATTTGTTCTGAACCAAGTTCTTGAGGGTTTGGCCACAGCTCTCAGTGCCAAAGGCTGGTCCCTTCACTCCTCATTTGTGCAGCACCAGGACACAACACACAGAGCCCATCAGAAGGTGCTGGCTCTGCTGCCAACACCATTCCTTCCAAATTGGCCAAGATCCTGGGGATGTGCAGTTTGCCAGCCTGAGGACAGCTGTAGCAATTGTAGTTTTGGGGTTTTTTTTGGAGGGGGGGTTGATGTTTGAGCGATTAATCCATTTCCACAGCCACCCCAAGGGGGGGACATGGTTTGGTGACAGCCCATTGCTCTTTTCCACGTGCTGCAGAAACGGAACGGGAGCCCCAGTTCGTGGCTTTTCCCAAGAAATGGGTCCTGGGCATGACATGGGGAAGGGCTGCCTGGCCATGGAGGGGAACCCACCTTGCCCAGACCTCAGCTGCCCCAGGGTCTCCACGCAGACCCCCCTTATGGAACCATCCTATGCTGCCCTATTTGGGGCACCAAGGAGATTGGTGGGTGTAAGAACATGGAGATTTGTGCTTCTACCCTATACAAAAATGTGCTGTGGCTGAGGATGTGATACCACAGCCTGGATCTGGCTGTGCTTTGGACAGGGGGGAGCCCATGGATGGTTCCCCTGGTGGGAACCAGGGCCACAGTCCCACGCACACCCCGAGAATTCCCTGGCCACAGCTCCATTAGGAGTCTGGAAAGCAGACATACCTTAAACTGCCTTGCCAGGTGCTGCTTGTGGCTCTCTTCCACTTGCTTAAATTTTGATTCCAGTCCCCTCATCTGATTTTCCATCTTCTCCACGTACTGTAGGTCTCTCTGAGTCCGCCTGTCCAACACCTCTATCGACTGGGACATGTTTTGCACCTGTCAAACGAGAAGGGACTCATTAAGAAGGTGCTTCCAGCAGCAAGGCAGCCCCCCTTGCATCCCAACACTGACCTTTTCTACACAGTCAGCAGAGCGAAAGGGCAATCAGCCCATGCATTATTTACTAGTTAATCAACAGCATCTCATGGATTATGACCCCGTGCTCTAAAACAGAGCAAATCTGTTCCATAAACGTTTTCTCTGCTGCACTGCAGAGAATAATTTAACAATCTCACACGCAAAAAAGGGTTGTAGTCGAGGCTTAAATGCGTCACTCGTGATGGCCTCTTTGGGAGGCTGGAGTGGCACCTGCTCTTGCACAAGAAGAGCTCTTGGCTGAGCAGCAGCACACCTGGCTATGAGGAAAGCTTTGCTCAGGTGCACATTTCCATTTCCTCGCGTGCGTAAGTGACACTGATTGCCTAAATGCAAACTTTACTCCCAGCTCGTAAAACTTCATTATCCAAACAGCCCAACTGTTTATGCAGCATCTGCCACAACAAACCCAGCTGCAGGTGAGGGCATCCTGAGGCTGGGGAGAACGGTGGGAGCTCCCACTCCCCACCGGGTCCTGCCCGCTCGGGCGGTTGTGCCGCGTCGGCAGCTTTTGGAGCCGAGCGGTGCCGCATCCCCACAGCTCCCTGTGCAGAGCCCATCTGGCCCCGCCGAAGGAATGATGCAAAGGATGTTGGCTGGGCTCATCGTGAGAAAAAGAGCTGAAGGTGTAAGGAGGGGAAGGAAACGCCAGCTAGGCTGACCTGATTTTGAAGGTTGGCTGCCAGCTGATTTATTAAGATATTCCCTCTTCTCGTTCCTCAGGCTTAGGAGAGGGGGAACGAAGCTCTGACGTTGGTGGGCACCAAAGCACCTATTTAGCATGAAGCAATGAGCCATATTTAAGGTCTCTGCATCAGGAATGGATGTGTTTGTACCCCGGTTGGTACATTATGGGGCTCAGCCCACGACTGGTGCTCCTGCCACCACCACGTCACCCACCGCAGTGTGACTGTGGCATGGTCGGGATGACGTCCGTGGCTAAAATGAATCAGGCATCTGAGCGTGCTGCTGCGTCAGGGCCCTCACATTAGAGCCATCCTGGCTCAAATCTCTTCATCTGGGGGTGTCTGAGCAAAACCCAAATGTGAGCCAGCGCCGTCTCGCCGGATCCGCTTCCCAGAGCCCGCGCGCTGCCACAGCCGCTCCCGTCTCCGTCCTCGCCAAAGCCAAGTGCAGACAGGCTGCGATGGGGAAGGAATGGTGCAAGTGCAATGTTTCCTCAGGCAAATCACACTGGGCTGCTGCAACTTACCTCGAGTGACAGGGCGAGGGCACGGCAGGACAGCCACGCGCAGCCAGGGCTCCGAGACTCCTCGCTGAAACCAGCGCAGGTCAAATGCCAACTGTGGTGTCTGCAGCTTGGAAGGGCCATCAAAATGCCCATTGCTCATGCACAATGACAAGAAAACTGTTACAGGGATCTATTAAAAATGTATGGATGACCTGTATTTCAAAGGCCAACAGTGAGGAAACGTTCTGTACGACTGCTCCGGGGGTCTAATAGTCTTCCTCAGCAAAGGTGAAGCTATTTTCACTCTCTGAGTCCCAACACATGACCTGGAGATGAACCAGCACTCATTCTGACTATCCCTAAGAACCTGCCCAGAGGGGCATGAGGAGCAGGGAAGAGCAGGACAAGACCCTCTTGGTTTGGAGAAGAAAAGAGCAAAGCTGAGCTCAGCCTGAGCCTGTTCAGCTCCTGTTTAGCTGTACCTGCCCCAGGGAGCTTCCAGCTGACACAGTTGGGTGCTACTTCACCTGGGCTGGATGTGGAGGAGTTTGAAGACTTCTCTCTACCCTGAGGCAGGAGAAGGGAAGTCTTAGACAAGCATGGCTGCTCTGCAGATATTTTTATGCCAGTAATCCAGTCTGTCCTCCTTTGAGTCAAACTGTATCTACCCAGCAGAGTTGTTTCAGTGGGTCGGGATAGGAGTGACTTGTAGGGACCATGCAAAATAGATCTAGTTTATTCCACTAATGCCTAACCCCAACAAAGGCCAAGCTGCAAGCAATCAGAAAAAGGGCATTTCTGTAATGACAGACAAGTATCTGAGTCCCCAGGAGCTGAGAAAGACTATGGGGGGCTCCTTCCATTGTCTCTTGTTTGGTGGGAAGGGAGAGATGCTGTCAGAGCACCTTGCTCAGGCTGCTGCTCTGCAACACCTCTGGAGTGTTTCTACCTCTCCCTGACTGCAGAAGAAAATAACCTCCTCCCATGTCTCTAAATGGAGACACCTAAAATAGCTGCTGTGCTATTTTGGGGTTGGATTTTACAAGCCCAGACTCGGTATTTGTTGCCTGTATTGTTTTCAACCAGGCAAGACTGTGGCCAGACTTGCAGCCTCCCTCCTGATCCCTGAGAGACACGTGTGCTCCGGCAGCTGAAGCCCTGCTTGTTTTCCTTCATTAGCATAGCACGCCCTTGATCCAGCAAAGTACTTGGGCACATGATTAGGTTTCAATGAGGCTGTTCCCAGTCAAACTTAAGCATGTACATAAGTGCTCTAATGAACTCAGGCTCAAGGATCCTGTCTCTCGAATTCCCTCAGCTTCCTCCATTAGCTGCTGTCCTCAAACATTGTCTAAAATGCTTTTTGCCCCCACTCTCAACCTGAAACCTCATTTTCGTCAGGCTCATGTGAGAGAGGTACCTGTGATTGTCTTGCAGAAAGAGATATTTTTAGCATTTGAAACAGAATATTAATATAAATGAAACTTCCAGTGCTGTTCTTGTCATCTTGTTTGACAAGACTTGTTTCAGAATTAAACCAGAGTAACATAGAGTCAATATTGGCCTGATGACCTCAGTGAGATCTGTAAGGTCAAAGCCATGGTTTAAACCCTGCTCAAGCTTCCCTGTGGATCAGCCTTTTATGCCAGTTCCAAAAAGCCTCTTCTAAGCCTGTCTCTGGGGTCTGAATCTTTAGCCTTGTGAAGCTGGACAAACTGGTGGAGCAACAAACAGCATGAGGCACCCTGAGGGGGATTTTCATGGTTTACAGGAAAAATTAGCAGAGAAAAGGACTCAGCTGATGGTCCAGAACATGAAAAGTTCATCTTACAAGGTCTGTAGGAGGCAAAGTGAAGGCTGAGAAGAGATGTCATTGTCCTCCCTATATACACCTCAGGGTGACAAAAAGATCTGTTTAATCTGGAAATCAGTGCTGGCAAAGATGAAGAATTGGCAGGAAACCAGAAATGGTTTAACCATCAGAGGAGGAATTCCTCCTCGATAACGGGGCCAAAATAAATAAATAAAAATCCGTTTGGAGATAAAACATAATCTGTTTATGGACAGGATTTCGGTGATGTCTTGGTCTGGATGCAGTCCAAGGTCTGGACTCAGCACCTGACACATATAAGGCTGGAAGGACTCCGTGTGCTCCAGCCAAGGATGAGCTCAGACACCTCAAGTGTCAAAACACGGGCTGAACAGTTTGTGCGGTGGCGAGCAGCCCTGGCTCCCCTGCCCTCCCTCAACGCTGCTCTTTAACCTGACGGGGTGCCCAACACTCACTCCCAAGCCACAGGAACTGCAGTTCCTACACAGATGCTCATCCCCATGAGCTGAATGCAGATGGATGCAGTCCTGGCAGCTTTGAACCTCAAAATTCAGCCGCTGAGTCTCCTCTGTGTGGAGATTTCCACTGAAGCTGCTGTAATTGGTTGGTGCACACACACATACCCACACACAAATGCAGCTTATTCCTTGCAACGCCTCATCATTTCCATAGGTGACTTCCATGTCTGCTCCTTTGAAAATCCAAACACAATTACCTCTTTGACACATTATGCGGCTTCATCTGCTGGCAGAGAGAAACCAGGAGCTGGGAGTTTTCCCCTCACAAAGCTAGAGTTAAAACATCAGATGAGGGAAGGAGTTTTCAGGTTTGAAATCCTTCCTGGGAAGCTGGAAGCTTTTCTCTGCAGTTGGTTTTTCCTACAGGGATTATCATTTCAGCCTTCCTTGAGATCAGATGTCTGGCACTAAGAGCCTATTCTTTATTTGGGGGTTTTTCATATAGGTTAGCATAGGAGGGAGATGCAGACAGATTAGCTGGCAGGTAACATATCCCCAGAACACATGCCTAGAAATACTGCTCCTCCCTCACTTTAGCCATTGGCAGCTGGAAAGCTGCATTAAAAAAAAAATCACCGAGCACTTACAACCCTCCTGATGTTATCCCAGGTTTCTGACGCCCAACTCCTGTCCATTAGCAGAGGGCATTGGGTCAAATCCTGCTCATTTATTGCCTCTGAGCAGTTCTGGGAACATGATGGCTCCTGGACACCCCTGTCAGCTGCTAATAAATATAACGCCTGCTGCATCTCAGGCAAATGGACCCATTGCGTTATTGCTCAGAGAAATAAAAGCTTGAGTGGGATTATTTTTAGAAGCCTCTGACATACCAAAGAATTGTTTTAGGGCTAAACGTTTCCTGGCTCGCTTTATTGTCCTCATCACATAGGAAAATCAGTTAAGTGTGGGTTTAATATTGTTATAGGGAATTAATACATCGGCTTCCCCAAAGCAGCAGGATAAAAATTCTTTTGTCATGCACAGCACATGCCAATATAGCACTAGGGCATGGAGTTTAATTACATATCTAGCACAGGAGTCAGCCTGTATTTAAAAGAGAAAAGTGCAATTTCACATGAAACACCATTTAATCGGTGATATCTATTATCTGGAAAATTTCTTTTTACTGGGAATGTTTCCCTAATGAGATTCTTTGATCTTTTTGGACAGCAGATTATTAAAAACTAATCAAGTGGATGTCAACATTAGAAAGAAACCCACTAACTGTCATCTCTGTGCTACTTGATGCTGACAGCTTGTCCAGGTTTACTTGCTCTCTTTAATACCGGCTTGGCCAGGAATGCATGGGCTTTGGGGTTTTAACTCTCTCTCTTCTCATCTTGTTGAGGCTCATCCTTTGAAACTGCTTGTGTCAACATAATGAAAAAAAGGGCAAATTTTTTTTTTTAAAGTGATATGGTACAGTATTGGCTGCTTTGATCTCAGCAGTTTTACCTTGACCTTAGGCCAGGGTTTCCTCTGTGCCTCAGAAGCGTGTAGAGATTTATCCTCCTGACTGCAGCTCATTATTCCCCACTACACACACAGAACAACTGTGGCACAGGAGGGCTGGCCCAAGGGTCCATCTTCCCTGGAAACCAAGGCTCAGCCCAACCTGCACAGGTTTTTAACTCCAATGTCACACCAAACCAAACCACTTTCCCCAGAAAGACTCAATGATTACCTTTTCTAATAGTTGTCTCAGCTGCTTTGTCCTGGCATCACGCGAGCACATCGTCTGTTGAGGTGCCACCACTGTGCATATACAACGTCCCTCGCTATCCTGGGCAGAGCTGTAGACCTGCCAGCTTTCCTCTGGGTTGGTAGGCAACACCTAATTAACACAGGGAAAGACAGGTTAATTAACTGGGGGGAGGCCTGGGAGGGGTGTGGGAGCTGAAAGAGTGGAGGAAACAGGAGGGATGCGGCAGATAGTGGAGCTGTGCTGGAAGTGGAGGGAGGCTCCTCCGAGGGCCCAGCTGGCAAAATTCACTTGTAATGCAAAAATATGGATTGGGGACAAATAAAAACAAGGGTCTGAAAAGGAGAGCAAGAGCTGAAGAAGCAAGAAGGCAACACATGTAGGAACGCATGGACACAAGGGAAGCTGCACAGCAGCGGGGGCTCTGGGCACTGCAGGGCACCACGGTGGGGACCTGCTGCCCGGCTGTCGTGACAGAGCACTTGGCTTCTCCTTGGCACCGTGAGAAGGATGTGCCCGTGCCCCCAGTGAGGGCAGGGTGTCCTGCTGAAGGCAGAGCAGTGATCTGCCTCTGCAGAGCTCGCCCGGATCCGTCAGCTGGAAAATCAGCTCTCCTGAGTAAACGGACACTGGGAGTTACGTTTCTCCTTTCTCTGCCAGACTCCCCCGGGGATGGAAAGCTCCTCCAGACAACCGTTTCCCTCCAATGTCCGCTGGGTTCCAGGCAGGGAAAGCCCCGGGCAGTGTCCTATGAAGAATGCCAGCAGAGAGGAGATGCAGTTCGGAGGGTACCAGCAGGGTCTGAGCTTCCAGGACACACCACGGAAAGGGAGCCCAGCCACAAGCCCAGTGCATTCCCCAGCCCCCTCATGCCCTCTGTGCTCTCCAAACCTCTCTGATCTTAATTTTCCTTCGATCTCACAGCACTTTGCAAAATACATTATTTAATCACGACCCAGCCTCCAATCACTTTGCAGGTGTCACTGTGTTCCCAACCAGAAATGTTCTTTCTACTATTTCACTACAGAACAAATAACTTTCCAAATGCCCGGGTTGACAGACCTGCCCTAATACAGACGCCCAGGCAGACACACAATTTGATTCTCTTGCTAAAGCAGCCAGGGAAAAAATAAGAATAAACGGATCTCATAAACCCTGGTAACATGGAAAAAAAATTGCCAGCTTCATTCACTAGCAGCAGAACCACTACATGAAATACTCCTGGAGCAGCAGAGCTGTAAGACGGGAGCTCTATCAGAAGGCACAAGCATGCAGCCTGGAGGCAAAAGATACCCAGTTTTCCCTGCTCATGAAAGACAGATAGAAGACAGGATTGTTTTTTCCAGCCATTCCCAAAGTGGGAAGCTGAGGCACAGCACCAGCCTTCCTGCAGAACGGGGACAGGGGACACAGGGCACCACCGCGACACACGGCAACTTCTCTGCCGCATCTCCATCCCGCTAAGGACCGATCGGGAAAGGAGGGAAGCGAAGGAGCCTTCCGAGACTCGCACCCGTTGTCCTGCTGCTTTTGCAGCGGCGACGAGGGAAACTTTTCATGCCTTTGATTGCAGAGCTGGGGGGCACCCGGATTGCCCACAGCCCGGAACGAGGGATGGCTGAACCAGAGGAGAGGACGGGAGAGGGAGAGCAAGAGGGAGAGGTGCTCCCCACACTGCCAGCCCCAGCTCCTGCCCCTCCCCGGGGTGCTGCTCTCTGCAGCGTGGGGGCTCCTGCAGAGAGGGAGCCTGACGGCCGCGGGGGTCCCGAGAGGGGCACCCGGGCAAGGAGGGATGTGACAGTGCGGGGGACACCCTGTCGAGCAGGGACTGGGCGGCGGCGGGGAGCGGGGCGCGGCTGCCGCGGGAGGGAGGGATGCTCCGGGATGCAGGGATGCTCCGGAAGGCTGGGACGCTTCGGGATGTAGGGATGCTCCGGGGACCAGGGATG